>BTPG01000007.1:65904648-66419310 GCA_036245525.1 Semisulcospira habei
AACCCTTATGCCTCACATGTATGACCAATGCACATGTGACAATAAGTAAAGGGCTGGCTTCAGCACCAGCAAAATCCATGTTTTCTCAAAATTGCAACATCTGTCAAGCCCCTTAACCTTTGCGACAAGTCAACTAAATTAGTATGCATAAAAATGTCTTGCCATCAGCAAACATCACACCAAATTTGATTGAAAAATTTGCAACAAAACTTTGATTAAAAATGCATTTCTAACAAAAATTGGCGTTTTTCACACATTTACCAACATCGTGACCCTTGACCTTTTCGAGGGGGTCATCCAAATTAGCATGAATAGGTAGGTCACTCAATTGGGTATGTTTAGAAAGGTCTTACCACAAAGTATCCATGGGCCAAGTCTGTGGCTTGAATTGTCTGAGAAAATGCCAACATTAAAGTTTACCACAGATGAAGATGGCGCATGACCACTGGCCCTGAACATACTCACTTTTGCTTTGCATGTGAGCCAGAAATTGTGCCTACCGTCAAAAAGTTCATAGTAAATTCTGGTATTCTTCAATGATTTTCAGTATCCCTATGTCTGCAGTCTGTAATATTTTTTCTAATGATTATCTTCTGTTGGCTACTACATGTACTTTCTTTTACATTTTTTGGCCTTAAAAACAAACTGGGAATTACTGGTTCCTCAAACACTGATACTTTCGAATACTTTCACATAGAGGCAGCCCCAGTGTGATGCTGGATGCTTTTGTCATACAATAATTTTTCACATTATGTTGTTCCTTTTATAAGTGTTGTGTTCGTACTGGATTTTCCTTCACAATGCCTATCCACTTTACAATGCCCATCCACTACTTTTTTTCTCCATTGTCCGTTGCAAGTCAAGAAAAGCAGTAATAGATGTATGAGCATCATGTTTCAACACCATCTGCACTGCAATATCACTTGCTTTATAGCACCATTGTCACTAACAGAAATCATCCAAAGCATCCAACTCGTTCATCCTTGATTCACTCCAATGGAAGATGTATCGACTATGATAGCTCAAGGATGATGCCAGAAAAGCTTGGCGCCTGTAGGCACCAAGTTTTTCTGGCACCATCCTTGAACCAACACGGCCAATCCATCTCCTAAACTGCTATGAAGTCTTCAAAGGCAACTTATGCATTGGGAAACTGGACCCTAGGCTTCTGTGTGTTTACACTTTATTGTGACATTTTATTGTGTATAACTTAGTTGTTGTGTTACGTTATATTTCTCCTGTTGCTTGTGTTTACCAACACTTTCGACAAGATTTTCAGTGGGTGCTCACACTGCACATTTACAAACATGGAGAAATCAACTTTTTGTTCCTGTGTAGTTCTCATTATGTTCCTGGTTAAGGGGGGAGGAGACTGCAGACCAAAAATGAAATAAAATTTGTGAGTAGATTGCATATTGTGAATAGTTTTTGTTTAAGGTAAGGGTGTTTTTGGTTTTTAATGTCCGATTGTTGAGCAGACGTGCTGGTCTGTAATTTCATACCTGTCGGCTGAACAGTGCAAAATCACAGACCCTAACCTGTGCACAAAACGTTCTGCTGTTGACATTTGTTAACCCTTTGCATGTCGGTAGCGGTTTTTGTCACGACGATTCCTGTCGGAATCATAACAACAAAATCCGCCACCAACACACAAGGTCAATCCTTTGGCTGTCAGTATTTTTGGGTGGATGATTCCTGAGAGCCAAAAGGTTAAAAAAATCTGGCAGTAATAAACAATCACATGTACATGTCCTTGCAATTTCCTGAGCAGTGATGATTCAAGCAAAATAATAATAAAGGCAATTTCTATAGTGCCTCGTCATCAAAGGTGCTCTAGGCGCTTCAGATTCACAATAATAAAATAAAGACATACAAACAATAGAAACTAAACTTACAACAGAAAAAAAACTAACTCTAGAACACGCACACGAATGTAAAACAGGCTGACAAATGGGGTCTTACGTGTATACAAAAGATTCCTACGTCATTTAATTGTCAAGCTCCATTCAAACATGCAATTAAAAGAATTTCAAATATTCCCTCACTTTTACATACAAGTATACACAGAAACAATGTACAAACTACATTCAATCCAAACATACAAATCTAAAAACAAATAACAATGATGTGCTCAATTTACTTGCTATCTGGACTTCAACCATTTTCAATATTTTGATGCAAGACATGGGACAGGATGCTAATCATATATATCTCAACTCTTGCCCTTTCACATTTCGATACTTGAGAAGCATCAGCCTCTGATTAGTAATTCTTGGTTTGCATAAGCTGCAAGGTCCAAAGTTTAAGACCAGTGCAGGTTACATCACTAACAAAGCACCGAGCTAATCAAGCACTACCCTGACCAATCTTCCACAGTGGGCAATGGTACTGTAATTAACCCCTGTGTGCTTGCACAAGGTTAACCCTTATCATTCAGAATACACCAGTGTGTGAAATAAGTTTGACTAAAATAGTTCAAGGGTGGTGCCAGAATAGCTTGGCGCCTCTAGGCGCCAAGCTATTCTGGCACCACCCTTGAACTAAAGCCATTGGTCTATATCCTTATCTGTAGTACTATAATGTAGCTTGCATATGGCAGTGTACAAATTTGAAGCTTTTAGCCTCGGTATGATATGGGTTAATAAAGGTAAAAACATCAGATATCCAGAGCTAATCTGTTGCCGTCGGTAGCGGTTTTTGTTGCGATGATTCCTTTAGTAATCAACGTGATGGAAACCACTACCGACAGCCACAAGGTTAAGACTGGCTGGTTACTTGTAATGGGTGTGGTCAACTTCCATTTCAGTTTCACTGAAATGTTGTCATTGCTACTTCAGTCATCTGGTAACGTCTTTTATGTTTCGTTGAAAACTGGCCAGCTACTTATACTGCAGCAGTTGCATAGTCTTCTCAATTCGCATCAAGGTGTTATCACGACCCATCACTGACATCATCTCAGCCACTGGTGGACCCTCCTGCATCATGTATATAAACAGAAGTTATTTCTTTATCAAAATTATGTTAAAGTCAAATAAAGATGGGTGAAACTAGAAGACAAATACAAAATCTGTAAATTTAAAAAGAATTGTGAATATTTTTTTGAAACACAAAGACATAAATATTATTCCTAGAATCCACAAAATTACTTGGAAAAATGAATTTTTCAATTAAAATGCATTTTTTTGAAAAATACTTACCGATGGTATTACACTTAGGAAATGGCTCTTAGCTGGCCTAATTTTAGCCAAATTTTGGTTGTGTCCGTATAAGGGGGTGTTGGCAGGAGTGGGGCGCCATAGACCATGCCAAACCCGAATAGCCTCCCCTTACTCACATCCGGTACAAGGTTACCCAGCATACCCCAGTTTAGTTCTTAGCGAACTGCGGCAAGCGGGGCCGGAGGGAGGGACCTTCAAGTAATACCATCGGTAAGTATTTTTAAAAAAAAATGCATTTTAATTGAAAAATTCATTTGTTTTCTCAAAACACATTACCGATGGTATTACACTTAGGAAGAATCACAAAGAGGAGGTGGGTGCCGCTATAGCGCCCCTACTGCCAACCACATTGCCCACAAACTCGCCCTCCTGCAGCACACTCCCGATAATTTTAGCTAAGATACCTGCGGCGCCTAGGGCGCCGGGAGGGAGTGTTGCGCTGCTGCGGTGTCTCCCACCAGCGAGAGGATCTGTCGCTAGGAGGAGAAGTCCCTCAGGTAGCAGCGGGCGAAGGTGGACTCCGCTCGCCATCTCATAGCCGCCACAAGACTTTGACTGCACCGGTGCTGTCGCAGCGGAACTTGCGGCCATGGTTCTGACCTCGTGCGCCGCGTTGTGCAACATGTGGCCTCAACAGGTCAACGTCCTGGCAGGCCGGGCGGATAACTCCCCGGAACCAGGAGGAGCAGGTCTGGCTGAGATACCACCTCTACCTGTGGACAGAGGGAGAAAACAGGTGTGTGCGTCCCCCTGCGCCCGCTTGGTCCGGCGCAGGTACACACGGAAGACTCTCACCGGTTCCTATTGTCTGGGCTACTGAGTGGAATCTGACACTCGTACGGGCAGACAGACATAGACTGTAGGGCAGCCAAGGCGACCACGACTTGGCCCTGAAGGCTGGTACCGTAGTAGTTGCACGGTGCCGTCCGTCCGTACCAGCCAGCCATCTGTGTGTGTGTGACGACAGCGCGTACGGATACTGACCCTGGAAGAGGTAAGGCTGTCACCGGGTTTTGAAGTCTGTTCTCCCGGGTGGCACCCAACACGCGCAGGGCGAAACAACTGTCGCCGTCATGTAGGCCGCGTCTAGTCCAGGCAGATGTGTCAGGTAGCTGTAGCATGAACCGGTCGACTGGCACTGCCAGCCACCCGGGTGTGTGGACAGCGTGCATAGTACTGAGCCTGGAGGTTGAGTCAAGGACTGCCCTGAAGCTCTCCTCCTTGAAACATCCGTCAGGCGCGTCATGTGCCGGGTTCCAACAGACGAGGTTGAGATCCCGTAAGCCCCCAAGGTAGAACTTGGTCCCTGCGCAGCACAGCGGGGCATTCCAAGCGAAGGGAGCCTCTGAAGTGAGGTTTTGCCGCTACCCGGGTCTGATGAGCGAAATCGCCTGTAGGAGTCGGCGATCATGGTGAGATAGTCCTGAACGGTGAAAGGGGCCGTCCTTAGGAGATGAAAACCCCCGAGGAAGCACCCTGCCAGCTGGGGCTTCGTCCAGTTCGGAAGGAAGAAGGTTGTCATTCCCGTCACACAGCGCTCGTCATCTACCCTCGCAACTCGACTGGTTGATGGTCTGCGGGTTGTCTCGGTAGCACCTATGGCCGCCGTAGGAAGCCTCTGTGGAAGAGGGCTTGCTGCCCAATCTGCGGGTGCGCACCTACATCCACCAAGCTGCAACACAAGTAATGGCGGACAACCACGCGTACACTTCGGCATGCAATCTCGATGGCGAGCAGTGGAGCTGGAAGATCTGGCCACAGCGACGCCTCCCCGCGCGGCAGGCCTCCAGCGCACTAGCCACTCCCAATTACGCCCTCCTTCTCCAAGCAGAGGAGGTGGCAGGTTGAACGGTGATCCCCTAGTAAGTCATCCGTCCTAAGAGAGCTGAAGAAGGGACTGAGAGTCCCTCCTACACTGCCCTGCTCCCGTCTACTGGGAGTCCCACTCGAACAGGACGACCACGCACTCCATCCTCGACGGAATCCCGGCGAAGAAAACACGTAGTACCTGTCCCGTAGCGTCGGCCCTCTAGTCGACGGCGAAGTGGGCATGATCCCAGCCTACCGCCCGGCTTGCCAACTGGTTACGACTTCGAAACTCGAGTTGTCCCAGGTCCTGGAGACGCACCGCTGCTCTCAGGTCTTTGTCTGGTATCTGCCGAGATGACGAGGCACTTGTGTCGAGTCGAAGGACGAAGATCGTGCTCCAATCTACCGTCTAGTGGAAGAGCTGCGTCGACCCTACTGCCACAGGCCCGAGCGCAACGACCTCTCAGGAACTAATTCCTGCCAAGTTGTCCCGTCTAACTCCCTGTACTTGCGCCCCCGGCCGCAGGATCCACAGCGCCGAATGGGTAACTCCCTGAAGGCGCTACCGAGGGTAAGTCCATCCGCTCCGGTCCGGCGCTGCAGCCTGCCGAAACTCCAAGTTGCCGCCACCCAGGGACGCGAACGCTTCCGCTAGGTCCCGACGCTGTCGTCTAAGGAGGCGACAAGCGTGCCTGGTCACCGCTGACTACGGCCAGGCCCAAGCGAAGAGTAGCATCCCGTCGGGGAAATGAAGCGACTAGCCGCAAGTCAACTCAGGCGGAGCTAATCTGAACTGTGCGCATACCCCCGAAGAAGACGTCGTCCGCAGTGAAGTCTGTCGGACCAGTCCGCCACCCGCGCTGACCTCTATCCCTCGCGCGCCTGGAGTATGCTGTCCCTGACGTTCACAGGAGAGTGCCGTTGGCGTCCCGTCGCCGCCTCCGTCTCTCGGATGTAAGTCGCCCAATCCGGTGCATCGGACGAACCGCGCCTCCGCGGAAGAGTGGTCCCTGCCAATCCTGTCTGACGGTCCACAGTGTTTTAAGAAGGCTGCTACATCCGGCGGTGCCCGCAGCGTGAATCAGCTGAGTGACAGGCCTTGCAAGCCTCCTTGTCGGTCTGCCCAGGGGGCCAAGAAGTTCTCCACTGCGCGGTGCCCTGCGTGGCCGACTCTCCACTCAGCCGCGCGTAATCGATCAGGACGGACGCAGCAACCGTTGGCAGCGGAAGAAGTAGGATCCAGCTGAAGCCACCAGCGCCTCCCCCGGCGCCCTGAAGCGGAGACAGAAGCCGACCAGAAGGGGCAGGGACTTGAATGCTTGGACGCGATGAGGGGACCTGCGTAGTCCCCGGCTCGAGTAGACTCTCCTGTAATCTTCGCAGTAGACGGCAAACGCAAGACCTCTCGGAACCGCGAGCGTAGCGACGTAGAGAAGCTAACCTCGTCCAGCCACGGCGAATGACGTCCTCTGGCGTCCAGCGGGAACCGTATGCTCCGCCCGCAGGCGAAGGGATGTCCAACCCCTCCGAAGTCCGGGGAACTCCGGCCGGCGGCGATCCAACGAAGGCGGACCCCGCACTTGGAAGGAACAACGTAGTCTCAGGGGGCCGCTCCCCCGAACGGTGGCGAAAACTCGGAGAGCCTGTCTTTCCCTTGCGTAGCGAGCCATGGAACTGGGACGGCGTCTCCTGTTCCTCTCGTACCCCTGGCTTGTGTGAGGCGAGTCCCTGCTTCCGAAGGGGAACTGAAGATCATGAGCGAACGCCGGAACCCGGATCCCATCGTGATGTCGTCTCTTCTGCACTGCATCTAGAGCGGCTCTCGTCTGCATGGTCGGCGCGAGGCGTGGTCCAACATCACCGAGCCGGGATCCTGCAGTGCGAAGTGCAGTGGTCCTGTAGCCCTTGCGGTCGCCACAAGCCATAAAAAACTGGTGAGCAGCCCGGGCGAGGGCGCCCAACCTAATAATAAGAAAAATTAAATTAATCAATGCTTAATGCATGAGCACAATTTGATTGTAATAGCCCTTAAGGGATAATCAAGTTATTGAATTAGATTAAAATATGGGAGACAGAATACCCCTCTGTTTTGTCATCTCTATTGCCCAAAGCAAAGAAAGCGGATTAGAGGTTCCAGGAACCTAACCGTGGAAGGATAAGCGGTGTCGCGCCCCAGCGGCCTGGCGAACCGCTGAGCCGCTGGGAAGCAACCTTTTAACCCCTGTGTCGCGCACCACGATAACCGTACATACTCATACGTGTTTGCTACCGCGCCCACATGCTCTCACAGACACTAGACACTGTCCAGCGCCTGAGAAGCCGAGCAGTCGCTTCTGCCTGTCCGTTTATGACTTGTCGTCTGGCCCGGGACTGGAAGCATCGTCGGTACGGTAGCCGACGCCAGCCCTCCGCAGTCAGTGACTACCAGCTTACTGGGCCGGGGCGCCTAGGTCACTGCCGTTGACATGGGCCCCACCTGGATGCTCAGTCCACCTGCTGTTTGTCCACTCTGGCCTGCGGAAGGACAGTGGAGCGGTTCACTCTTGAGGCCGGGTCCCGGGCCGGTGGAAGAATCATTGGTTTAGCCATGCAAGTAGAGGTTGTCAGCTACCTCTCCTGCTGACCAGAGCCCAGAACAAGGTATCTTGTGCTTTACAGGTCCGGGACCACCTTGGGTCCCACCCTAAAACACTTGGGCGTCTCTGTCCGGCGATCTCTGACAGACGACATCCTCTCTCTGTGGGACAGCAAGGCACTGCTTCTGATTGGGGTCCCCTTTGTACTCTTGGGCGTCTCAGACAGGCGAGCTCTGAAAGACGCCGACCGCTCTCTGAGTAACCACTTGCCGACCTGGTGACCCCCTGGGTGCAGTCAGTGTACTTCCAACTGACTAAAAGTGTACTTTGGACTCACATGTGTATTACTCACAAGCCAGTGAGTTGTCAGTTTCTCCAAAATGTGTATTTGTGTAAAACGTGCACATGTATGTGTACCCCAAGCAAAATAGTGTACTTCAATACGCCGAATGTGTATGGTAAACCGGTCTGGGCAACCAAGCCACTAAGGTAGCAACGCAATTTAGTAATATTTATGTAATTACCCCTTGTCAATAGACAAACAGAGAATCAGCCACGACTTATAACTTTCGTATGAGGGAAGAGGCAACCAAGCCACTGCTTCCGTGGCCACGATCTCCGATAGGCGTAGCACGCTCTCTGTGGGACAGCAAGGCCACTGCTTGTGCCCTGGGTCCGACCTTGTGGCTGTCAGGCGTCTCTGCCCGGTATCTGATAGGCGAGGTACGCTCTCTGTGGGGAAACAAAGCCACCGCTCTGACTTGGGTCCCCGCTTGTCCCTGCCAGGTGTCACTTCCCGGCGATCTGATAGGCGTGGTACGCTCTCTGTGGGACCACGCAGTCCCTGCTTCGGACTAGGGTTTCGCCTTGTTACACTCTGATATCAGTGTCCGGCGATCTCTGATAGGCAACGTACGCTCTCTGCGGGACAACGAAGTCCCTGCCTCTGACTTGGGACCCACCTTGTTCATCTCGGACATCAATGCCCGGCGGTCTCTGATAGGCGTCGTACGCTCTCTGCGGGACAACGAAGTCCCTGCTGCTGACTTGGGTCGCACCTTGTAAACTCGGACCTCAATGCCCGGCGATCTCGGATAGGCGTCGTACGCTCTCTGCGGGACAACGAAGTCCCTATCTCTGTGCGGGACAACGAAGCCCCTGTTCCTGACCTGAGGCGGCGTACGCTCTTTGCGGGACAACTAAGTCCCTATCTCTGTGCGTGACCACGAAGTCCCTGTTCCGGCCTTGAGGCGGCGTACGCTCTCTGCGGGACAACGAAGTCCCTATCTCTGTGCGGGTCAACGAAGTCCCTGTTTCTGACTTGAGGCGTCGTACGTTCTCTGCGGGACAACAAAGTCCCTGTTCCTGCCTTGAGGCGGCGTACGTTCTCTGCGGGACAACGAAGTCCCTGTTCCTGCCTTGAGGCGGCGTACGTTCTCTGCGGGACAACGAAGTCCCTGTTCCTGCCTTGAGGCGGCGTACGTTCTCTGCGGGACAACGAAGTCCCTATCTCTGTGCGGGACAACAAAGTCTCTGTTCCTGACGTGGGTCCCTCCTTGTTAGCTTGGACATCACTGTCGGCCGACCTCTGATAGAGTAGGACGCCAACGGAGGTAAGCGTTAACCATCGCTCTTCCAGTCATGAGGCGGACACCTCACCAGTGCGGGTCGACTCGCCTCTTGCTCAGGGAAGGCCCTCCGCATGCTCGTCCGAGGGGCCCTGAAAGTCGCCACACATCGTGCAGATCCGAACCTAGTTACTGCAACAAGAGGGTACAAGATGAAAGAGCGAGCGTGGCCTCTAAGGTCACGCAATAACGACGCACGCGCGCTGGCGAATCGGACATAATTGAATATGTAGTCGAATGAAACGAGTGTACAGCGCGTGCCGACGCTCGGCGCTCCTTCCCACCCAAGGGCGCCGGTCGAGGGCATTCACCGAGATATTACCTGGCCATGGCGGAAAAAAGGAGCAAACCCACGTATCACCATAACGTAACAGCACGCCACACCGCGCGACCGGTTCGGAGCGCAGGCCGAAGCAGCGTCCGGAAGCCGCCAGTCACAGTCTCCATGGCACAAGCCGTAGGTCCATAGAACACACAGGTCGACGAGGCGGCACAGCGTGAGCACTACCACCCCCAGTCACGCCACCATCTTCACAGTTCAAGTCCCAACGAACAGTCAAGGTCGAACGACCGGCCAAGAACCAAAGCGGAGCTCGAACAGACACAACCTCTTCTGCCAGCTAAGAACTAAAACTGGGGTATGCTGGGTAACCTTGTACCGGATGTGAGTAAGGGGAGGCTATTCGGGTTTGGCATGGTCTATGGCGCCCCACTCCTGCCAACACCCCCTTATACGGACACAACCAAAATTTGGCTAAAATTAGGCCAGCTAAGAGCCATTTCCTAAGTGTAATACCATCGGTAATGTGTTTTGAGAAAACAATGCCTGCCTCCCTGCATTTTCACCATTGCCAACTTTCACTCATGACTAAAGCAGGCATTTCCCCATTTACAAAAAAGCATATACAAGCAGCAGACAGCCATTTTGCCTGACTTGCAATCACTTCTTGTTGCGGTCACTTCTGCGTTCAGTGTACAGTTAACCCTACATGAGTGATTTGAACTGGGGATGTAAAGGAGGCCACTCCTTGCTAGGCAGCACCAGGGGCTCAAGAGAATATATGCCTGCTTCTTGCAGGTGGAACAGGCCAGATGAATCCACTGAACCACACACTCTGTGCATATTTGGACTTAAGACTGACTGAGTACAGAGCCACAGATTCATCTATGCCTCTGTGAATCAATGTCTCTTGCTGACCACAATCAGTGGAGATCTCAAAACTCCCATTTTCACAGCAGCTCAAAGTGACCTATTCCAGGCAGTAAAGGGTTAACCCTTATCATTCGGATTACACCAGTGTGTGAAATAAGTTTGACTAAAATAGTTCAAATAGTTCATTACGGAGCAAATCATTTTGACGCATTTAACATGCAGTGCGCACTTTCTAATGACAATACGCTACTTGACAAACGAACAGGCTGCCCTTCTGGTTACACTCACATCCACCCTGGTGTCGAGTCAATTCTGAAAGCAGCTATGGCAGCTGCAGGAGCCAACTCATCACTAAAAATAGAATAGATTTTACAGTATGTATGATGGCGCATCTCGGACATAAATATGCTGAAATTTAGTGCGTCTGCAGGCACCAAGCTTATCTGGCACTACCCTTGAATTATCATGGTCAGTTCATCTCCTGCAACTGGTACACTGTCGTTAGGCAACACCTCAAAAATCTGAGAAATGGGACCTTGGGGCTAAAAGGGTTAGAACTTTCAAGGCCAAAAAAAAGTCAACACAATCCCAACTCCGAGAGATATGGATCCTAAAGAGCCCCACATTGTAGGGGCTCTCAGGATCTGTGTCACTTCCAGACGCCACTCTGTGTCCATCTTCATGGGGCTCTTTAGTGTTCAATTCATGAAGACTTCAGAATCACAATATCAAACTACTACCAGTCACCCCAGTAGCAAAATGTCTTCCGGCCCACGACAGCCGACGGTCCATCCACCTGGAACACTCTCCCACTCTCTCTCCGTCAGAAACACTCTTTCTCCTCCTTCCAGTCCGCCCTCAAAACTCACCTCTTTCAACAGTTCTAGCACTATATCACCACACTCCCCACCCCAAGCTGACCATCGTAATGTATTTTCACTATTTGTGGTACGTGAGTCATTGTCTAAAGCGTGCGCATGCGTGTGCGAGTTGTGAGTGCGCGCTTAGAGTTATAATTATTATAAGATAAGCACATTATAAATACCGTCATTATTATTATTATTTACTACCTTTGCTCACTGTGAAAGGGGTTGATTTTTCACTGCGGCAACAAGTCTGACAAGACGCATCCTCACCTTCAGTCCACTCAGCACTGCACGTATCAGATGCATGTAGGCGCCCATGGTCATGCCAGATGCAACTGCCAGCTCACGGAGAACTGAGTGCAATTCCGTCTTCTCAAAGGCCCGCACATTCTTCAGGTGAGTGGAGCACTTTGTCAAAATGTGAAAGACATGCTGATGCTGAGATTTCAACCACTCCAGAGACTGTTCCGGGGGTGCCTCCCACCACAGAAAGGCAAAGCTGGGCTGCAGCAGATCACACACTGTGTTGATTCGGTCCTGAAAATGTAAAAAAATAAAAAAAAAAAAAAAAACCCCACCATGAAACTGTCGGTAAGGAACATACATGTATGCCTTCCAATGTTGCATTCCAAAGTATGCCTCTATGAATCTACCCTGTTGATTTCTTATTAATCACAACTACCACGCCAATGTTTTGCATTTTGTGCGTGCACAATATGTGAATCGCTGGAAAAATACATGATTAAATACTTGAGTCACTATCAAAGAAATTAATCTATTAATACAACAACCTTGGGAAAAAAATAAGCAAACACGGGGGAGTGGCAAAGGAGGGGAGACTGAAAGTTCTGAGAATACAGCAATATCAAAAAGAGCCCATTAATCCCTAAGGTCAAAATCCTCAAATTCTGCAGCTGTCCTCTGAAGACCAGGAGACAGGTCGACCATGACAGGTCAAGGGTGGTGCCAGAATTGCTTGGCGCCCATAGGCACCAAGCTTCTTCTTCTTCAGCGTTCCTGAGTTTCTGCCTCAGATGTCAAGATTAATATCCACCCTAGGCATAATTCATGAAGGTTGCGTGTGTGCTCATTTCCCCGACGGGTTTCCACACTATACCAGATGGCATAATCAGCGACACTCCGACTTCGTTGGTCACTGGTTGGTTTTCTGTCGGGGTTTGCTCCCCTAGCCTTTGCCTCGCACAAGGCACCCACAAGGCAGTGGGGCTATTTACCCATAGTTGGGAGTCAGGTTCACGGGCATCAGGACCTATCCACACACCAGTGGGCCTGCATGCCAGACCTCCTCCGAGTCCCCTGGAGTTCAGCCTGAGTCCGTGAGGTGCTCAGTTACCGTGTGTTGCCGTGAGGAGGCACTACATGAGGCTTGCTGTTGGAGAGGCTATGTACTGGCAGAGAGAGACCGACGTGTTCTGCCCTCCTTTTCACAATACTGCTAGCCAGCAGTGGAAGCTGAGAGCGAGAAGTGACAAGCACACTACTTACTTACGCCTGTCACCCCTACCCGGGTATAGGCCATCGACGAGAGACCTCCAGCAACTCCTGTCCTGTGCTTCTCCTTCGATTCTACTCCAGGTGGTTCCCAGTCTCTTGATGTCTGCTTGGAGGTCTCGACGCCAGGAGTTTCTCGGCCTACCTCTTTTCCTCTTTCCCTGGGGGTTCCATGACAATGCCTGCCTAGTGATACTGGAAGCTGGCTTTCTCAGACTGTGACCGATCCATCCCCATCTTCTTTGCCCAATTTCATTCTCTGCTGTTATCTGCTCTGTTCTCTCCCAGAGTCTGACGTTGCTGATCTTCTCTGGCCAGTGGATTTTCAAAATTCTTCTAAGCCAACTGTTCATGAAGGTCTGTACTCTGTTGACTGTGGTTTTTGTCAATCTCCAAGTCACTGCTCCATATAGGAGAACTGCTTTTACATTGGAGTTGAAAATCCGGACTTTGGTGTGTTGTGACAGCTCTCTGGAACTCCACACTTTTTTCAACTGGAGAAAGGCTGCTCTGGCTTTACCGATTCGTGCTCTGACATCTGCATCAGTGCCGCCTTTTTTGTCTATGATGCTCCCGTGATAGGTGAAGGACTCCACCTCCTCCAACGGGGTGCCAGCAAGCAAGACTGGTTCTTCCCTGGTTGCGTTCAGCCTCATTGTCTTTGTTTTCTGTTTGTGAATGGTGAGGCCCACTTGGGACGAGATGTCAGCAAGCCTCGTGGTCCTGTCCTGCATTTGTTGATGAGTGTGGGACAGTAATGCCAAGTCGTCTGCAAAATCGAGGTCGTCAAGCTGTGTCCACAGTGTCCACTGTATTCCACTTCGTCTGTGCTCTGTGGTCATCTTCATGACCCAGTCTATGGCCAGTAGGAAGAGGAACGGAGACAGCAGAAACCCCTGCCTGACACCAGTTCTGACCTGGAGCTCCCTGGTGAACTGCCCTTCGTGGATCACGCGACATGTCATGCCATCATAGCTGCTCTTGATCAGGCGGACGAGCTTTGTGGGTACACCGTAGTGTCGTAGGAGTTTCCACAGAGTCTCTCGGTCCACGCTGTCAAATGCTTTCTCATAATCCACAAAGTTGACGTACAGCGGAGAGCTCCACTCCAGAGACTGTTCCACGATGATGCGGAGAGTGGCGATCTGGTCTGTACATGATCGGTTCTTCCTGAATCCTGCTTGCTGGTCTCTCAGCTGGGGGTCAACGGAGCTCTTCATTCTCTCCAGGATGATCCTGTTGAAGACCTTTCCTGGTACTGACAGCAAGGTGATTCCTCTGTAGTTGGAACACTTGCTGAGGTCGCCTTTCTTGGGAAGCTTGATTAGGTACCCCTCCTTCCAGTCAGCCGGCATCACCTCCTCTTCCCAGATCTTTCCAAACAGTGGGTACAGCGTCTCCACTGTTGTCTCTAGGTCTGCTTTCAGAGACTCCGCTGGGATGCCATCTGGGCCTGCTGCTTTGCCGTTCTTCAAAAATGCCACTGCTCTTCTGATCTCTTCCCAGCTGGGTCTGTCACAGCTGATGGGTAGGTCGGTCTCTGCCGGCTGGATGTCTGGGGGGTCGGGTGGGCTAGGTCTGTTCAGTAACTCTTAAAAATACTCGGCCCATCTGTCGAGTTGGTCTGCTCTGTCTGCAATAGGCTTGCCTTCTTTGTCCTTTACTGGTCTTTCTGTATGGCCATACTTGCCTGACAATCTTCTGGTAATGTCGTAGAGCTGTTTCATGTTGCCACTGCCTGCTGCCTTTTCTGCCTCTGCTGCCAGGCTGTCTGTGTAGGCCCTCTTGTCTGCCCTGATACTCCTCTTCACCTCACGGTTGGCTTCCGAGTATTCCCCCTGTGCCCTTACTTTGGCTGCTCTCGTGCAACTGTTGTTGACAACTGCTTTCTTCTGCTTCCTCACTTCTATCTTCTTCAAGGTCTGTGCCGACAGCCAGTCCTTGTGATGGTGTTTCCTGAACCCTACAGTGTCTTTGCAGGTTGAGTTCAGCGCCTCTCTGCCTTCCACTGCTGCTATGTGGTGACCGCCTCCTCTTCATTTACTAGCTCCTGTAGCGCTTGAAACCGGTTGGACAGCACCAGTTTGAACTCTTCTCTAACTCCAGTTTCTCTCAGGAGGCCTACATTATAGCGCTGTCTTCTTGTTGTCTCTGTGCGGCTTTTCTTTAGCTTGAGCTTCATTCTTAAGGTAAGCAGATGGTGGTCGGAGGCGACATCTGCTCCCCTCCTCACTCGAACATCTTGAAGGGATCTTCTAAATTTCTTGCTAATGCAGATATGGTCTATGTGGTTCTCTGTTGTATGGTCAGGTGAGACCCAAGTTGCTTTGTGTATTCTTCTGTGTGGGAAGATGCTGCCTCCAATGACAAGTCAGTTTAGAGCACAAAAGTCTACAAACCTCTCCCCGTTCTCACTCATCTCCGAGCCTAGTCCCTGTCTCCCCATCACCTCTTCGTATCCGGTGTTGTCCTCCCCTATTTTGGCATTAAAATCGCCCATGACGATGGTGATGTCTCGCTCCGCACATTTGTCCAAGGCACTCTGGAGTCGGTCGTAGAACTCTTGTTTCTCTTCCTCGTCACTGTCATTAGTGGGCGCATAACACTGGATGACGTTCAGCTTGAGCTTTTTCTTGGTTCTAAAGGCTGCTGTGATAATTCTTGGCCCAAGAGGTTCCCAGCCCATCAGCGCTCTGTGCCACTGGTGACAGCATGAATGCTACACCTTCTGTATGGGGGGCATTCTCCTCTTCATGACCTGAATACAGAATCATCTCCCCACTTAACAGCCTTTTCTGGCCAGACTGTGTCCATCTGGCTTCACTGATACCTAGCAAGGAAAGGTTGTACTTTTGCATTTCCGCTGCTATCTGGGCGGCCTTGCCGCTCTGGTACATGGTCTTGACGTTCCATGTGCCCATGGTTGTATCCCTGGATAGAGAGAGGCGGCTCGGTCCTGTGGCTTCTGAAGACTTCCAGCTTTCACCACAGGGCATCATAAGTCTTCTGGTAGAAGAACCTTCCTCCTCCAGGAAAGGAATTACTGTTAGTCTTTTCGTCGGCGTTTTTGTAGCTATTTCCTTTTTTGCAGGGTGGGGAAGCTACCCCCACGCCCAACCCCCTTACTAGGAGGACCAGGGGTTTTCTGTCGGGGTCACCTTCCCTTAGACCATGTTGGTTCACGGCACCTTATTTCATTCGGTGCACCCCTCTCACGAGGGACCCCCTATCCACCACCCAGGGGACGCGCCTCAACGCCATATGGTTCCAGCGCGAGGACTACCACACTAGACGCATCACAACCATTTTTACACACAACGCCAAGCTATTCTGGCACCACCCTTGAACTATCATGGTCGATCCATATCTTGCTACAGTGTGTCAGGGCTGAATGAGTTAATGTGCCAAGCTACGCTTTCCCCTCCACATCAAAGAGACACAAGTCAGATACAAACTTGATCGCCCAACACAAACCTCTGTGATGCTCCACAACAAGACACGGCTGAGGAAGTCGTCGCTGAAGACTGCGTGTTGCTGGGCATCGGAACCAAGCCTGTTGGGGGGGAAAAAGTAACCCTGTGGCTATCAGCTTTCTGCCGCAATAATTCCTGCTGGAATCAATGCATCGCAACAAAGCTAGATAGCCGCAAGGTCAACCCCCCCCCCCCCCCCCACTTGCGCATGCAACCACCGGTACTGTGTACAGCACTGATGGATGCTTGTACAAGGGGTTCAAGTACAAATCATGGAGTATGGTAACTGTAACATGGTATGGTCAATATTTTGTTAAAACAAATAGCCGCAAAAACACAAACGAGAACAGCAAAGCCCTCATGGCCCATCCGTATCATTTATTTGACCTTATTCATACGAGTCGCCGTTTAACCCTTTTAGCCCCACACGTGCATTTCTCAAATTTTGTAAGTGTTACTTAATGACTATGTACCAGTTGCAGGAGGTGGACTGATCATGATAATTAAAGGGTAGTGCCAGATGGCAGGCGCCAAGCTAATCTGGCACTACCCTTAAATTATCATGGTCAATCAATCTCCTGCTGTATGGTGTTGGGGCTAAAAGGGTTAAATGTCAAATGGCAATAGTACCTGCAAAATCCCATGTCTTGTCAACCTAAGTGCCTTTTTCACACATATGTCAACCTCCCTTGACCTTTACGCAAGGTCGGCCAAGTTAGCAATCATAGGAAGGTGTTATCATCAACTAGCCTTCTACCAAATGTGATTGAAATGTTTACCAAAGTGCCAATAAAAACTTATATTCTATCCAAAAAGAAGGGACTTTTCACACACTTCCTGACCTCTTGTGACCTTTCACCTTTCAGCCAGTTTGCCCAATTTAGTAACCACAGGAAGGTCTCATCACCAGTATCCATATTTCAAGTTTGGCTTGGAAGTTGAAATAGTATTTGACAAAAATGGATATAAATATAAATAAACAATTTTAATATTCTTTAACTACCATGACCTGACGTTTGAGTGAGGTCACTGCTATGTTTATTTTAGGAGGGTTGTGCCACAAGGTGTCCTTGGACCAATTCTCAAGTCTGTGTCGTGTCTACTCTCAGAGCAAATACCAACGGACAGCAGACAGATGGCCCAATACATAGACTCACTTCTGCTATCACACATGAGCCAAAGAGCACTGCCGGACATCAATCTCTAAAACTGGAAGTGTGCGACAAGAACTTAGCTCTTCTGACCGCCAAAACGATGGTACATTCCACAATCATATGTACTAAAGATCTGACATTGTCTTCTTAACACATTCTACCTCAGGACCGAAATCACCGTGTTTTGAAGTTGCCCTCTTAAGGACTGTATTACAATTCTAGAGACAGATCGAGCATGATAGTTCAAGGTTGGTGCCAGAATAACTTGGTGCCTGTAGGCGCCAAGCTATTCTGGCACCACCCTTGAACTATCATGCTCGATCCATGTCTTGCTGTGGTGTGTCGGGGCTAAATGAGCTAACCTTTTGGCTGTCAGTAGTGATCTTTGTCATGATGATTCCAGCAGGAATGGTCGCAACAAAAAAATGTTAGCAACAGCCAAAGGGTTAACTAATCCAATCTGACACATACAACAAGATTCAGATCAACCATAATAATTCAAGTGTGGTGGCTACAGGCACCAAGCGATTCCACCTTGTAACTATCACAGTCACTCTATCTCCTGACTGTAGTCATCAGGGAACCACTCCAAAATTTATGAATTTTGTGAATTAGGGCTCAAGACATAACTCATCTGAGATACGCCACATTCAGATATGCAGCATAAAGCCACATATCTAGATGCAGAAGCTCTCAAATGTGTTACAAAAAACAACAACAACAGAACTAAACTACCCCGTTGCGTGTCTGTAGTAGTGTATGTTGCGATGATTCCTACAAGAATAATCAGGACATAAACCGCTACCGACACGCAAAGGGTTAAAAATGGTTTGTTCGTTCTTGCTTTTTTTCCAGTGAAACCTTGCTCTGCTGAGAAAGAATTCACACCACCCAACTGCAAGAGGTTTGACCCTTATCATTCAGAAAACACCAGTGTGTGAAATAAGTTTGACTAAAATAGTTCAAGGGTGGTGCCAAAATAGCTTGGCGCCTCCAGGCACCAAGCTATTTTGGCACCACCCTTGAACTAAAGCCATTGGTCTATATCCTTATCTGTAAGTACTATAATGTAGCTTGCGTATGACAGTGTACCAATTTGAAGCTTTTAGCCTCAGTATCATATGGGTTAAGATCCTTGAGAGCACCTGCAAATATGCATCTATGCCTCTTGCTGAGATCACTTTGTTTCCATGTTCCTTTGATGGCCAGGTATTTCCAACGTTGAATTTACAAAGCTTTTCACCATTTACACCCTGAGGCTGAATTTTTAACAAGATGGGATAACCCAAAACCCACAAAGTCCCTTCTATATGACAGCTGTCCTTGCTGTCAATGGTCTCTACCTTTTGTCTTTGACCTGATTCTGATGTTGAATTCTCCTATTGAAAAGGTTTCGCAGATCTGCCAATGCTCAGCGAGTTCGATAAGGGGCACAGGACATATGCATCATTGATTTGTCAAACGTCATTTGTCATGATGTAAGTTTTAGTTTTTGCGTAATTTAATATTTTACGTGATATGAGTTTCACTTTCACTTCACAGGCTTGAGAAAATGGTGGCAAAACTAGAACTTCACGATACAATTTCAGTCTTGCTATAATTTGTGTGAAAGCAGGTTGACTTTACCTAGCTACACGATATATTAAGTACCCAGGTCACCTGCATGCTCTTCTGAAAGCACATCGAGGTGTCTGTGAGCGCGCGCGCTCCAAACATCTCCAAGAGGCATAGATCCTCATGCGCCTGGAGGGCACATGAGGATCTATTCCTTCTGGAGATGCGCATGTTTGTGTGAGAGAAAGAGAGAGAGAGCCACGCGCGTGAGAGAGAATGACATCATATTTAGACTATTGTCAGTGTCTGCGTGGTGACGGAGTTGCCTCTTTTACATCACCGCCACTGTCTGACTTTCTCTAGAAGTAAAGTTTTTTTTTTTAATGTTTTAATTCTTTTCTGAATAGAATTAATTTTTACTAAAGAAGTTGAAAGGATACAAAGCTGGCTAACAAACTCATCCAATGGTTTCTCCAAATTAGCTATATGCAAAGTTCAAGTAAATATGACAAAAATTACAGACTCTAATCTGGGTCAACCGACTTCCTATAAACGGTTGTTTATGCCTTCAACGAGACATTCAATTACAATATGCTCGGAGGCTCTCTTCGCCACCCACTTAAGAAAGTATTTCGCCAAGTTTCAAGCTTGTGTGTACAGAAATATGCAAGATTCTCTTGTTTACATACATACACACACACATACATACGCAGATACATACATACGGCGCTTCATGCCTAATGTATGTTCAGCAGCGAGGTTAGCGTAACCAGACATGACATAATTTTTATCTTGTTACTTCAATTGTTAGAGGTTTAGCCTGCCCGCCTTTGACATCATGGACATGCTATTAAATTCGCCCCACAGTGACCCATCCTAAAAAGTCCCTTCTATAAATATGAATTTTTCTCTAAAATGTATTTTTTCGAAAAATACTTACCGATGACATTACTGTTAGGAATAGTGTCTTAGCTAGCATAATTTTAGCCAAAATTGGTTGTGTACCCATGTCATGGGAGGCAACAAGGGGCGCCATAAGCCTAGCCAGTATCCTGAGTAGCCTCCCTTCCATACCCATCCGGGCAACCGCTCACCGGATTCCCGCCAGTCTGTTTACTTAGCTGTCCGGAGAGATCCCTCAGGTAGAATCGGGCGAAGTTGACTCTGCTCCCCAGCGAACGGCCACCGCAATGTCTTTGACGGCTCAGTAGCGGTCGAATGCGAGGTTGCAGCCGTGGCTTTGACCTCGTGCGCCCTGATGTTCATCTCTTTGGCTGCCGCAGGGGAGAGGTCCTGTTAGGTGGCGCGTAATGCAACGGAGCTAAGATGTATACCGTCTAGGCTGAGATGTCATCCCTACCTGGAAGGCGGGTGCGTCCCCTGCGTATCGGCTTGGTCCGGCGCAGGTGTCCACAAAGGGCTCTCACCGGATCCTGCTGTCTGTATCCCGCGGGCAGGGCCCGAATCCTTCAAGGGCCGAATGGTGAACAATTGGGGCGACCCAAGGGACCGGATCTAGACTAGGAAACCGGGTCGGGCATCAGTTGTCCAGAGCCAACCGTCCGAACTGTAAGTATGAGGGGTGCGCTGAAGAGAGTGCAGTTCGCTGACCCTGGCAGCAGTGGCAAAGGCCAGTCAGGAGAAGGTCTTCCGTGGCACAAAGTGGTCCAAGACGAGCCACCGTAGCCCATAGGTAAGGTCCCATTGTGGCACCGCGAGCGAAGGCAAGAAGTGTAGACCGAAGAGCATCAGAAGGTCGGCGAGGTCTTACAGGCACCGGGGTCAGCCGGTCTAAGTTGGTCCGCGTTAGCGATCCTGGCGAGATATCCCATTATGGCGAAGGCACCAAGTTGGTCAGTGAAGAGCCAGAGGGAGAAGTCCACCCGCCGAGGAACCGTCCGGTCCATGTGGAAGAGGCGCTCATCATCACATCAGTCGCCCAGGACTCGCCACTTCCCTCGTAAACTCGTCTGGTCGAGTGTTGACAGACTGTAGCTATAGCTCCCACTGCTGCATTTGAGAATCCTCTCGCGGCAAGGGCTTGCCACACAACGTCCAGGCGTGGGAGAAGAGCTCTCGGGGCTGCAAGCATCGTGCATGGGCTGTTGATCCGTAGAGGGGGGCCCACGGCGAGGTTCAGGAGGCCGGTGGTCCACGAGCATATTCCGTGGCAAGTATCCACCAGGGACAGGACCGCGTTGCAACCCTGAGCTTGAGCAGGAGCTTGGAACTAGCACCGTAGGTGGTTCGGCGAGACAACGACTCCGTCTCAAGAGAGGTAGAGAGTGTCGACCTCTCAGGCTAGCGGAAATGGAACGGGCAGACAAAGCGGTGAAGCTGGCGATTCCACCTCGGCGTGATCATGGGGGACTCAAAGCTGCGCAGATCACCCGAAGATGTCCGGACGGAGCATCCACTCGGTGCGGAGAAGCTGGCCGCAACGCGCAATGGAGTCGGCAGGCCATGCGGAAGTCCCGTGAAGACTCTTGCTCGGGTAGCGATGACTCGATCTTCGCACCATCGGAGCCCATGGCAGAGGAGGAAGGATGAGAGAGGAACCGTGTGCCGCCCTGCTTCTAAACGTAGGGGACTACTGTGGCGCTGTCGGAGAGGACGAGAAGCTCCTGATGTCACCGACGTGACACCCGATGCTGGGCCCCAAGGTCTGGAGGCCATCCGTCGGAGGCTGAGTAGAATCTCGGTAGCAGGTGAGCGCCCCCGGTAGCGAGACTTGCGTCGGCGCAAGAGACATCTGGGGTGAAGGCGAGAAGAGAGGATCTCCCGTCGTGAGGCAGTCGGGATCCACCCAGCGAAGAAGGTGAGGACAGAGCAACGGCCGCACCTGAACCTGAGACATAGGTCGTCTGTCGAGGGTCGTCCGGGGAGAAGCAGGAGCAGCTAAAGCAAGGGACAGTAGAGGCATCGTAGGGGAAGTAGGTCCGCTGCGGTCCTCACCAGTCCCCGAAGCTGAAGTCACCGTCTGGCGGAGGACGCCTGCTCTTGAGACACCCGCCACGCTGGGTTCGTCCACTGCTGAATTCGCCACTGCGGAAGTCACCTTTCGTGAGGTCGGTGAGTGATTCCATCCCTAGGAGGACAAGCGGCGCTATGGCGTGAGGTCGGACTTGCCCACATAGAACAGGAACCCAAGCCTGTCGAGGAGATCCAGAAGAGCATCTCGATCCTTCGCCCAGGAGGACTCCGACCGGTTCCGCAAGAGAAGATTGTCTAGGGAAGTCAACGTGGAGCATGAAGACGTCCATCTGGTCCTGTCTACTACCACGTACAGCTACGGTTGAACCCCCAGAGGCTGCGATTGACACTGAAGGCAGCATGTGACACTGGTAGATCACGCCGCCGAAGGCAAAGCGGAGGTAACGGCTGGAGACGGGTGTCTGGGGACGAGCAGAACGCATTCTTCTCCAAGGAGGTCTCCCACCGGTTCCACAAGAGAAGATCGTCTAGGAATGTCGACGAGTCCAGGCTGACAGCCCAGTCCAAAGGCTGTACTGCGGCGTGAAGGCTCGGGCGATCTTCACGCCGAAGAACGGGGCGGCGACGAACTTGTACACTTCTGTTGGACTGTGGCAGGTTTGGCCGGCCGTACTCTTGTCCCAACGGCAGGCCTAGGGTGACGGGTGGCATCCAAGTCGTGGGAAGCAGTCTGCAGTAGCGGCGGCCTGTCCCATGAGCGTGGCCGCCACCGAGGTATGGAAGTCCGCTCGGTTCTTCTAACACCCCGTGGTCCATCCGCACAGTTCTGAGGGTAGACGGGGCGTGCAATATCGACATGAACCCGGCTCGTCCCTTTACTTTTATCCGACAAACAGGCGCACGTAAGTCCAGCAGAATTGTCCGGTCGTGAACACCAGTCACTGACCCTCCGCCGTGAGACGGCCTTAGTCGCCTGGTCGGCGTTAAACCCCAATAATAAATAAATAAATGTTACTGACCTTGGAGCGGGACGCCAAAGCTTTGCGTAATCTCGTCGTGATCCCGACTCGTCACTTACCATTTCCCGCCGAGCAGGCGCACATTAGTCCAGCAGACTTGTCCAGTCGTGGTCCCCTGACACTGCCTAGGAGCGGGACACCGAACGTCTGTGTTGGACTAGTGTCGAGAAATGGAGGGCTTTACTCTAGAAGCCGCTGCCGGGCTCCCAGCTGGGGGGCGGGTCGTGCATGCACGTTGCGGGCCATACTCATACTGGATACTCTCAGTATTTACAAGCTGGCGCGAACCGGCCGATGTCCTAGGAGTAGTCCCCATCCTGCGGCCAAAAGTCACGCGAGCGCCGCATGGTCCAGAATTCTCATCCTGCCGAGGGTACTTGTCACTCACCGATGCCAGGACGTCATATTCTTGTTTATGCTGGAGTATCCCCTGGGTTGCGGCGAACGTCGTCACCTGAGGGTAGATGGGGCGTGTCATCTCATCGTGAGCCCATCTCGTCCCTTTACTCTTATCCGAAGAGCGGGAGCACGTTAGTCCAGCAGCCTTGTCCGGTCCTGGTCCCCTATCACTGACCTTGGAGCGGGGTGCTGAACGTCTGCTCTGGACTTGTGTCGTGGATTTTGAGGGCCGTACTCCAAAAGCTGCCGTCGGGCTCCCAGCCAGAGTGCGGGTGGTAATACACCAGCAGGCCAGACTCATATTGGATCCCCTCAGTACTTAACGAGTCTGGCGTGCAACGGCCAAAGTCCTAGGATCGGTACGGGGATGGCCTCTCGCGTGCAGTCCGAGTCACCACATCCGGGGATGACGTCTTGTCACAGCCGCGGAGGTGGGATGGCCGTCAACCAGCGTCTGCTCTCGGACTGATGTCGGCCATCACGGTGACAGACGCTCCAAGCTGTAACCACTGCTTGTCTAGCCCGGGACGCCGCCAACATACGGCGAGTGTAGGCTCAGCCGGAACAGCATTTTAAGTCCCCACCAGAGTGCAGGTGCGGACTTGTAACTGCAAAACATAGTCAACAGTGATAGGCGAGCGAACGTGGCTCTCCGAGGCCATGCGACGAGCATACGCGCGAAGGTAGATTTCGAACCGAATGCCAAATCACGGTCAGTGTAGACGCCCGGCGCTCTAACCTCCCTTCCCTGAGCGCCGGTCAAGGACAACAACCGAGGTTTTACCTTACCATATCGGGAAGGCCAGAGACCAACCAAGGACCGTAGTGACCAACCATGCCGCTGAAGCGAAGCCTCGTACCACCAACGAAGAGCCGCATGCCGAGGGCAGCTCCAAAAAGCACCATGGACACAGTAATCCAAGCTCGTGTGGAACACGGGAAGAAATCCAAGTTCTCAGCACCACAAGTCCGGTGGAAGTCACTCGTGAACCGACAAAGGTAAACTCCAAGCTAGCACAGTGAAGCAGTCATCCCAGGCTAGTACAGTGAACACGGCAGCCCAAGCCACAAGGCGCCCGGTCACACCGAGTACAGCCCACACCGAACCCGGGTGGAAGTCATTCGTGAACCGATGAAGGTAAACTCCAAGCTAGCACAGTGAAGCAGTCATCCCAGGCTAGTACAGTGAACATGGCAGCCCAAGTCACAAGGCGACCGGTCACACCAAGTACAGCCCACACCGAACCCGGGAAGAAATCCAAGTCCCCAGCACCACAAGACCGGTGGAAAGTCACTCGTAAAACTGATGAAGGTAAACTCCAAACCAACACAGTGAATCAGCAATCCCAGGCTAGTACAGTGAACACGGCAGAGTCCAAGCCACAAGGCGATTGGTCACACCGTACACAGCCAAGACGCAGAAGCAGAGGTACACAACCTTACACGGCTAAGCTAAGAAACAGACTGGCGGGAATCTCGGTTGCCCTGATGGGTATGGAAAGGAGGCTACACGGGATACTGGCTAGGCTTATGGCGCCCCTTGTTGCCTCCCCTAACATATGGGTACACAACCAATTTTGGCTAAAATTAGGCTAGCTAAGACATTATTCCTAACAGTAATGTCATCGGTAATGTAAAGAAAGAAGGGACTTAAAAATGTGTTTATTGTCCTTTGAAGGCTACATTACATATTAGGAAAAAGATCAACCATTTTCATGGGTGGGACCGAAAAAAAAGTTGAATCCTGAAGAGAGGGTCTTGGGGCACTTTTTAAGTGGGAAAAAAAAAGAAAAAATAAAAAAATTTATCCGGAAATCGGGCTGTAGCTGGTAAAGTCCCACCCATGCATTTTAGTTCAAGGGTGGTGCCAGAACAGCTCGACACCTTACTATGAAAGTTGAAGGGTGGTGCCAGAATAGCTTGGCACCTTGGGCGCCAAGCTATTCTGGCACCACCCTTCAACTATCATAGTCAAATTTATTTCAAGCAATAGTGTACCAGGATGAAAAGGGTTAAGAACACAATCTGCACCCACTGGCAGTGAAGGAGTTAATCCATTATAGTGTCCATCTCCAGAAAAAAGTTACCTTTGCCCATACTGCTGCTTAAGAAGCCCTCGTAGTGTGCTGACCAGCTCCATGTGGCGTGTTTTCATCATGCGAGCCAGGTGAGCCCTGTTCACTGACCCCTGTTGCAGGGGATCAAGCCGACTGTGATATCTCTTCACCCGTGCAATGTCAAACTGTCAGAAAAGAGAAGGATCAAGCATAACAATAAAGACTGGTTACAAAGTAAAGTAGATAATAGCACTGTCAGGGGAGAAAAGTGTGCATGATTGACCAGTGATCATAGATCTACTGTGGCCAAAGCACAAAAAAAAAAGAGATAGGAAAGAGAGGGGGCGCTAAAAAAAGTGACTGAAAGCAAATCATATGGACATTTAGCCGGTGTGGACAGCTGTTTCGGTCTTGGCGACCTCTTCAGCACACCATCGGCGATACTGGAGGAGGCAGGAATTTCTGCCTACCTGCAATGACAACCACATTTTACTGTGGTGTCTGCAGGGGCATACATTCCATGCCACCACCTAGAGCCAAATATCTGGACCCCCCTTGGGGGGACCTAGATTTGAATTTCCATGCACTGAGTGGCTGGAACAGTGGGATATGTGATACGCCCCCCTTCGGGGGGGCTTCCATATGCATTGCTTTCAGTCACTTTTTTAGCGCCCCCTCTCTTTCCTATCTCTTTTTTTTGTGCTTTGGCCACAGTAGAGATAGATAAGTAGACAGTTGAAACCCACCTAATCAATAATCGATCAATTTATTTGATCCTCTCCGTATTTAGACAAACGAACTCCAGCACTTACCACCAATGTCTTAATCGCCTAGCCATTTTAGTTCCACTCCAGAAATCATTCAAGCTACGTTTTTTGATCAGCTACCAACCCGCGAGTATTAAGGCAGATCCCCCACCCAACCTAAATTATTAATGCTGTCATTGACTACTATCAGCCGTTTTCGGGAAATGACTACTTGCGCCATTGTGGGAATTCCCGTTAGGCATAATTTCCACAACACCCAACCCAAAAGTAAGTGACGTCAATGTTGCCAATAACAACGCCACGTGTCAACTCGTGACCCTAGTCTCGTGATCAAGTATTGCGTCGTTGAGACATTTCAAGGATTTCTGTTGCTGTGAGAAGATGTGTTATTTGTGGTAGCCATTGGAAATATTACAAATTCCGGACTTCGATATTCAGTGCAGTGATACATCTTGTAGAATATTACTATTGTGCGTTATGTTGAAACAACAAAAAGGTTAGTGAGCCGAGACTAAAGAAAACTTACTGTTAAATTGCCGAGTGTTGAGTACAACCGGGTTCAGTATTGCGTTTTACTTTAAACACGGCTGTGAGTGAAAAACCGCGGTTTTAGTTTATTGGTTGTACCGTACGCAAAAGCATGCGGGTCTCTATGTAATAGGACATTTATTATCGTCAGGTTGTTTAATTTATCTAGGCAGTGTCACGTTTACAGACCTATGTCGATTTCTATCGAATTTAGGTGTGCAGTCACACACGGGGACCGCTAACGGCGCAGTAAGCATGTGTTGAGGGGCAAAACAGAAGATTGAGCCTACTAAAACAGAGTCATTTGCTATTACTTCCATCTCGTAAACAACTAAGAAATGAGAGTAGAACACAGAGTTAAATGACTCTTAACATAAAGTCTTCAATATTCTGTTTACCACCTTGCCGTTAACGCCGTCAGCGCGGACTGCAGACAGTGTCATTCAGTTGAGTACAGAGACAGAACACAGAGTTAAATGACTCTTAATACAAAGTATTTAATCTTCTAATGACACCCTTGCCGTTAACAACGTCAGCGCGGTTTTAAAATAGATTGTACGTAGCAACCACCGCTGGTGGTAAATAGCGCGGCGTGGGCTCAGCGGCCTGTAGCTCTGTAGCAAGCAAAAACAGAGACAGAACACAGAGTTAAATGACTCTTAATACAAAGTCTTCAGTCTTCTATCATAACACCCTTGCCGCTAACGCTGTCAGCGCGGTTTTAAAATAGATTTTACGTAGCAAACATCGCTGGCGCGCGGCGTGCAGACAGTTTCATTTGAGTATTGGTGCAGACAAATACGTCACTAGCTGCAATGCGGAAGTTGCCGATCTACTTATATTTAGCGGCCTGTAGCTCTGTAGCAAGCAAAAACAGAGACAGAACATAGAGTTAAATGACTCTTAATACAAAGTCTTCAGTCTTCTATTGACACCCTTGCCGCTAACGCTGTCAGCGCGGTTTTTAACGTAAACACTGACATAGGGACTTAGTAACGTGACTAAGTACACAGTCGCCGCGTCTATATCGTGTCATACAACTGAAATGCGGTGAAGTTTTCTGCGGACTGGAGTCTACATGCTGAATAAAGATTTTGTGTCTGTCTGTCTGTCTGTGTGTGAGTGCTTGTGTGTGTTTGTAGGTATGTGTGAGTGTGTATGCGTGTGTCTGTCAGTGTATGAGTGTGTTTGTCTGTCAGTGTGTGAGTGCATGTATGTATGCGTGCGAGTGTTTGTGTGTGAGTGTTTGTCATTGTGTGAGTGCATGTATGTATGCGTGTGCATGCTAGTATGTATGCATGTGCATGCGTGTATGTATGTGTGCGAGTGTTTGTGTGTGTGTGCGTCTGTGCGTGTATTTATGCATGTGTATATATAGTTAGTGTTAGAGATATGATAATTTCAAGAACATTTATACCATTGACTCTACGTCAATACCCCAAAACACAGTTATTTAATAATAACCACACACACACAAAACATTCTTATATACACTTGATACAAATTTAAGTTACCTACAGACACTTGTTAACAAATTTCCAAAGTCACCTACAACCGCTAACTAACTTTACAGGTAACTTTGAAGTTAGTTGGTGCAAGTTCTGATAAGTGACTTAAAACAAGTTCTTACAAGAACCTAATCATAAGATCTTGTAAGTTATTGAACCAAGTCAACAACTTACTCGGACAGATTTCCCAAGTTACAAGGACAACGTAAAATCTTTTTTTTTTTAGTCTGGTGGAGGGGCAGATGGTGTTAGGTAGGCAGGGGTGAAAGGCATGACATCTCTTTGCGAAGTGTATGACAAAAATAATGGATTACCAAAACCTATCGTTACTTGCTTGTAAGTTCTCGAACTTTTTTCATAGTTTCTTCTACGCCTATCTTTTTTCCTTGTTCTAAAAAAGATTTCTTTAGCTCTTCAACATTTACAGCCTGACTACGCATCTTATTCTGTATTTCAGACTTTTGTTGTTTATAGTTGGTCAAATCATCCTGGACTCTTTTAAATTCGTTATCGTCAATTTCATTATCTTCCAAAGATTTACTAATAATAAGTTTCATACTCGTCAGCTTAGCTGCTGCGAGCGTACTTAATGCTTCATGCTTCTGCAACTTAGTATAAAATTTTTTGTTAAGGGCTTCCATACCAAAGCATGCCAGGCTTGTGGCAAGGCCAACAGCTTCAACAGCAATTCCTACGACACTTCCCACCCCCGTTGCAAACAGAGTTATACCTCCTACAGATAATCCGGCCGAAACCACCCCCATGGCCATTGATGTGTTGTGTACAGAATTGAAAACCGTATTGTAACGGCGTTTACACCTCGAGTATTTTGCTTGTTCTTCTTCCAAATACTTCAACGCTTCTGTAATATTCATTAAACGGAATGAATCTGCCTTTAATGTTTTATCACGCTCAATAGGCTCAAGCTGCTCAGGTGGTATTTGTGGATACAAGTTCACCATTTTTTATTTACAAATATTTTTTTAATCAGCAATTACATTTTGCAACTCGTCAAAAGTATACAATTTGCTGGCATAATAAAATGCAACAAGATCAATGTGTTCAAGGTTTATGTAAGTTAGACGAACAAAAGTTGTTTTGTCGACCACCACCTTGACAGCTGGAACACTGCTCGAAACATTAATAACATCATTATTTTTTGTAATAGCAATAAAGACCTTTGATGATTCTGTTACTGTTTCATTCCATGTAAGTTTAATTCCTTGTGCAATTTGAGCCTCTTTAGCAGAAGCAACAGATTTCATGATAATTTCAAATACTATTGTCACTTCTCTAGCCACGACTAAGCTTGCTGGCATAAACACAACAGAAGTATCTGATCTACCCTTTCTAGTTGTAAGAAGATATCTCCGTCTCTCATAATTTTCAACTTTCAGTTTTTCTCTGCTATTGTTGTCTAGGGCAAAACTTGGAACAAGACTTACAATAAGCGGCCCCGAGTTAACAACCTTCCTAAACACTAAGGCACCTTCGTCATCAGTGTATACAAAAGGACTAATAAATTCAATCTTTATGTCCCAGTCAATTGTGGGTGGTGGAACAGGTACAGGTGAAACCACCCACTTATTTCCCACATGTATTAAGTTGTAAGGCGCATTATTTACAGGTGGAGTAGGTACAGTAACATCACGAAGTTGACCAAGTTTAGGAATCTGTCTTTCACCGTCTTTCATGTCAACAATTACTTTCCTCTTGTACATGCCATTTGAATCAAGTTCAAAACCATATATTTCTCCAATTTCCCCTTCCTTCTCAAAATCCTGTACGTCTGCCAAATCTTTCAACTCTGTTACTGGACACGCAACTGGTATGATTCTAGGCTTTGGACCAAGACCACTCATTTTTATGAACAAAAATAAAATTATTTAATTTCCAACACTACACTAAAATCATGCATAAGAACTGGTTTGTCATCCTGATTAGTTACAGATATACTCAGTGACTCAAAGAAACTAGAACCTAATTTCTTAAACTGCAAATTAGGAAATCTAACAACTACACTTTCACAATACGGAGCAGTTCCAGTAGGTAAGCATCTCAACAAAGTTGAAGGCTTTCCATTGTGAACATTCTCAGATGTGTTTAGTTCTTTCAAATAAACATTTAGCACTGTGTGTACTGACAAATGAACAGGATATCTGCCAGTTATTCTTGGTTTTTTTGGTGATAGTAGACGTTCGACTGATTGTGACCAATCTTCATCTAGATGTGTTATTTTTTTACCTAAAAATCCAAGTAATAATAAAAGACTAATTGATAAAGAAAACTGACCACTTTTTGGAAATTCAATTGTAACAAGTAAATTAGCTGGGTTTAAAGTTGCTTTAATTTTAAATTCATTTTGAAGCCATTCAGCTAAAGTACAAAAGTCATAATATCCGGCTCGTAAAGTATCACCCTTTTCTAAACCATCGAGAGTTCCACTTACAGAATAATTTTCATCATCCGTTACATTAAACCACTTTACTGTGTAGAACATTTCATGGATAGCTACAGACTTACTACCATCACGATTATCAATCCCATTAGTTAACCACACTGGTTTGCTTGTGTCAAGATTTGTTAAGGTAATAAACATTTTTATTATCTCATATAAAAAAGCACAATGGAATTTAAATCACCAACCATTACCACTACAAACGCATTTCAATTTAATGTAGATGCTAAATATAATGTCGCCCCTACTTATGAACAGAAAATAATTCAACTAAATCAACTCGACATAGCTGTAAGCGAACAAGATTTATTTCAAGTCAAAGTACCCAACCCTTTTGATCATTACCTAAACCCTCCAATAACAGACGATGCTACTGCAAGAAAGTGGTCTTCAAGTCCACTACAGATGTTTCAAAACCAACTCAACTTTGCTATACTATGCTCAACTACAGGCTGTGGTGTTTCATTTACAGATCACTTGAATCACTCAAACAAACTGATTAGGTCTGTCTACCGTTTCCACATGTATTACCAGCTTAGAAGAATACTGTCAGAACTGCATACCCCACTGCCCACTGAATCCAGTTTTAATCAGTTTAACAATCCCATGGATTTGAAAGCATTTGAACACATTTGTAATGAATTTAACATAAGCACTAAGTATGACTTCACACAAAAACTTGATGATCACAAAGGCATGGGAACATTGTATTATGCTATGAGTCACAGACAATACCCTCAAGATTATTACCCTGGTTACACTTCATTCTCATCAAAATCTGAAGTGTGGTTAGGCTCAATTGAACAGAAACAGTCTAATGCCTGGACCACATTTGTCTTAGATAAGAGTGACGGATTTACTCAAGTGGGAGTCGAACGCATAAATGAGTCTATCAGAACATATGTGTGGTGTATTCTAGGAGCACAATCACTAACAAAATCAAACATTTTGAATGGAAGTGGAAAGTTCGATTCACAAAAACAGTTTCTCGCTAATCTAGAAGATTCAATTAACTCAACAGTTGATCTCCCATCAAGCATACAACGTTACCAAGACGTTCTCAGATATGCTAGATCAAAAGTTGACTTTGTAGTTGGTATTGGGTTATACATGTTGCCATCTGACCTTCAACTCCAAATGGGTACAATAACAAATTATAATAATGAAATCATTGTTGCAGGTGTTGGTCAAAAACTCGGTCTCAATCAATCTGTAAACTTAGGAGCAACAACCACACACGTACAGCCGTTAAAATCATTACAGATGGTAACACCCCCGGCCCCGGCACTCATACAATCAGTACAGTCAACCCCTGACACACATGAGTCGGAAAGAACTGCATTGGTAATAGGTCTAACAGGATTAGGGGTTTTACTTCTTTATCTGTTTCATTAAATAACCCACTATTAACCCTCCTACTGTCACCAAAAAGACCCACACATGTTCTGCCATAAACCCTACTGTCTTTGCCGCTTTACTAATCAGCCAACTGACAACAGTGCCTATAATGCCAGGCAAAGCGTCCATTGCTTTCACAGCCAATTTCTTAAGCAAGTCTGATATGTGAGACAGTTGTTTCTTTACCCACGACTGTAAGTCTTTTGGATCTGTGGGGACTGGGGTTGGTGGTGCTGGAGGTGGAGAACCACCCCCGGAGACAGCCAACACAACTGTACTGATAATAAACCCCAGAGCTGTAATTAAACTGGCAATTGTGATACCCTGTTCTCTGAAAAGTGTTTTAAGTCTCTCAGCCAGAGTAGTGTCTTCATGAAGTATTTTCTGAATAGTTTCTCTAATCCTGTTGACCTGTGATTTTAGTTTTTGTCTCCCAATACTAATCGCTTCTAACCTTCCTCATCTTTCTATCTGCAAATCATTTAATCTGTGTTGAATTCTTTCTTTCATTTCTGTGTCAAGATTCTCATTGCCTGCTGTAGCCAGTTTCTCTTTTTCACGTTCTATGTGTTTGTCAAGCTCACCTAGTTTGGCTAAATTATTTACCATCTCACCTCTTATTGTCTGCAGTGATTTATCCAAACCCATAATCTCCCTCATTGACAAAGGTGGATCATTTATTGTTTTCAAAGCGTCATTTATTTGTCCTTCAGTAAATGAGGTTTTCTTGTATCACTGTGTTTGCTATTTCTGGTAGGCTTGTTACTGGTGCCATTTCAATTTGTTGCCCTGTTGGCAACTTTGTTTGCGTGTCGTGAAGCACACTAACAAGTCTTGGGGGGACAGGAGACCCTCCAATACCAAGGTATCTTGCCAACCCAGAGTTACCACCGACTTCACCTTTAATTGTACTTAAAGCTCTAAACTTAGAAGGATTATTTTTATGTGTTAGATTTATTTTCCCTCTGTCTGTATTTACAAATAAGTGTCCTTTATCATATTCAAACTGATTAGGATCTATTACATCTGGGCGCGCTCCAACTGTCATAAAATGAGTTTACTTTATCTTTTAACAGTTCATGATGCATACTACTACTACTAGTTACCATTCCAGACATATCTGTGATACTGGTATCATAGTCATTCATGTCATCCATTTCAAAATCTTCATGATTAAATCCTCCCGCTGCCATTGTTTTATTAATTTATTATTTTTTATTGTGCATAATAAAAATGACACAGTCTTACGGATCAAAGTTAGACCCATACAGAAAACTACGTGAGCCCCTGGGTGTTAAGGGCATTCGACAAACAATAGTCATCACAAACAATCCAAGTACCATAGACCAGAACCAAACACTTACAGTCAAGTTTCCAAACCTAGGTCCCAGTGACGTTATTGTTCCTGGCACTGCACGCCTAGCATTTAATATTGAACTTTCATCAGACGCAGACGTGAACAGAACACTAGTTAACAATCTTGGCAGAGCAATTGTTAGAACTATTAAAGTAAAACTTGAAGGACAGGAAGTGTTTAGTCTTGATGACTCAGATGTATTCTACTGTTACAAAGATCTTTGGCTTACAAGAGAAGAACGAGAAGATCGTATTTACCAAGGCATACAGTCTGATAATGTTGGGAAACTTTGAATCGACGCCGGAGATAAAGTAACTAATACAGCCATGGATGTTATAATGGCCGAAACATATGGATCCAGATTCTACATTCCACTTGAGTTTGAAATCCTAACAGCTCATCTGCCTTATTATCAAGGAGCACTGAATGACCGTCTGAGTTTTGAACTAACCTTCAATGACTACTCCAAAGTTATTAAATCATCTGATCTTAGTGCAACATATAAGATCTCTAACATTTCCTTGGAATATGAAATTGTCACACACACTGAACTAGCCAGACTCATACAAAATCAGTATCAGTCAAGACTACCAATTTATTATGACAGGGTGATTAGACATAGTTTAATACCCAAAGACAAAAGCGACCCAATGTGGAACATAAACTTAAACACGCCTGCTAGGTCACTGAAAGGTATTTTTATGTTGTTTATTGAACCAGCGGCTCCATACAAACGGGATTCAGAAAAATTCTACAATCCTAAGATTACACATTTGTCCTGTACATTGATTGATTGATTGTACATTGCTTAACGTCCCGACAGCAACAAGGCTTTCTCAGGACGTGCCTGCACTGCTTGTGAAAAAAATAAACAGAACATTGAATGTATGTCGCCAGCCGGTCAAATACGTTAAATAAACCTATCACATGGGGCCTAAATAAAGCTAAGACCATTTAGCAACACACATCCAATATCAAGAGCTACAGGCAGTGCAGACAGTAGGGAGAGTTTTAAAAAGGCAAATACAGGTGAATGGACAAAGGGTAGACAGAAACACATGCCCCAGAATAGAGAGAAAAACCCACCCTGTGGGGCTGACCAGGGTAACCCTGGGAACTAAAAAATACCTAACCCCACCCAAGTCCCCCAGGGCAGACCCGGGTGGGGATTGTCCTGTACAATCGAAGGCCGTCCTAATCAAGTGTACGCATCTGGAATGTTACCATACCAGCACTACGATGAGATCACAAAGTATTTTGCAGGAGGAAGGATTAGAGATAAACCAGCAAACATTGCGTGCAAAGATCTACATCTGTATGACGTTAGGATTGGTCAATACCTGACAAACAAGTATGCACTGTGGTTAGACCTGCGTAGTACAGATGATGACTATCTTCATGGGTCAGGACGAACTGTTGAGAATGGTAGTGATGGGATTACAATTCAGATACAAAAGAAGGTTGAAACTGCTGCAGCCATAAATATATATTTGTACCTGATTTATGACGCACAACTCAATATACAAGACAGTAGACTAAGTGGACACATATATTAAAATTATATTGTGTATTAAAATGAACCGGAGCTTGATGACCCTTGACCCACACTGTGGATTGTTTGTTGGTGCCACAGGGTGTGGGAAAACTGAATTTGTACTTAACCTCTTACAAACAAGATACATTCATCATTTTGAAAACATTGTGATATTCTGTCCTACTGTCAAACACAACAAAGCTTATCAAAACCGTTCATTCATTTGGACTGACAGCAACATTTACTTAGTTGACCCTGAGAAAAAACTGAACGACTACCTGCAGTATTTTTACAAGCAATTTGAAGGACAGCCAACCCTGTTTATTGTTGATGACTGCTCTGCAGATAAGGATATTGTTAAGAAGAGAAACACACTGGCAGAACTGGCCTTCAGTGGCAGGCATGCAAATATAAGTGTATGGATTCTCACTCAGAAATATAATGCTGTACTGAAAGATTTTCGTGAGCAGTTAAAGTTTATCTGTTTGTTTTACTGTAAGGATCGTGACAGCTTTGAAGACTGTCTCAGAGAGAATGATGTCATCCCAAATAAGCATGAACGTGATGATGTAAAAAATAAACTGAAATCAACTAAGCATCTAAAGCTCATTTTAAAGACAGATCAACCTACAGGGTATGGGTTAGTGAATTAATTTATCTTTTAGGTTTGTCTATAAAAATGACGGACAGACAAGAGGATCAAAATTGGCCTATTGGTAAATTCATAGATATTACATCGAGTTTCAGGGGTTTTATGCATATTAGTGACTTAAAAACACAAGTTAGACACCCCTTTTCAAAACTTCCAACACCAATGAAAATATATATGACATATAGTTTTTATCTTGGATATTCTAATACTTTTCCATGTTATAATAATAGGACAAAAGATTTTTTAGTTTATGATGCTAAATCTGACTGGTTTAAGATTATGTGTTTACAAATATACCATCAAATAAAAAAAGAAAATAAAAATATTAAATTTATTACTGTCAATAAAACGATATTACACATGCAAAAGCTTGAACATGATACCATAAAAGACATATCAATGAAGTGGCTTATTAGTTGGTGATTAATTTTGTCTATTATATAGATTTTAGTCAATAAAGTGCCATTTTCATTATATAATTTTATATTTATTTTTTTGTCGGACAAATAAAAAAGATTGATTGATTGATTGTACATTGCTTAACGTCCCGACAGCAACAAGGCTTTCTCAGGACGTGCCTGCACTGCTTGTGAAAAAATAAAATAAACAGAACATTGAATGTATGTCGCCATCCGGTCAAATACGTTAAATAAACCTAACACATGGGGCCTAAATAAAGCTAAGACCATTTAGCAACACACATCCAATATCAAGAGCTACAGGCAGTGCAGACAGTAGGGAGAATTTTAAAAAGGCAAATACAGGTGAATGGACCTCGGGTAGACAGAAACACATGCCCCAGAATAGAGAGAAAAACTCACCCTGTGGGGCTGACCAGGGTGACCCTGGGAACTAAAAAGTACCTAACCCCACCCAGGTCCCCCAGGGCAGACCCGGGTGGGGGCAAATAAAAAAGATGGACATCCGTCAAAGATTAAGAAACGTGTTTCACACAACTGACTTACCTATATATAATATTTTTAATGTCTATGAATCAATAGAAAGATCTTTTTTAGTCATACAAAATAACCTTCTTTCTGATAATGTAAAGATTCAGATTGTTGCAAAAATAGAATTTGCCAGAGATGTTGGTGAAGTTATTGTAACGTATATCTCGACAAGGCAGCACATAGTTCATTCGAGAAGAGAATTTGAAAGAGTGTTTAGAGAGAGATTGTTACCAGACTTTCATGAAGCAATTGACAGAGCAGAAATGCAAGGGTCTGGCTGGCATGAAGGCCTTGTACATGAACTACAACTGAAGCAGTCAAGATATCATCCTATACTAGGTAGATCTTGGATACCACTACCAATAGAGGTTGCAAACAAAAAGGCTGTAGTCAATATTCAAAACAATGATAATTTATGTTTTATGTGGTGTGTGCTTGCTAAACTTCATTTTGTAAGAGTAAAACCTGATCGTGTATCTAACTATACAAAATTTGTAAATGAACTCAACTTCAGTGGCATTGAGTTCCCTGTTAAGGTGGAGGACATAGACTTGTTTGAAAACCTAAATCCTGGTATATCTGTGAATGTGTTTGTGTGGGAAAATGAATCTGAGAATAAGTTACAGCCAATTAGAGTATCTCCAATTGCCCCAACCTATGGGCAGTCAGAAGATAGACATGTTGACATGTTGCTAATAAGATCTGGTGATAACTTTCACTACACAATTATCAGAAGTATGTCAAGACTAATTCATCATACAACAAAACATGACGGTAAACAGGAATTTTGTAAAAAATGTTTACAGAGGTTTTCCTCTATTAAAGTAGCACACAAACATGTGCAGCACTGCAGGTCGGCTGATGACATTCAAACAATACTGAGGTATCCAGATCCTGGTAGTCAAGTGTATTTTAAGAACTATGGGAATCAGCAAAAGCTGCCGTTTGTAGTGTATGCAGATTTTGAATCACTCGTTGTTCCATATGAGGGTCCTGTTCCAGAGTCATTACCAAAGACTATAAAATTGAGTGACCAAGTGGTGTGTTCTTTTGGATACATTCTTGTTAGGTCAGACGGTCTTCATTCAGAACCTGTCATCTACAGGGGTGAAAATGCAGCATGCCTGTTTTTAACAGAAATGAGACAACTGTATAGTCAGGTAGTACAATATCTCACAACATGTCAGATGCCTTTGGTGATGACAGAAGAAGACAAACTAAAATTTGATACAGCAGAGACGTGTTGGATTTGTGAACAGCCTCTGGGAGGTGATAAAGTTCGTGACCACGATCACATAACTGGGCGTTACAGAGGTGCTGCACATGGTGATTGTAACTTGAAATTAAAAATAGATCCTAAGACATATAAGTTACCAATCTTTTTTCACAATCTGAAGGGATATGATTCACACATCATCATGCAGGCTGTTGATGAGTCTTACAGAAAAATTAGTTGCATTGCCCAGACAACTGAGAAGTACTTGACTTTTAGATTGGACAAATTAGCATTTTATGACTCCATGCAACATTTGTCTTTAGGTCTTGCTAGTCTGGCAGATGGACTGACTGAGTATCCAATAACAAGTAAATATTTTGAACCAGACTTGATTAAGAAAGGAGTTTATCCGTATGAGTACATTGATCACTGGGTTGTGTTTGAGGAAACAAGACTGCCTCCAAAAGAGAAATTTTATTCTACACTAACTGGTAAAGGTATTTCTGACTCTGAATATCAACACGCACTTGATGCGTGGGATAAATTAGGGTGTCAGACAATTGGTGATTACCACGATCAGTACTTGAAAGCTGATGTTTGCTTGCTAGCAGATGTATTTGAAAGTTATCGTGAAAAGGGTTTGTTGCACTACAGTCTTGACCCTGCTTGCTACATAACTAGTCCTGGCATGACATGGGATGCATTTTTGAAATCCAGTAAGATATTTATAGACCTGTTGTATGATCGTACGATGGGTGAAATGGTGGAACGTGGATTGAGGGGTGGCATTAGTATTGCAGCAAATAATTATGCCAAGGCAAATAATAAATATCTTGACGACTTTGACCCCTCAATGTCAAGGTCATTTATTACGTACTTGGATGCTAATAATTTGTATGGATTTGCAATGTGTGAATTGTTGCCATTAAAAAACTTTTGTTTGTATAATTTGTCACAGTATGGCATAAAAAAATTAACAAAATATATTATGGATCGAGGTCAAAATGATGAAAAGGGTTGGATCTTTGAAGTAGACTTGGAGTATCCACACCATTTACATGATTACCATAATGATTATCCATTAGCAGTTGAGAAACTGAGTTTGACTGGGAAAAAAGAAGACACCAAACTTGTACCAAATTTGAATGACAAATTCAATTACGTTTGCCACTATCGATTGCTGCAGTTTTACATCAGGCATGGGTTAGTACTAAAAAAAGTTCACAGAGGCATTCAATTTGATCAGAGTGCTTTCATGAAAGATTACATATTGAAGAACACAACCCTTCGTGCGAGAGAAGGTAACACTGCATTTGACAAAGACTTCTTTAAGCTTATGAACAATGCCTGTTTTGGCAAGACAATGGAAAATCCTCATCACAGAAAAGATGTGAGACTAGTCACAACTGAATCGGGTGCAATTAAACTTACAAGTAAGCCTCAGTACACAGGGTATAAAGAATTTCATTCATCATTATATGCAGTGTCACTCAAAAAAAAGATTGTTAAACTGGACAAGCCAGTATTTATAGGTATGGCTATTCTGGAGTTGTCAAAATTATTAATGCTTGAATTTTATTATGATTACTTCAAACCAAAGTATCCTGACTGCCGTCTGTTATACACTGACACTGACTCTATGATCATTGATGTGTGTACTGAAGACTTTTATGAAGACATGAAAACAGAGTTACACATGTATGACACGTCTGATTACCCTAAAGACCATCCACTGTTTAGCACACAAAACAAGAAAGTGCCTGGAAAGTTTAAGGATGAACTAAATGGTGTGCCTATAGTTGAGTACGTTGGACTGAGATCAAAAATGTATTCTATACTGCACCAGAAGGGTAGTCAGTCAAAAGCCAAAGGTATCAAGAAAACAGCGATAAAAAATAAAGACATTCGTCATGAACATTACAAGCAAGTGTTAGATGGTGCATTAATGCCTGATTATCCAAACAAGACACTAAGATCAAACAAACATAATATTGAAATGATCCAAACACATAAGAAGTCTCTGGCAGTTGGAGACACAAAACGAGTGTTTCATAGTAAGGAAAAAGCTTATGCACCTGGTCATTACAGACTCAAGTTATCTGAAGAAATAGCTGATGAACTGGTTGATGAATTAATTGATGAGTTAGTTACTGAAATGAGTAACGGTGTCTGGGGGAATAATCTGTAATTCTTCTCTGACAAATGCCCTCTTTGGTGCAGGCTCATACAGATAATATATTGTTGCATTAGCTGAAGGAACTATTTTTTTTATATTATGAACAGATGTAGACCAAATTGGATCAGTTGCCCTACGTCTAACGTCATTTTCAGCCTCACCAGGTTGATACAAATATCTCACCTGTTTTGTAAATAAGTTAGTGTCTGGAGGTGTTATTGCTTTTATTTCTGACGGTATCGTTTTCAATTTAATAGAATCAACAGGTTTAGGGTGACCATCATTATTCATTGCTTTTATCACAGAAGGTAATCTTTTAACCCACTCAGTGTTACGTGCGTCATGCATGAGTTCCTTAGAATACTGATAGCTAAAAAGTCTCTCCGATAATTGCTTGTTAAAGTTTTCAACAATTGCCTGTGATCTATGCAAGCCTGGAATACCGCGTCTAACCAGTACGCCATGCTTTGCAAATAATTGATTAACAGCCCCTTTAAATTCACTCCCATCATCAACCTGCACAAGCCTAGGGTATTTTAAAGGACCTCGACTATATATTTTTGATAATGCAGTGGCCACTGTTACAGCTTTTTTGTCAGTTATGGGTTCTGCATCCTTATACCTTGAAGCTATGTCAACAACAGTTAATGCATACTTGTATCGTTTCTTTCTTATTGTGTCATGCGGAAGAAACAGGAGGTCCATTTGGTGTGTGTCATTAGGGATAGTGTTTTCAAAATGAGGCCTTGTTATTTTTCTTGGAGCAGGAAGATATATTTGCCAAATTGCCTGTTTTTTAAGCCACTGTTTTATTTGGTTGACATCTCCACCCACAGCAGCATGTAATTTTTTTACTGCAGTATTCCCTTTCCAGTAGCCAATTGGAGAGTAATATATTTTTGATAGTTTAGCGTCTGCCATTTTTTCTAGCAATATAAACTCCTGTAAAATATACTAATGTCATTCCTACTAGAACAAATATTATTTCTCCATTTCTTTGTTCTAGGCTTGGTTGGTAATAGTCGCTAAGTTTTGGTTGAGGAATAGATATGTCTTCACCAGTTACAAGATAGTATTCTTTGATCGCGTCATCAACATTTGAAAATGTATGCTGTGCATGACCCTCAAGTTTTAGTTTTTCATTAATAAAATCCAGTTTTTCTATTCTTTGCTTCTCATAATCTTGTTGAGCTTGAGCTAGTTTTTCAGATGCCTCATTGTGTCGCTTCATTTCTTCTGCTGATTCTTCTTTACTCACTTTTGAAAAGAAATAGTTTGATCCACTAAAAGCCAATGCGTTAATAACTGCACCGCCAATCATAACAGCTATAGTTGCCATATTTTTATTTACATAGAAATATTTTCTGGAATAATTCCTTGCTTAACTAGAAAATCTTTTGTTGCAATCGATGCTGTTATAACAACTACTAGCTTAGCACTGTCTTCAAAGTCTAATTTACTAAGGTCTGCTGATTTCATTTCGAGAAGACTTTTTCCAAGCATTGAATATGCTACTGCTAGTCCACTTATTACAGCGGAGTGATAGACAAGGTTCATTAAGTTCTTTGTGTCGCTCATTTTCTTATACCATAAAAATTAAAATAATAAATTTATTTACTGCATGTAAAATGGGTCCAAAGGTTTTGGAACTGCTGGTAATGTGGAGACTTCTTCTTTTGTTTTTGGAGTGTTTGATTTTTTGGACACTGTTTGAGTGTTTGGTTTGTATTTTTTATATAATTGGTAACCTACGTAACCAAATCCGACAACAAATCCAGCAACTATATATTTTGTTGTTTCAGGTTTAGTTGTTTTTTTATCACTTTGTGTTGGTTCTAATGGTAGTGTCACTGATGATGTTACGTCAGTCTTTTCTGTTAATGCTTGAAGCTGTAATTTCTTTTGTCTGTTATATTCAGCTAATCTTTTCCCAGCCTCTATTCGACCTGGACTTTTAGTCTTAGTCACTGTTTGAACCTGTGTCAAGACATGGCTCTGTTGTGGAGTCGTCTCATCCATTTTCTTCTAATTTAAAATTTATTTTAGAAAAATCAATATGACTACTAGTAACAAGTAAGGTTACAGCAGGCGCAAGGTAATTCCCAAACTTATAAAACATGACACATGCTAATTTACCAATCGAACTTGAAACTATGGGGTTGCTTTCGAGATCATGTAAAAGGTTTTCACTATCAACAGGTAAAAAGTGACTCACTGCTTTTGTGTATAGGAATATTAGAGATCGACTTAAATCACGAGTCATTAGTGAACTAATGTGATTTTCATATTTAGCATGAAGTTTGATTAGCTCATCGGATGTGAGAGACTCTATGTCTTCTACCATGTACTGTTTTCCGAGATAAGCCTTTGATTTTCCAGAAACAACAACGGAGAGAAGGCGCTGTTTTTTACAGTCTAAGTCTTTGTTCTCTACCGCATTGATATCATTCAATAGAAGTAATTCGTCTTGATTCATTTTATAATGTAATATAATATTTTTGTTTTAAAGAAGTCAATGACAGCATTAATAATTTAGGTTGGGTGGGGTATCTACCTTAATACTCGCGGGTTGGTAGCTGATCAAAAAACGTAGCTTGAATGATTTCTGGAGTGGAACTAAAATGGCTAGGCGATTAAGACATTGGTGGTAAGTGCTGGAGTTCGTTTGTCTAAATACGGAGAGGATCAAATAAATTGATCGATTATTGATTAGGTGGGTTTCAACTGTCTACTTATCTATCTCTACAGTAGATCTATGATCACTGGTCAATCATGCACACTTCTCTCCCCTGACAGTGCTATTATCTACTTTACTTTGTAACCTTCCTAAAATATTAGCACTGGCAGTCTTCCCTTTTCTTTTCAACAATAAAGACTGTTTTCATTTCTACGTCTCACGACCAATCTCTTTAATGCAAACCGTACCATGTAACCTCACTACAAAAACCCTTGTAGCGACAAATGGCGGAATTCTTGTAGTCCTCTTTGTGACGCGTCTTGGATGCCAGTTTTGTTCTATAAAAGATCACCAAAACTTTCAAAAGTACTTAAGTTACTTAGTTCATCCAGTGTTATGCGCCCACCAATGACAGTGACGAGGAAGAGAAACAAGAGTTCTACGACCGACTCCGGAGTGCCGTGGACAAATGTGCGGAGCGAGACATCACCATCGTCATGGGCGATTTTAATGCCAAAATAGGGGAGGACAACACCGGATACGAAGAGGTGATGGGGAGACAGGGACTAGGCTCGGAGATGAGTGAGAACGGGGAGAGGTTTGTAGACTTTTGTGCTCTAAACCGACTTGTCATTGGAGGCAGCATCTTCCCACACTGAAGAATACACAAAGCAACTTGGGTCTCACCTGACCATACAACAGAGAACCAAATAGACCATATCTGCATTAGCAAGAAATTTAGAAGATCCCTTCAAGATGTTCGAGTGAGGAGGGGAGCAGATGTCACCTCAGACCACCATCTGCTTACCTTAAGAATGAAGCTCAAGCTAAAGAAAAGCCGCACAGAGACAACAAGAAGACAGCGCTATAATGTAGGCCTCCTGAGAGAAACTGGAGTTAGAGAAGAGTTCAAACTGGTGCTGTCCAACCGGTTTCAAGCGCTACAGGAGCTAGTAAATGAATTGATTGTACATTGCTTAACGTCCCGACAGCAACAAGGCTTTCTCAGGACGTGCCTGCACTGCTTGTGATTGATTGATTGTACATTGCTTAACGTCCCGACAGCAACAAGGCTTTCTCAGGACGTGACTGCACTGCTTGTGAAAAAAAACTAAACAGAAAATTGAATGTATGTCGCCAGCCGGTCAAATACATTAAATAAACCTACAACATGGGGCATAAATAAAGCTAAGACCATTTAGCAACACACATCCAATATCAAGAGTTACAGGCAGTGCAGACAGTAGGGAGAGTTTTAAAAAGGCAAATACAGGTGAATGGACAAAGGGTAGACAGAAACACATGCCCCAGAATAGAGAGAAAAACCCACCCTGTGGAGCTGACCAGGGTGACCCTGGGAACTAAAAAATACCTAACCCCACCCAAGTCCCCCAGGGCAGACCCGGGTGGGGTTAGTAAATGAAGAGGAGGCGGTCACCACAGAGCAGCAGTGGAAGGCAGTTAGAGAGGCACTGAACTCAACCTGCAAAGACACTGTAGGGTTCAGGAAACACCACCACAAGGACTGGCTGTCGGCACAGACCTTGAAGAAGATAGAAGCGAGGAAGCAGAAGAAAGCAGCGGTCAACAACAGTCGCACGAGAGCAGCCAAAGTAAGGGCACAGGGGGAATACTCGGAAGCCAACCGCGAGGTGAAGAGGAGTATCAGGGCAGACAAGAGGGCCTACACAGACAGCCTGGCAGCAGAGGCAGAAAAGGCAGCAGGCAGCGGCAACATGAAACAGCTCTACGACATTACCAGAAGATTGTCAGGTAAGTATGGCCATACAGAAAGACCAGTAAAAGACAAAGAAGGCAAGCCTATTGCAGACAGAGCAGACCAACTCGACAGATGGGCCGAGTATTTTGAAGAGTTACTGAACAGACCTAGCCCACCCGACCCCCACGACATCCAGCCGGCAGAGACCGACCTACCCATCAGCTGTGACAGACCCAGCCGGGAAGAGATCAGAAAAGCAGTGGCATTTTTGAAGAATGGCAAAGCAGCAGGGCCAGATGGCATCCCAGCGGAGTCTCTGAAAGCAGACCTAGAGACAACAGTTGAGATGCTGTACCCACTGTTTGGAAAGATCTGGGAAGAGGAGGTGATGCCAGCTGACTGGAAGGAGGGGTACCTAATCAAGCTTCCCAAGAAAGGCGACCTCAGCAAGTGTTCCAACTACAGAGGAATCACCTTGCTGTCAGTACCAGGAAAGGTCTTCAACAGGATCATCCTAGAGAGAATGAAGAGCTCCGTTGACCCCCAGCTGAGAGACCAGCAAGCAGGATTCAGGAAGAACCGATCATGTACAGACCAGATCGCCACTCTCCGCATCATCGTGGAACAGTCTCTGGAGTGGAGCTCCCCGCTGTACGTCAACTTTGTGGATTATGAGAAAGCATTTGACAGCGTGGACCGAGAGACTCTGTGGAAACTCCTACGACACTACGGTGTACCCACAAAGCTCGTCCGCCTGATCAAGAGCAGCTATGATGGCATGACATGTCGCGTGATCCACGAAGGGCAGTTCACCAGAGAGCTCCAGGTCAGAACTGGTGTCAGGCAGGGGTGTCTGCTGTCTCCGTTCCTCTTCCTACTGGCCATAGACTGGGTCATGAAGATGACCACAGAGCACAGACGATTGATTGATTGATTGTACATTGCTTAACGTCCCGACAGCAACAAGGCTTTCTCAGGACGTGCCTGCACTGCTTGTGAAAAAAAACTAAACAGAAAATTGAATGTATGTCGCCAGCCGGTCAAATACATTAAATAAACCTACAACATGGGGCATAAATAAAGCTAAGACCATTTAGCAACACACATCCAATATCAAGAGCTACAGGCAGTGCAGACAGTAGGGAGAGTTTTAAAAAGGCAAATACAGGTGAATGGACAAAGGGTAGACAGAAACACATGCCCCAGAATAGAGAGAAAAACCCACCCTGTGGGGCTGACCAGGGTGACCCTGGGAACTAAAAAATACCTAACCCCACCCAAGTCCCCCAGGGCAGACCCGACAGAGCACAGACGAAGTGGAATACAGTGGACACTGTGGACACAGCTTGACGACCTCGATTTTGCAGACGACTTGGCATTACTGTCCCACACTCATCAACAAATGCAGGACAAGACCACGAGGCTTGCTGACATCTCGTCCCAAGTGGGCCTCACCATTCACAAACAGAAAACAAAGACAATGAGGCTGAACGCAACCAGGGAAGAACCAGTCTTGCTTGCTGGCACCACCTATCTTCGGAGCATCATAGACAAAAAAGGCGGCACTGATGCAGATGTCAGAGCACGAATCGGTAAAGCCAGAGCAGCCTTTCTCCAGTTGAAAAAAGTATGGAGTTCCAGAGAGCTGTCACAACACACCAAAGTCCGGATTTTCAACTCCAACGTAAAAGCAGTTCTCCTATATGGAGATTGACAAAAACCACAGTCAACAGAGTACAGACCTTCATGAACAGTTGCCTTAGAAGAATTTTGAAAATCCACTGGCCAGAGAAGATCAGCAACGTCAGACTCTGGGAGAGAACAGAGCAGATAACAGCAGAGAATGAAATTGGGCGAAGAAGATGGGGATGGATCGGTCACAGTCTGAGAAAGCCAGCTTCCAGTATCACTAGGCAGGCATTGTCATGGAACCCCCAGGGAAAGAGAAAAAGAGATAGGCCGAGAAACTCCTGGCGTCGAGACCTCCAAGCAGACATCAAGAGACTGGGAACCACCTGGAGTAGAATCGAAGGAGAAGCACAGGACAGGAGTTGCTGGAGGTCTCTCGTCGACGGCCTATACCCGGGTAGGGGTGACAGGCGTAAGTAAGTAAGTAAGTTACTTAGTGTTGTTCAAAACAATAGGCGCACTACTGGAGACGGAAACGTCATGAAAGATTTTAAATTACGTCAAATGTTTATTATGGATAAATGTATATTCTTTTGACATCAGTCATGTCTGACATGAACCAGGTCTTGATTTCGTGTATGAAAATAGTGGAGGAATTAAAACAAATACATTATTGGTAGCAGGGGCTTGCTGCACGGACCCTTGTCGGGAGGTCAAAGGCCTGAGGGGTACAATTGTTCCTTTGACCTCCTGAAGGCCTACAAGGGTCCGTGCAGCAATTTGTTTTAATTTCTCCACTCCAAGAGTGTATATACCATAATAAATTCCCATGCAAATGAGTTCAAAGCTCCTTACAAACCATCCATAAGCCAAAGCCCTAATAGGGACATTGTTAACATTCTGAAGGGCAAATTTTTATTACACTTTTTTACAATGGCAGGCCACTCTTTCATAACCTGCGCTGGTGGCACCTGTACCATGTGCGTCCACACACAGAGATGAAGAATGGTGATAGGCAGCATGCAGGCATTTTATGTACAAGCACTTGCACATTTTTACAGACCTTGTGATGATGTTTACACTATACTATGTATGTGACTACAAGTCCACATGTTCTTACATATTTCATGAGCTCGGGGAGTATCATGGTAGTTGTGTCACAGTCAAACCCACCCCCTATGGTTGTGATGTAGCTGAGAATTCCCTCTGGGGTGTAGCCTCTCTCCTGAAAACAACAACAGGGAGATCTGAATTTAAAAAAAAAACAAACATAGGCGATCTTTCAAGAGAAGTCCAGATGAGCAATTGGTGTCACCTGTCATTAAAGACCATTATTCAAGTGGCAAAAGCCACCTGAATGATGGTCATTAAACTAACAATGCGTCAACAGTGACTATACAAACCTGTTACCTTGATTTCCGGGCATAACTGTGTATTTAACTCACAGACTGATTAACTCATTCAGCCCGGCGCACGTATTTCCCAAATTTTGGAGGCATCATCTAAGGACTACGCACCTGTTGCAGGAGATGGATTGACCATGATAATTCAAGGGTAGTGCCAGATTAGCTTGGCACCGACAGGCACCAAGCTAAATCTGGTACTACCCTTGAATTATTATGTTCGACCCATCTCCTGATGTAGTGTGTCAGGGCTGAATGAGTTAATGAAGACACCAGACTGTGATATAACCCCAAAAAAGTCGTTATGTTAGATCATCAGCTACTTTCTGTTTTGCTCATGGGTCAGGAGTTGTGCTATAAATAGCTTTTACCTAACTCCGATGCTTGGTGGATTTCAGCGGTGCATACGCTTCAGCAGTAAAACGGACGCAACAGGATATAATCATGCAGGAATGAACAAAATACCAACCGTTGCCACTCGTTAGGTGGCATTATAACACATTTTATATATATCTTATCAGGTGTTGATATTCGTCAAACAGTATTATGCAATGTTGAGACTGCTCCAGCAATGCTTAGGGCCTTTAGTGACAAGTAATCTCTCGAAAGAGTGGTTGCGAAAGACAGACTCCAGCGTGCAATAGATCAACTAAAGCCTTGCTTGCTACAGTTTGTTCATAAATGTTAACATTAGTACGATGATATTAATAACACCAAACCTGCCGACATTTTTTTCTTTCCATGTTTTTTCTACGTTACTGCTACTTACTTTGAGGTGCTCCACGTGAATATCATCTTGTCTCTTTGACAATTTTGTTCCATCTCTAGAAACAACAGAAAAACAGAAGTTTACACTCTAACAAATGACATACATATCTACAACAGTAGCTAATATATAACAAGTAACCCTATCCCTGAAACCCTGTGGTTTCAGCATGTGGCATAATTCCTCATGAGCCCCAGCATTTACACGGGCTCATGAGGATGTATTTCTCTTGCACTTACTATTGTTTGCTGCACCCCAGCAATTAAAGTGTTAAACAAGTGACAACAACTACTACTACTACCACTAATAATAACAATAATGATAATAATAAAGAGCATTTATAAGGCAGCTAAAAATGGTAAAATGCTCTGGGCACCGTACTTATGAACAAGAAAATATTACACAACAAAGTGACAAACGAAAAAGACAAAGCCCTTATGGCTCACATGTATGACCAATCCAAATAATGCGTGACCTTGACTTTTCCAACAAGTCACTGAAATGAGCAAGTGTTTAAATGTCTTAACATGGAGGTTAACTATTTTACCAGCAAAATCTATGACTTCTCAAACTTCATGCATTTTCACACATTTGTCAACCCTGCGTGGCCCTTGACATTATTGAGGGGTCAACTAAATTCACATGCATAAAAAGGTCTTATGATCAGCTACCTTTGTGCCAAGTTACCAATAGATTAAAACGTTTCCAAAAACTTCATTAAAAACTAAACTTCTATCAAGAAATTGCATTTTTTTTCACATTCGCCAGCCTCTTATGACCCTTGACCTTTCCAAGCGGTCATCCAGATTAGTATACATAGAAAGGTCTAACCATCAGGTATCTGGGTTTGAAGTTGAAAACAGTATTGGAGACAAAACAATTTCCTCAAAATATAGCTATTTTTTAAAACTATTTCCACACCCCTGTGACCTTGGAATTTGAGAGCGGTCACTGAAATTGGAATATTTCGGAAGGTCTTGTCACAATGTATCCCTCAGCCAAGCTTGAAGACTGTGGCTTGAATTGTCTCAGAGAAACTACCAAAGTTAAAGTTTACCACAGACAACAGACAGACAACTGATGAAGACGGATTGCCCATTACATAGACTCACTTTTGTTATCACACGCGAGTCAACAAAAACCACATGTACATTATGCAATAAAACAGCAACCATCAAATACATGAATACTGACAATCATCGTATCTCAAGCTCACAAGTTTTAAGATTGCGTTTGAAACTTGTGTTGACTTACATATTGATAATGAGAGGTAGGTGGGCAAAACGGGGCATTGGCCAGCCAAACCCCCTGTACAGCATTATGTGCTTGGGGGTCGACTGAATCCATTCCTACACAACACAGAGAAGAAAAAAATAATGAGCAAGAATTGCAAAACCCTTAAATCTCATGTGTATGAAGTAGAATAGTATTTGAGAAAAAACATCTTTTGTCAAAATATGGCTATTCTGGACCTATTTCATGATCTTTTGTGACAATTGACTTTTCTGAGGGGTCATCCAAATTAGTATGCATAGAAAGGTCTTACCAACACGTATCTTTGTACCAAGTTTGGTTTGTAGGTGTGAATAGTGTTTGAAAAAACCACCAAATTTTGTCAAAATATGGCTGTTTTTGGCGTATTTCCTGAGCCCCTGTGACCTTTAAGAGAGGTCAATGAAATTGGTATGTTTAGAAAGGTCTAGCCACAGGTATCCTTGGGCCAAGTTTGAAGACTGTGGCTTGAATAGTCTCCAAGAAAATGCCAACGTAAATGTTTACCACCGGCAAGGGACGACAGCAAAGGCCGGACGGACGATCACTGGCTTAGTACATACTCACTTTTGCTTCGCATGTGAGCCAAAAATAAATTGATGCAAAAGTTCCAAAATTAACACCAACAGGTCTGACACTCCACAAAAAGGTTGAGATAAACCATGATCATTCAAGGGTGGTGCCAGTAGGGTGACTTTGCAGATTTCAACCTAGGGCTTGTCAACCTCTCTCTCGGTTATCCCATCCTCTCTAGCACCAGGCAGCTCAATATCATATACAGTAAGCCCCTCACCTATGTCAAGTAATTTCATACAAAACTATCACAATAAACGATTTCAGTATAATACTAACATCGCCGCGCAGGACATGTGAAATGTTCATGTAGTGGTCATCCACAACATTTGCCAGGTGGTACGTAGGAAAGCCATCTGACTTGATGATCACCTGCAATATAATCAACGCAATCGTCCTTAACTCATTTAACCCTTTGCGTGCGAGTAGCGTTTTTTTCCCCTGTTGATTCGTGATAAAAACTGCTACCGACACCCAAACGGTTAACACTGAACCAACTACAGAGGGAAATGAAATGACCATGGCAACAGGCACTAGCCTGGAACTGTTACCATATTAAACCCTTCACCACTACTGACAAGCCCCTTTGGCAAAAATATGCCTAGTTAAATTGTCTGTAGCAGTCAAGAGATTAATAATAATAATAATAATTACGGTATTTATAATGCGCTTATCTTATAATAATTATAACTCTAAGCGCGCACTCACAACTTGCACACGCATGCGCACGCTTTAGACAATGACTCCTCACGTACCACAAATAGTTAAAATACATTATGACGTTCAGCTTGGGGTGGGGAGTGTGGTGATATAGTACTAGAACTGTTGAAAGAGGTGAGTTATGAGGGCGGACTGGAAGGAGGAGAGAGAGTGTTTCTGACGGAGAACTCGAACTCGAACTGGTTTATTGCTTCAGGCATCAGCCCATCAGCAAAATACAGCGATGAGAATCACAATAACAACAGAAAAATGACAGGGGAGGGGTTGGGGGTATAAAGGGGATTTGGGGTGGGGTTAGGGAAGGGGTGGGGGTTTGCAATGACATGGAATCCATGTCATTAAAGTTCAGTTCGTTGGGTTCATGAATACGCGACATGATGGGTCCTGTGAATACAGCGTCCTTGAATCGTCTAAGTGTCATGTCACTTGTCCGGGAGAATAAAATGACAGCTGATTAATATGAACAAAAATTTCCTGTTCATGCTATAATGTTCAGCAAGACTTGCTTGCCTTAGCCAGGTAGTACTGTGTAATCCTGGCCAAGGCAAGCAAGTCTTGCTGTATACGTTCAATGTCCTGTTTATACTCATTGTCACTGACAGCTGGCAGAAGACCAAGAGCAAACACCATCTCCAAAACTCTGCCGGTCACTGGGTCACACTTGACGTCATAACACACAGTCCCTGGGATACGAATGTCGTACATAATTACAAAATCGTCACTCTCGGCCACTAAATAGTTCTTTCCATTCTTTGAGTGGGAGACTACCTTCTTTAGTCCTTGGTTCCTCGATGTGTCCAGTAGTTTCTTTTTTGTTGACTCGGTCTGAGAGGTGACAAACGTGTACACTTGTTTGGGGTCAAAGCCACGTGATTCTGCATCTCTGATTTCTGTGTCACACACACCCGTTACAGGTCTAGCACAGTTAATATTGTCAACATCAGCGGTGCATGCGTGCACTGTCTCTGTTGGTGTTCCAGTTTCCATGTGTACTGTGATCTCGTGCGTCTCAGCTAACGGCGGTGTTGTTGCACGTGCTGCATGGTCACTACACGGTGTGTTGTCTGGCTGGGTGATGGTTCTCGTGTACTGTAGTGTACTGTCATTTCCACATTCTTGATTGTAATTGTCATTGTACGTGTGAACCTCAATTTCTTTCACGTTCGTGTTGTCTAATAAACCGTTGCAGCTATGCAAACTGCCTACCTTGTTTCTGGCCTGTGCCCTCCGTAAGTCTCTACGCACTTGTGACGGTGGTTTTCGTCGCCAGTAGCCGGTCGGTGCAATGTCGGTGTGTTGTTCGTCCCTGTCCGCTGAACACAGCCGTAGTACAAACACTAGGTTAGTCCCTTCCCCGGTCAGTTTCCATGACGTGGTGTGATGGCTGGACAGTACAGACTGCAGGACAGCTTCTGCAGCTGACGGAAGTCCGGTGACGGGCATTTTGACGTAGTTTGACAGCAAAAAATATCGCAATTTCTGGACGCCAGAAATTTTGTGTCCCCACCTTGCCAAGGGCAGGCAACTCCGTTTCTGATGGAGAGAGAGTGGGAGAGTGTTCCAGGTGGATGGACCGTATACTGAGAAGGAGTGGGCACCGAAAGTGCTGAGTTTGGTGCGGGGGATGACCACAGCATGTACGTCGTTTCTGAAATCTTTGTTCATTCAACAACCAAAATCCAAAAACGCCCAATAGGCATGGATACAAACTGGTCTCAGCAAGAGGCATAGATCCTCATGAGCCCCTGCAGTCACGAGGGCTCATGAGGATATATGCCTCTTGCAGTTGGATCGTGTTCTCCTTTCCTCAGCAGAGAAGGCCATAACAGTTCAACAGTATGTGCACCGACGTGTGCGTGCGAGTGAAGAATGTACAAACCAAAACTCACAGGGTCCCCCTCAATATCTGCCACTTGATGTTGTATCACGCCTTTGATCAAGTCATCCCAGGGCTCACTTACTTGTGCAAGCTGTCAAACAAGAACAGAGAAAACTCTTTTAACCCATATAACCCCAGGGCCGCATATCCAAATGTTGAATGTGTGATTTATAGATGATGTACCAGCTGCAGGAGACGGATTGACCATGATAATTCAAGGGTAGTGCCAGACGAGCTTGGCGGTAGTGCCAGACGAGCTTGGCACCTGCAGGCGCCAAGCTCATCTGGCACTACCCTTGAATTATCATGGTCAATCCATCTCCTGCGGTAGGGCACTGGGGCTAAATGGGTTAAGCTTACCACGATTTCTTGAAAAGTAACAACACAAAGAAGAGTTTTAAAGCCCACAGTATACAGTGTGGTATGCCAGTTAATTACACTCCTCTAGAGAAAATCATCAATAAGATATTTATGAGTGAGATATGTCTGAACAATTAAAAAAACAGAGAAACTTTCAACCCACTGATCTTGGTAGGATTGGAAAGGTTATGTCAAAATGTATCTTTGGGCCAAGTCGGAAGACTGTCGCTGGACCAGTCTTCGAGAAAACGCAGACATTAAAAAGTTTACCAAGGATGATGGCGGACAGACAGATGGACGGACAACTACTGGCCCATTACACAGACTCACTTTTGCTATCGCACATGCGCCAAAAACTGATACTGACAGCTAAAGGCTTAACAAAATTACATGCGTGGATAAGACTGTACCCTTAGGCGGACGACATAGGGCTCCTTGGCATCAAGTTTGGCTTGGACCACATCTGGCGACAGATCTCGACACCTGTTGTCATAGCGCGGAGTCTCCCCTCGGTACGAAGCTTCTTTTCGAAGAAGGTCCAATCGCTTCCGTGTGCAAAAACAGCGGTACGCTGTCCCATTCTGCAAACATTGACAAAATCATGGGTGACAGTGTGAAAAATTGAGATGACTGAAAACGGTCCTTATGAATGCATGGCCGGCAAGAGACATGAATTCTCATGAGCCCATGCAGATGCAGGGGCTCATGAGAATTCATGTCTCTTGCATATAGAACAGGCTGGCTGAAGGACTGGCCTGTCTTAACCAAAAAGCTGAAATCCAGCTTTTGTGATTTTTAAAAAACTGAATCAGTCTCCAGGACTGAAGACTGTCACCCATACAAAATGCAACGAGTTGCTGCTTCCTGGGCTAAACACTCCAAGGATCATCCAGCAGGGTAAGGAGCTATTATCATGCGCTATGAGCCAACCAACCCTCCCTTATCTTACACACCTCCTTCTTAGCTGCCTTTGAGCGAAAAAAAGGTCTGAGAAGGAACACGTGTGCACACAACTGTCTTGTATAAAACCTGGTCAACAAAAAGGTATGGGCACACACAATATTGAAACCTGACCTACTTTCAGCTCACATGCAATGACGCCATTTCATAGTGATGACTGGCACTCTGGCATAATGTATGGCGCTATTACATCTTCATGTAGAAAGATTTGTCTAACATCCAAAATATCCATGTCAAATTACAAAGTAAATGACGGACGCCATGTTCTTTGCCAAAGGCTGTGTTGTGGTTAGGTGTGTGCAGAAAACCAACTCACATCGGATTTATGCCAGGAAAAAGGTGAGTAAGAAATAGATTCTTACATCAGTGTTTAGGTGATACTGAGAATCTCACTCGAGTGGTTTTAAAACTTCCTACTCGCTTTCGCTCATAGGATAAGGTTTTTAAACCACTCGAGTGAGATTCTCCATATCACCTAAACACCAATGTAAGACTATGTCCCATCCCACTCTCCCACTTTTTCTCAGACTGACACAACAGTGATTTGCAGTTCGCTTTCATGAAGTTCACCCTTTCCATCCTAATACACTATTGCGTGAAATAAATTTGACACCGATAGGAGCCATGCTATTCTGGCACCACCCTTGAACTAAAATGATTGAGCTATCTCCTAATCTGTAATGTAGACATCATAGGACAATACACAAATCTGAAAATTCAGCCTCTGGATTTACCCTCACTGCATTTAATCTGCTCTAAAATCTGCTCTGGTCCACATAACATTTCTAACATGAAAATGCCAACAAATGAACGTGGTCTGTGATTTTGGACCTTACGGTTCTACAGCCAGAAGGTCCAAAATCACAAACCAGCACAGAAATAAAAGAATGATAGAATTAAATTCATAAACTTTGTACCTTCAGAAGATGCTTGACACTTTCTTGATACAGCTCAAGTCTCTCTGACTGAAAAGCAATAAAATTCATTTTTCTCTAAAAGGTCTTTTTTCGAAAAATACTTACCGATGACATGACTTTATGGAAGTGTCTACTACTTACTCAATTCTAGCCTAAGAACCCGTTGTATTACCACACAACCCACGAGGCACTCGGGGAACCCCGAGAGTTGTCTCCCGTTACTGCCCATCCGGTTCCGAGTCACGAGGTGACTAACCAGTCAGGATACTTAGCTCACCAGCGGCACCTCCTCCGAGTCATGTCATCAGTAAGTGTTTTTCGAAAAAATACCTTTTAGAGAAAAATGAATTTGTTTCTTCAAAAACATTACCGATGACATGACTTTATGGAAGAATTGCGATAAGGAGGAGGGTGCCGCGCCTCAGCACCCCTTTAGGGCCAAATAGAGCCATAATCCCTGCCACAAACTCCCGACAACCCTAGCCAGGTGTATACCTACGGCGCCTGTGGCGCCGGGAGGGAGTGTTGCGCCGCAGTGATGTCCCCCACTAGTGCGAGGTTGTCTCGCTGGCCTGCCAGATCCCAGAGGTAGAAGCGGGCGAAGGTTGATTCTGCCCGCCAGCCCAAGGCAGCCACGATGTCTTTGACAGCGCAGTTCCGGTCGAACGCGACTCTCGTGGCCATGGCGCGTACCTCGTGTGCACGTATGTTTAGCCTCTTCGCTCCCTGCGGGGAGAGGTCCTGGTAGGCGGACCGTATGACCCAGCATAGCCAGGAAGAGATCGTCTGGGCTGTTATGTCAGTTCTGCCTGGCTTTAAGGGCAGAAAGAGGCGTGAGCGTCCTCTCCGCACAGCTTTGGTTCGGCATAGTTACTAGGTACATGCTTAGGGCTCACACAGGATCTCGTTGCCTGGTCTCCTGGGGGAAGTTCGTCCCTCTCAGCGGCCGTAAGGTGATCACCTGTGGTGCGGTCAAAGGAGACCTGGTCTTGGCAATGAAGGCAGGGTCCATAAGCAGCTGTATGGAACCATCCGCTCGAACTGCAGGCAGGCAGGGCGCGCTGACAGCGCGTGTAGCTCGCTAACTCAGGCCGCCGTGGCAAGTGCCAATAGGAAGCATGTCTTACGAGTCACATCAGCAAGGCGGGCAAAAGGCAGCGGTTTGAATCGGGCAGAATTCAGCCAAGTCAGTACCCAGGGTAGGTCCCAGCGAGGAATGAGCGATCGGGGCACTGGACGCTGCAGGCCGAAGTGAGTCATAAGGTGGGCGATGTCTTTACAGGCGCCGGGGTCCGGGCGGCCGAGGTGCCGGTAGGTGTCGGCAATCATGAACAAGTACCCCCTGATGGTTATCAGGGCCAATCCTTGGTCTCCGAAGAGCCAGTGGAAGAAGTCCGCGAGCTGGGGGCTAGTTAGGTCGGTGGGGGCGAGGCGATGGTCGTCGCACCAGGAGCACAGTACTCGCCATTTTCCCTCATAGACGCGTTGTGTCGAGGGTTTGCGGGCTGTAGCGATAGCTTCCACTGCTGCACTCGAGAAGCCTCTAGCAGCAAGGGCCTGCCGCACAACCTCCAAGCGTGAAGGAGTAGGCGCTCCGGGCTCGGGTGGAACAGCGATTGTCACGGTTGCTTGAGCATCGTGCGGGGTGTGGGAAGCAGCAGTGGGGGGTCCGTGGCGAGGCTGATAAGGTCGGTGGTCCAGTTCTGGTTCCAAGAGAACGGGGCGCACAGTAGGACGACCGCATTGCATCCCCGAAGCTTGAGGAGGACTTTGGGGGCGAGGACTGTTGGGGGGTATGCGTACGCGATAAGTCCGTCCCACGGGATGGACAGTGCGTCGACTGCCCAGGCCAGAGGGTCTGGAATCGGGGAGACAATAGGGGAAGATAGTGATTCCACCTCATGGCGAACAGGTCGACCATTGGCGTCTCCCATTGCGTGCAGATCATCCGAAAGAAGTCCTGGCGTAAGGTCCACTCCATGTGTAGCAACTGGCCGCATCGGGAGAGCGAGTCGGTCAACACATTCAGGTGGACGGGGATGTGTCGCGCACGGAGGGTAATGTTGCGGTCCTTGCACCAGCGCATCAGACGGCAGAGGAGTATGTACAGGTTGGGTGAGCATGTCCCGCCCTGTTCTGGATGTAAACCACCACTGTCGCGTTGTCGGAAGGACAAGCAGTTCCTGGGGTCTGAGTTGTTCCTCCCACGCGATGAGGGCTTGGCAGACTGCCTGTAGCTCCAACCCGTTGATGTGCTTGTCCGCGAACTCCAGAGGCCAGGGACCGGACGTCATGAGGAACCGCAGTAGCAGGCGGGCTCCCCAACCAGCAAGACTTGCATCACCACACAGGGAGAGTCGAGGAGGCGGAGCGGTCAGGGGGACTCCCGAAGCGAGCCACAACGTGTCCGTCCAATGCAATAGATGGGGGAGAATCAACGGAGACACGGGTACCATGACGATCAGATCTCCTGAGGAGGGACGCCAGAGAAGCAGGAGGTGCAGCTGTAGCGGCCGGGCGTAGAGACGACCGAGGGGGAGTAGATCCACTGCCGCAATGATCAAACCAAGGAGCTGAAGCCAGACTCTGGCGGAGGCTGCGTCCTGCTGGGCTACCTGGCCGGCTAGGCGGCCACACGGCTGTGCAGAACCACACTTTTAGTTAGGAGAGGACCGGAGGCCACTGAGTGCAAGATAAGCCACTTGTGGCACGGCCGGGCGTGGGGGCAATTACACATTAGCGCGTGCCCCTTCAGGCAAAGTGAAAGAGCTTTTCATGGACTTAGAAAGGAGTGCTCTTCCAATACCGTACACTATGTCTACGTGCCGACAGCGGCATACCGGCGCCCTGCAGCGGAAACGCTGTAAAGTGGTAGTAACTGAACATTCATCACAAAATGTGTTTTTTTTCTCAAGAATGTCATTAAAACATGCGTGTAAATTTGTAGCTGATAAAATTTGCTTTCTTTTAATACTAAACATGCCCATGCTGCTTAGTACCAGGACACCTTCAAGAGCAGAACTACATTTCATATTTGCAATACAATGAACATGCACTGACAAAATAAAGCGTTAACTTTGAAGCTCAATCTGTTGTGCATGTCGGTTTTCTGTGGGATGAAAAGTTGATGTATCTACGCAGCATTTTAGCCTTTACTGTTATCACTTACTAGATTTCCTGGGCCATTCCTGCTAGAGCAACACTAGCGTCAGAAAGTACTCCACTGCTGAGAAGCTGGTAAGGTGGTAATCCGTTAGGTACATCAAGACGATCAACACAAACATGCTGATACCAGCATTTGTGCACTGTGTTTATGCCGTACACTCGGGTTTACACAATAAATCATAACCACTAACACAAGTAAGAGGTCTTAAGCACACCACACTGGTTCCTTTACATTAACACTAACACAAATAACAGCTCTGAAGCACATCACACTGGGCCTGATATGAACACGAACACAAGTAATGGATCCGAAGCATATCACACTGGTGGTTCCTTAATATGAACAGTTTTTTCAGAATTTCCCTTTCAGGGATGAATACGTTTTTGTACTTGAATTGAATTTTGTCTCCTTTTTCTGGTTGTTTGTTAATGTGTCACTATTGTTTGTTCCTACAAAAAGGGGGGACTGCCAGTGCTAATAATTTAGGAAGACTACCCAATAAAGTAGGTACAACACTGTCAGTGTAGAAAACTGTGTGTTAATGATCATACACCTAGTTGGCCAAAGCATACAAAAAAGGAATAAGAAAGAGAGGAGCACTAAGTAAGTGACTGAGAGCAATGAATAATCTTTTGACAGTGCTTTTACCTACTTTATTTAGTAGTCTTCCTAAATGGTTTCTTCTTCTTTGGTGGAGTATCTTGCAACACAGGAGATGCTTGTGTCAACTGTTCCTTCATCAACACATTCAGTCTTTCTCCATCATTTCGTATCCCCCAGGCTCGTCTTTTCAACGAATTGACAGTAGCATGCATCTCTTCACCCCCCTGCTCCCCGTGTAATGCTAAACCAAATCCCCATCTCCTAATCCATGGAACACAGTGGGCTTCTAAAATGTGCTGTTTTGGTATGATTCTTGTAGTTGGGAAGTGTTTCCTAAAGCAGTCCATGTACTGGCATATGGCATCCTCAATAGCGCTTGTGTCACCTTCCTTGATAGGTTGCTTGTGAGATAACAGTATGTGAACTTTTGAATACAGAGTGTTCAGGGTGCGAAATTTGTCTCTATGTCGGCATTTGCATGAATATCACTATCGTCTGTTAACTGAAATGTCTTTCTGACAACACTCTCGCTAATGCTTTCTAACACATTTGCTTTCATGTACTTATTGCAGTGATTGCCTATAAATGCCCGTCCATGGTACGCCTGAAGTGAAATGTTGTGACTTTGCAATGTCGAGTCTAGGTTTGCTGTGACTGGTCCTGATAAAAATGGTAAATGTAGGTTTGTATTAAGCTGTTTAATTTCTTCTTCAAGCTGGTCCACTGTGTCAAACAGTTCTTGTTGTTGATCTCTGATGTCTTCATCTGGAGTCTGTCCGTACAACTCTTGAAAAACAAGTTTTGTACACTCTGTTTCATACTGCTGTTTCATTTTTATTTTCTCATGAACTGTATGGAGGCCCTCAACATACATCTGAAACTCTGGGCTTGTGCTGTCTATATCAACAGTGTCTTCTTTTGCTAGTGACTTTGCTATTAGTTTGTCTAACTCATGACAGTCTTTCTCAAGGAGGTCATGGTGCTTTTTTGTTATGCCTAACAGCAGATGCAGGTATGGAGGTGCAACGTGTGTTAGTTGCACATCCCAGATGGGGACCATAATCGCATTGTTAAAGGATTTAGCGTTCTTCTTTGGTTTTCCAGCTTTCTTAAACCTCCGGTAATCACTCTTGATGTTGTTCAGACTTCTTTCTTGAAATGGTATCTGTTCTGCTGGGGACTTTTGTGTTTGTGTTTTAGAGATCTTACACCACAAACATGGATGTATGCTCTGAGCACCTGAAAGTCCAAAAAATTTCAGTAAGAAATCATAGTCACCAAACATAAAAAGCCTGATTCTCTTTCCATTCCATGTCATGTTTTCCAAGCTGGAGATTTGCTGTTTTAATGGACGCAAAAGTTTTCTCAGGTTTTCAGCACTGTCCTTGCACTCCACTATGGAGAGCAAGAATGTGTTTTTCTTTGAGTTGGGGTTTTCAACATTTGCTACTTGCAGTACAAGTTTAAAACTATCACCCCCGTGGTCACCACCGATTTTAACCCAGACTTCTTCATTGGGAATGTTGTTATCATGCCAAGTCAGCTTTTGTTTTGCCTGGTACTGGTCAAGAAGGTTAGAGACAAAGAGTGGAATGTCTTCAACGGTGACGACAGGGATGTCTTTTTTTGTTTTTCTGCCAGTTGATCTGTCATAAAAATAGAGAGCATTGTTTTCAGTTCTAATGTTTCCACACATCAAATCTTTCTGAAGCTGTCGCTCTTGTCTTTCACTGCTTAGCCTGATTCCAGCATCCCTCAGGAACTTTCTGTGTTGTCTGTGTTTAGCCCAACTTAACGCAAGTTTGGCTCTCATTCTTGCCCCTTGTTTTGCTGTCATTTGTACCTGCCCACATCCAGCTGTTTTAAGAATCTGTTCTCTAGTCACCTTTGTGGTGCACTTTAGCTCTGTGCCCTGCTGTCGCACAGAATCATCTGCTGATGTTCCTGACACATCTTCTCTAAACTTTTGCAGTTGGTTAGCTCTTTTCTTTCTCAATGGGGATGATGCTAAAGATGATGATTTTCTTGGTTTTACTATTTTCTTCAAGACAATGGGTTGTCCTCTAGTTTTACATATGACAGTCTGTTTGTCTCCTGACTTTTCCATTTTAAGTCTTGAGAAATGAGTGAAATAGGCCTCCTCGTCTTTTGTAAATGGTGCTTGCAATTCCCCTTGTTGTCGGAGTGTTGTTTTGAAGAAAGGTGATGTTGCAGCATCTACCGTGGTTTTGACTGGTGTGGTAGGCAACACACTGATTTCATTAGCTTGATTAGGTGTGTGAAATTCAGATTGTGACTTTGTCCACTTAGTAGGTGTGGAGGTACTGGGAGGTTGGAAACTGCCCACAGTAATATTACTGTCATTTGCATCACATTTATGCCTAGCGCCACAGTCAGGTTTGACTGGTCGGCCACCCTTTCCTAGCTGTGCAAATTTACTACACACAGTGCAGTCAGAGCTGTTGAGTGATGGATCATAAGTTGTCCATATCTTGCTAGATTGTTCAATTGCATTGTTTGCAGACTCAAGAGTGCGAGCAGATGGTTTTCTTTTCAGTTTCATTAGTCTATGGTAACATTTCACACAAAACGAATTTGAGTACAACACTCCACTAGTTTCATCTACAGTGATTCCATGTATTTCCTGAAGTTCAGCTACATACATTTCACACAGTTTGATTGGATTTTCATCAAGTTTTCGTTTTGACCTTCCTCCACATACTCTACATAGAGAATTTAACCTTTTAAAGTGAAAGGATTCTGTGTGTGCAAATGTTCCTTGTATATGTTTTATTCCCGCCATAACTGTACTGTCTTTCCCTTACCACCATTTGGAATAAAGAAACCAGGATAATATGAATGAGCAGACAACAGTTAGTACCTGATACTATTAAACAGTATCACAGAGAATACTGGAGGCTATAAGCAGAGCATAAAGCACAGGGATTACACTATACACAACAGTATTCCATAGAGAATGAATGTTCAGACCTACTCAGTACTGTGCGAGGCACAGATAACTTATTATGCAGTCACACACAAACACGGTACCTGTCTTTATCCTCAGATTGCATCCTTTAAAAAAACGTCCTGTGAATAATACCACCAACACGGGAACCAGCAGGAATTGGTGCACAAGTGTGCTAAACGGTTTTATGTAGAAAACTGGTGAAGAGGCGTTAGAGAACATTAAACACAGGCATTACACACCACACGTGAGTAGTCCGTTACAGAGATTAGAGAAGGAATTTTTGCTGGCAGCCAGTGACCTAGATAGTCTGCTCGCAGAGAGGAGGGGCTACCGCACACCACAGCAGCAGGCTGCGGGCCAAACTAAAGAGTGAGAAATCGGCCTTTCTGCACAGCCGTGGCCAACTTAGGATCCGTGACGCCTGTTGAGGTCGGTGGCGAACTCCATGCCGAGATGGACAAAGAGATGAGAGGGAGTGAGGTCCGACGTACCTGCATCGACTAGGAACCCCACCGCAACAACAGCCGTCTCAGTGCATCCCTGTCCGATGTCTGGTGGCCTCCAATTGGTTGCGCAGGAGGAGGTCATCGAGGTAGTTCAAAGTCGGGCTGGAAGACAGTTGCCGTGCCTTGGTCACCACTGCATCCAAGATGCGGGTGAAGACCCATGGGCTGAGGTTGAGACCGAACGGCAGCGCCCGAACTGGTAACTACTCCGTCACAGGTGAATCGGAGGCCGGGTGTATGGGGACCTGGAGATAAGCGTCGGAAAAGTCCAGATTGATCGCGTAGTCCATGGGGTGTACGGCGGGTCCGGTGTCCGCAGAGCGAGAACCACGGCCTAGCGGGCGGCCTGAAGCGATGTGGAGGTGTCTTGCGAGGCCAACGGTTCGAGAAGTATCCTTCGGTCTGCCCGGTCGCACCACAGAGCAGAGGCCACCCAGGGGAGCACGGCGCAGCTGAGTCCTAAGCACGGGGGGCATTCCGCGGCAGGCCAGCAATACGGCATCCCCACGCCACAAGTCGCAGCTGGAGGCAGCAGCCATGGCGTTGACCGATGAGAGATACGCTGCCCGGACGGCTGCTTCCACGAGAGCTTGTAGGATTCCGAGGAGGGGATTCAAGTAGGGGAGCCAGGCGTCCTCGAAGCGGTGGACGAAGGCTTGGGTCAGGAGCTCCAGAAATCCCACGCAGGCTAGGGTGTTACAGACGAGCGAGGCAATCTAGTCCAGCCACAGAGCTGGGCACGGATCCACAGCAGGCAGAGGGCAGACGAACGCCTGGGAGAGTCCCGAGTACCAGTCCTGACGAAGGCAAAGTCGAGTCTGGCTGGACACCTACGAACGGAGAAGAATTCGGAGTCCCGGGAACCCGACAGGAGGAGCGCTGAGCTGGCGTAGCGCAGGTCACGAAAGCCGGGAGGCTGCGGCAGGGACATGAAACTCCTCACCTGTCTTCCAGCGTCCACCAGCGGAGATCCTCCTCTTGAGCGGGGGGAGACGGCGGGCATGTCAACCGCGGGAAGCGTGGTGGCGATGAGATGAGCACTTCGTCCAGGGCAAGCACGGTGTCCGAACGCAACAAAGAGGCCGGCTTGCGGGAACCGAGGGGAACCGAGGAGCCGGAAGAGGGAGAGCGAGAGCGTCTGGTAGAGCTGGAGTGGCGTGAGGGCTCTGAATGCCCGAAGTCCTCGGACGGGTGGGCAAAGGTCTCTCTGAGCCGGGCTCAATGAGGCGGGCTCTCCGCCGGCGAAGCGACTCCCCGTAAGAGTCAGCGGGCTTTTGGAGACGAGCGAAGACTGACAGCTGACATGGGACGGCGCATGGCGCGTCTCTCCGAGCCGGGCTCAGTGAGGCGGGCTCTCTGCCGACAAGCAGCTTTGTCCTGGCGGGCTCCTTCCAGGAAGCGATCGCGTTGATAGCAGTCCTGCTCCGAGCGCGAGGCTCCTGCCCCAAGTCGTCGGACGTGTGGGTAAAGGTCTGTCCGAGCCGGGCTCAATGAGGCGGGCTCTCAGCCGGCGAAGCGACTCTCCATAAGAGTCAGCGGGCTTTCCTGGAAACGAGCGGAGACTGACAGCAGACATGGGATGGCGCATCTCTCCGAACCGGGCTCAGTGAGGCGGGCTCTCTGCCTGTCAGTAGGCTACGTCAGGGCAGGCTCCCTCCTGGGAGCGATCGCATTGAAAGCAGTCCTGCTCTGAGCGCTAGGCTCCCGCGTCCAGTGTGGCGTCTTTTCCATAAGGTCGGTGTGGTCTCGTGCGGTCAGTACGCAGGGCACGGAGGATGGCGCCTCGACTGGATTCGGATCACACACAGGTGCCGGTCGCTCGCGTCTGTACACTCCATAACTGCGACCAGCACAGCTCAGGCCAGGTGGAGCAGGTGTCGCAAGCGTGGTCAGAGGCGCATCCGGTGCAGGGGAGACAGACCTGTGGTAATCTGACGGCCACTAGAACCCCTGCATTGCGTGCAAGTCATCAACAGGCCAATGCAACACACAACACACCTGAAGGCACGCGCCCCACCCTGGTAAGGCTAGCCTTCGCAACACAAAAAGGCACAAAACAGCGAGGTACAAGCCTGTCAGTAAGTGTCTGGGCCTGCAATATCCATCCCCGTAAGCTAGTGGGCGCGGGCACGGGGGGCCCCGCCAAGCTAAGGCAAGCATACTACATTTGCGACATTCCGTCTGTGAATGAAGACAAGTAGCGGCTAATCTCTCTGTTTGTCCATTTTGCCAAAGGGTATTCACCCGAAATCTCAATAAATTGTGTTGTACCCGTCTTTTCCAAGCGTGTTCCTTTCTCCGTTGGGTACCTCCCTACATTCCACATGCTTGGCAGTCACCCTTTGGTCTAGAGAGCATAGTGGGCGCGGGCACGAGGAGCCCCGCCAAGCTAAGGTGAGCATACGACGCATCATGTACAACAAAACTCAAGCATGTCACGACAGGTACAGGCATTAAGCAAGCGTCTGGCACAGTAACATTACCAACGTAATGGCAACAGGGCGCGGGCACGTGGGACCCCGCCAAGCTAAGGCAAGCATACGACGCATTATGTACAACAAAAGTCAAGCATGTCATGACAGGTACAGGCATGAAGCAAGTGTCTGGCACAGCAACATTTACCAACGCAATAGCGACAGGGCGCGGGCACGAGGGGCCCCGCCAAGCTAAGCGAGCCATGGACGCATAACGTATCAACACAAAACACACAAGGTACAAGCCAGCAAGCAAGCGCCAATCTTGCCACACCAATCAGCTGAAAGGCACATGGCCCCGCGAAGCTAAGGGGAGATTTTGGCGCGAAAGTTACAGCGAAGATGAAGACTGTCTTCGTTCCTGCTCGAACCGGCGCCCAGCCTGGGAGCCGGCCGAGGGCCAACCCAGCTACCTTACCTTTCCGCCGGAGCAGGAGAAGAAACGTCCATAACACCCACGGGGCGAACGCGGGCGAAGTCCCAGCAAAGCTGACCAAGCAGCCCAACAACCCAAGACGCAGGAGAGGGCAGCAGCTAACAATGAGGGGACCAGCAGACCCGCACAGGGCACAGGTAGGGCCGACGAAGTAAAAGTCGAACAAGAAGCCAAGTGTCTGGAAGACCGGCAAACCGGTCGAAGTTTCAAAGTCCGTAGGCTAGAGCAAACACGTCTGAACGGTGTGAGCCTAAGTAGAATGACTGGTTAGTCACCTCGTGACTCGGAACCGGATGGGCAGTAACGGGAGACAACTCTCGGCCCCTCTCGGGGTTCCCCGAGTGCCTCCCGGGTTGTGTGGTAACACAATGGGTTCTTAGGCTAGAATTGAGTAAGTATTAGACACTTCCATAAAGTCATGTCATCGGTAATGTTTTTGAAGAAACAAAGAAAATAGTTGTTATCATTTTCAACCTAAACTGAACACACCTCCAGTGGCAAAACATCGAGCCAATGAGGGCCATCATGGGCCTGCAGACAGCTGTGTACGGGCCCACTCCATCCGTTGTGGACCCGAGGACCTTTGGCTACTTGGCCAATGACTTCCTACATATGAAGTGCAAGATGTACACAGCTCCAAGTGAACCCACTGTTCCCTACCATGCAGTACTGTTACTCCAGTCACACATTTTGAAAAAGTACACTTACTCCCACTTCATGATTTCAAAGAGTAAAGTGCAAATAAAACTTTAACCCTTATCATTTGGAATACACCAGTGTGTGAAATAAGATTGACTAAAATAGTTCAATCTATTCTGGCACCACCCTTGAACTAAAGCCATTGGTCTATATCCTCATCCATAAGTACTATAATGTAGCTTGCATATGGCAGTGTACAAATTTGAAGCTTTTAACCTCAGTATGATATGGGTTAAAATCTGATTTTTAAATGTGTTTGTGTGTGCATGCCATCAGCTTTTCAACACAGCTATTTGAATTGACAATCAGAAGGACAAATAAAAGAAAGTGACAGAAATACACTAGTGTTTCAATTTTCAAGTCTCTTCTGTTATAGAAGAGACTTTGTAAGTTTGTAGGATGGGTTGCAGAACTTTTTTTTTGGAGAGAATTAAAAAAAAATGCCCAAACAAAAAAGGCGGGGGCAGGTCTGAAAGTCTGACAACTAAAGTAACCAGATACAAATTACATCATGTTTAGTTACGCTAACCTCGCAGCTCAACATCCTTTTGGCAGGAAACGCTGTATGTGTGTATGTGCATATGTACATAAACACAAAAATCTGTGATGTTTGTGTACATACAGGCTTGAAACTTGGGGAAGTACTTTGTTCAAGGGGTGAGCCTCTGAGCACATTAAATTGGGTGTCTCATTGAAGGGTTATATAAGACTGTTTATAGAAACTTGGTTGTAGCACATGTGAGTTTGTAATTTTTGTCATATTGAAATTTTAGTCACTTGAAATTTTGGACATAGCTAGATTGGAGAAAGACACTGGATGAGTTCATTAGCCAGCTTTGTATCTTTTTAACTTTTGAAATAAATTCTATTCAGAAAAAAATTAAAAAGTAAAAATGCTCTGAAGAAAATCAGACAGTGATGGTAACCTAAAAGCAAAAATTTCATCACCATGCAGACATCGATGCAATACTCAAGACATGACATATTTCTTATCTCTCTCTCACACCCGCACACAAATACACACGCGCACACACACACACACATTGATGCACTGTTAGATGTGCATGCACGTGTACAGTAGAAAATTATGTACCTAGGTAAAGTCAGCGTCACTTTACACAAATTATAGCAAGACTGAAATTTTGTCACCATTTCTGTCTACCGTATTGAAAATACAGTAGACTTTGAAATGGGGCTGGTCGGAGCATGTTTCATAAAATGCACGATGTGATGGTCGGGCAGAACCCAAATTCTGGCAAAGAAGTAACAAGATAAAAATGACATCTCGTCTAGCTATGCAAAACTTGCTGGAGAACATAAATCTGGCGTCAAACGCCATGTGCATGTGCATGCAGCCGTGTGTGTATGTGACAATGACTAGAGCCTGCATTTGTGGACGGACAAGCTTGAAACTTACATTTTCTCTATCTAAATTCTCCCAAAGCGGTTTTTAAATTTTTTTAAACTAGTATACAAGTTGACAGGAAAATGGCCGTTTCACAAAAATGGTTAATCTGCATTTGAGTCCATATTTTGTGTTATTCTTACTTGATACTTTGCATACAGCTAGATTAAAGGGAGATACTGAATGAGTTCATAATCCAGCATTGTATCTCTTCAACATTTTGAATAATAATTAATGCATTTTTGCAAGTTTTGGCGCCTCTATATTATTATACTCCCATCAAACAGTCAGCTCTGGAAGAGGTTGTGTGGAACAAAACGGTCAGCCCTGGAAGAGGCTGCATGCCTTTCGGATGAGTGATGTGAAACTTGTGGTAAAAAAGCAAGACCGGTCCCACCCAGGTATGCATCCTGTCACTCTGGTCCCAACACCTCAAAATATCCGAGCAGAAGAATGTGAAGCACTCGGGGGCGTTTCGATCGGTATTCGTAGTTAGTAACTACAGGCTCCGATTTACTCATCAGGGAACCGGCCTACAAATCTCAGTCCAATCCTTGGTGTATTCCTCTCAGTGCGTCGCATTTTATTCCTTAAATTAGGACATGTTGTCAGTGTAGTCCGTGCATGTAACTGTAGTCCTGACGCGGCATTATTGATGTCCAGTATGATCGCTTTTAAATCCGTGCAGTATTCCTGACGCGGTGTTATTGATGTCCAGTATGATCACTTTCAAATCCGTGCAGTATTCCTGACGCGGTGTTATTGATGTCCAGTATAATCGCTTTCAAATCCTTGCAGTATTCCTGACGCGGTGTTATTGATGTCCAGTATGATCGCTTTCAAATCCTTGCAGGGTCCAGTCTTATGTCGGGATACGATTGTATCGCCGCGTCTTCTGTTCTCTCGGCGCTTGTGCCTGTCAGGTCCAAGGTCATTTCCTGCTCAGCGCGGCTTAGCCGCGATAAGACACAAGGAAGCGTTGGGTGTCTGCGTGTATGGACGTGGGAGTCATATTCTTTGTTTATTAATCCATCCGTTTTGACGGATCACTCCCAGGCTTAGCATCGTTGTTGTTGTTGTTGATTCAGTGTATTCGTGTTTGTAGACGATGCCGGTTGTTTGTGTGACTGTGTTGCCTTACAACAGACTGGTGTTCGTAGTATTGCCCTGTGTGTAGATGGTACGCAGTGTTGCCGTGGTGCATATTTCACAGTTGATGCTTTAAAATCAGCTTAATGTCGTAGCTGTTGCGACTGTTTTGGTGTGGCTGTCGTTTCGTTGATCGCTGTTGTTGCCGTTGGCTTGTTGGGCCGCCTGAATTGTACACCGTTTTGATGGTAGGTGCCGGGTTTTGTCGTTGTAGAAGGGCCTTCATTTCTTCGAGTGCTTCACAGAAAAGTTGGCCTCGCTTGTTGCGAGTGTTTCAGTCCTCCTTTCACTTTTGTGTACTTTAAAATGAGTTCTTTGTGACCAGTGTTGCCTGGTGTTGTAGATTGAAGTTGGTGCTGCGTTGTTTTGTGGTCGATGCGAAGTAGGCAGTGTCCGTTTCCTCTATTCTTAGTCTGTGTTGTACACATGGTGGCTTGCCTTTCTCTTTGGCGGGAGGTAAGTCTTTCCGCAAACAGTATGACGTCATAGCGTGTAGCGATTCATGACAGATGTCACTTCAGTTGAGGGTTTTGCCATGGGGGGCTGCTGGGCCGATTGTTGGCCTCGGTTAAGTAGCTGGCTCACACGTGTCCTGTTAAATCAGCAGAAAATAGGATCACAGTGTAGTTTGTCGCTTGTTCTATCTTGTTGGTCGTGTGGTGTTTTATTTTTCCGCCTGTATTTCCGGCCTTTTTATGGCGTGGGGGGCGAGTTACTTGGTTGTATTCGTTCCATCCACCCTTTCTCAGGTGTGGGGAAAGAGTTTCACCCACCCTATTTTAGGTGTGGGGAGTGAGTCTCAACCACCCTATTTCAGGTGTGGGAGGATGGTCGATGAGTTCGTTCTTGCTTGTGGTTTTCTTGGTTCCATCCATCCTTTGTTAGGTGTGGGGAATAAGTCTCAACCACCCTGTTTCAGGTGTGGGAAACATTCGATTACTGTCTTCTTGCTTTCTCCGTTGACATAATAGTCTTGGGTCTTGGTCGTTTCTGGCGGAGTTAGGGCTGGCAGCTGTTGTTTCCTTCGTCGTCTCGCTTCGAATGAGGCTTTGTCGGGTGTGAGGGAGCGGCTTAGTGCAGTGCGCAAGCCGATGACGTGTGGTCGAATCTCATTGGTCGGCTGTCGTCGGGCTGGTCGCCCGCTGTCCGTGTGAGATGGCGTCTTGTAACCTTGGTTGCAGGTGGAGTCTATCTTCTCGGTCGGCCGGTCCATTTTTGTGGTATGCTATGGAGTCTCTGTCAGCCGTATAGACGTGGGGATGAGAGGTAGTTGTCTGTTGATGTGGGTTCAGCTGGATGTTTAGAGTAGACATCTGTCATGACACGTCCGTCTTCCGTGAGTGTTTGCTAGAAAGTGAGCTGGCTGGTTTGCTCTTCTCCCGGCACAGATATGAGCTATCTCCTCTTCTTTAAGAGGCGCTCTCTGCTTCGTTGAATCAGTGTTCCGATCCCCTAAGGACGGTGAGACTGAGGTTGAGGGTTGTGTGCATTGAGGCGTGGCCACTCCTAACGGTGCGCACGTGGGGCCGTTAGCGGTGGCGTCATCCTGATTGCATCATCACTCTGGCGAAGTGAAGATGAGTGATGGTGGGCCGCTGTATTAAGCTTTGTCCCTTCGTGTGTTTGTCGATTCAATCTTGATGGTCCAGTAGAGCAATTCTTCTGCTCGGATATTTTGAGGCGTCGGGACCAGAGTGACAGGATGCATACCTGGGTGGGACCGGTATTGCTTTTTTACCACTCAAATTTGTCACTGTGAACATGGCGTCGTGAGACTAGCGATGCTATGACATGAAGCATATAGTGACGTCATTTTGCTGCTCGAGCTATTCTTCTTCTTCAGAATTCTTCTCACTACACCCACAGAGCATACTAACGGCAGGAAGCGCTGTGTGTCCGTCTTTATTTGTGTGCGCCGGCGTGTGTGTTGATCAGAGGTTGGCTTAGAGAGGAGGGAAATGGATCAGAAGGATAAGCTTAAAATCATGAACAACTCTGAATGTTAATCAAAGAAAAATGCATGTCAGCTCCAAACAATACAGTAGACTTTGGGATGAAATCCTCATCTTTTTCTCAAGTGTAGAAGGCAAAGTTGAACACATATCATTTAAAATATAAAATTACATAAAAAGGGACTTTGTGGGTTATGGCGCTCATATTGAAGAGACTTTGTGGGTCATCGTTCATCCCATCTTGTTAATGTTGACATGGCAGTTGTCCGCTGGCCCCAGATGGCTCACACAATGGTACAAACACAAGACTGTAACATGGGTCAAACTAAAAGCGAGCAAGTGTTCAGCCGAGCCCACTTGCTTCCAAGCTGACTTAATGCACATGTCCCAAATTTTCAATAAAACATTTAATCCCCTGGCTGCTAGTATCGCTTAAAGGCACTACCAACAGCAAAAAGATTAAATTTGAAAGTGTAAATAAACGTTAAGGCTAAGATCTTAAAATAAAGTGTCACATATGAAAATGTTAGCATTTGCAAACATGCTGGAATCCATGCAGGCCTCAGGAAGACCTATGGCAAATAACAAAGGGGAAAGCATGGTGAATCCTAAAGGTAAAATATAAAATATGTATTTTTTTATGTGCATAACCAAACATTTATCATCTGATCATCTTGATAATGCAAACATGGGTTAGCCTCTTAGTACTACATGTGCGTAATACACATGTACCTCAAAATCACTCTTATATGGTGAACAAGTCTGTAACTCTCATTCTCAAGATGATGATTTTATCAATAAACCGATGTAACATGAAAGGCAAAGACCTTATGGGTGACCTTTCGAAATCACTGGTGACCATTAGCAAAATCCATGTTTTCTCAAAATGTAAGCATTTTTCACACATCTGTCAAACCCCTGTGACCCTGCAACTAAATTAGTATGCATAGAAATGTCTTGCCACCAGCAAATTCACGTTGAAACTGTACGGGGTTGTGGAGGTGCTACAGAAGACCACAGATTTCATTTTGAGAGCCAAACTCCAAGTGTGACGGCGTTCGAGAAGAAGAAGAAGAAGCAAACTTCATGCCAAACTTGAATGAAAAGTTTGCAAAAACTTTGATAAAAATTACAATTCTAACCCCAAAAAGGCATTTTCACACATTTACTGACCTCTTGTGACCATTGACCTTACCAAGGTCATCCAAATTAGTATGCATAGATAGTTCTTACCATCAGGTGTCTCTGTACAAGTTTGGGTTTGAAGCTGTGAATAGTATTTGAGTAAAAATATTTTTTGCCAAAATATGGCTTTTTTAAACCTATTTTGGGATCATCCCATGACCCTTGTGATGGGTCAAATAAATTAGTATGCATATGAAGTTCTTATCATCCGCTACCTTTGAGTCAAATTTGATTTAAAACTTTACAAAAATGTTAAACTACAATTCTATAAATAAATTGGCATTTTACACACATTTGCCGACCTCTTGTGACCCATGACCTTTCCAAGGGGTCATCCAAATTAGTATACATAGACAGGTCTTACCATCAGGTATCTTTGTACCAAGTTTGGGTTTAAGTTGTGAACAGTATTTGAGAAAAAACATCTTTAGTCAAAATATGTCTATTTTTCACCGATTTCCTGATCTCGTGACCCTTGACTCTTCGGAGGGATCAATCAAAATAGTATGCATAGGAAGGTTTTACCATGAGGTATCTTTGTACCAAGTTTGGGTTTGAAGTTGTGAATAGTATTTGAGAAAATATAAATTTTGTCAAAATATGGCATTTTTTTTTACCTATTTCCTGATCCTCTGTGACCTTGACATTGGAGAGAGGTCACCCAAATTGGTATGTTTAGAAGGTCTTGCCACAAAGTATCCTTGGGGTAAGTTTAAATAGTCTCCGAGGAAGTGCCAGCGTTAAAGTTTACCATGGACGACGGCGGACGGATGACCACTGGCTCAGAACATACTCACTTTTGCTTCGCACATAAGCCAAAAACCTACAGGAAGTTAGAACCACAGTAATGTACGCACAAATAAAAGGGTCTGCTCAGTAGCTTTCAGGTACTGCATTTATTCTGAGGCTATAAACATACGATGAAGTGTGACCAAGTGTGTTGGTCTAAAGAAAATGTTTAACCCTTTGACTGTTTGTGGCACTTTTTGTCAAGGTGATTCCTGATCATGACTAACTTGCCTACCTGTATGTATGGACCATATCTTCCTCCAATACTGGGACCTGGCAGAAAAAGCAAGAATAATGATTAATGGTGAAATAATGCCTCAAAATATAACTAAGAAAAGCACATTTGCATCAGCAAAATAATTATTGTTTTATTAATGTTATTATTATTATATTATTATTACTTATACTGACTGGATTGAGAAAACATAGAACATCGTCCATGTACAAACTCAACAATGAACCCCTGGGTGTTGTTGCGGTTTCAGTTGTGATGATTCCTGCAGGAATCATCGAGACTAAAACCGCTACAGACACCCAAAGGATTAGTCCTTTGAGCCCTGACACACAACAAGATAACAGAATATGGCTAGTTAGTTATTGGGGTTTAACGCCAAGCAGGCGACTAAAGCCATCTCACGGCGGTATAACAGAATATGGATCAAATATATGACAAAAACATGATAGTACATGAGTGTTGCCACAACAGCTTGGCAACTGCAGGTGCTAAGCCACTGAGCTACAGCTAACATGACTGATCTGTCCCCTGAACTAATGAGTCTTCACAGGCCAACTATGAAACGAACCCTCATCTGGCTCCAGCCCTGCCCATTTCAGCATTCGCTCCAACTTTTTCACAGCGTCCGGGACCACACGACTCTAAAAACAAACCAGACACAGTCAAACACATGTTGTACGCTTATATTGCAAAAATATGTAAACAAGTTATTATGTTTAGTATTAACACTGTAATTTCCAACCTATGAAGGAGCTTTAGGAATGACATAAATTCCCTAGGGTCCTAGCCCTATTACTTGAATTAGACACAATGTTTACCCAACCCAAGCTCTGCTAACACTCATTACTGCGCTTTAAAGTACACAGGTGTAGATTCCAGTGTTGCCATTAGCCGAAATTTGCAGTCATTGGCCAGCTAGGAGGTATCTGTGTCTGGAAAATTTTAACCCTGCCGGCCACTTGTCCGGGTGTGGTATTTGCACTCTGTCACAGTGTCAGGTGACAGTCAGCAACGCCTACCGCTTTGACAACACCCGGGCACATTCAGTTACACAATTAACTGGGATGATTTCCCGCTAACAACAATTAAAAATGGTCAATCATGGTCACGCAGCCTGCAGGGGCCAAAGAGAATCTACGCATCAGACCCCTCTAGCTGCAAATGGGCATCAGACCGACTGTTCTTTAGGGACGGGGGCTCATGAGAATCTGCTTGTTAGTCGAGATTAGTTCCATCTGTACCCTCAGTGGAGGGTGTTACCTCCACTAAAGTGTGTTGTCTCTGTGCTCTCTCTTAGTGGACTTTCCATCCCTAAAGAAAAGCGACAGAGATCAGAAGGGAAACAGATTCACATCCAACCTTTTAGATGCAGGAGATCATACTAATCTATACCACTTTTGGGCCAATGTTAGTTCCAGCTGTTCCCTCAAAGTACCATTACGTGTAAATTTGAAGACAAATTTCCCCACCATTTGTGTTCATTATGCCTTGTCAACACACCTAATGAACTTTACAGCAGTTGGGACATGCAGCAAAAGCACACTTATTTATTCTGTGCAACCATTAGGGTGTCAATCTATTTTTAGCTGTTTCTCATACTGCTAGCGTTGTATTTCTAGAACAGGTTACTTGATATACTGTACTGGCAGGTTTACCAGCAGATCAGATTTCACGCTTGCAGATGATTCAAAACAATGCGGCGCGTCTCATTTGAAGAAACGAAAGAGAGACGACGTTACGCCTCTACTGAAGCAGCTGCACTGGCTGCCCGTAAAATTCCGCTGCCAGTACAAAATTGCAATCTTCGCCTATCAGCATTTTGACGGATCTCTCCCGCCCTACCTTTCTGCCAAGCTGTCTGTTTATCGGCCATCACGCACCCTCCGTTCCTCTAGTGTAAAACTTTTAAATATCCCGAAGCTTAACATAAAAACTGTCGGGGAGCGTTCTTTCACCTTTTTAGGCCCAAGTGTGTGGAACTCGCTGCCAACTGAAATGCGGAATCTGCCCACATTGTCACAGTTCAAAGCTCACTTAAAGACTTTTCTGTCGGGCATTTAACACTTAGCTCATCTTTAGCTAACTGTTCACGAAGTCAAGCCAAGAGTATATATATATATATATATATATATATATATATATATATATATATATATATATATATATATATATATATATATATATATATATATATATATATATATAATTTTTTATTCAATTCTGAGAATGCTGTGCTAATGCCATGGAATTCCAGGCTGGTAAGCTTGCATTGTGTCATCAGGACATCAGCTGTCCTTTTTGTGACTGCATCGCTCACTAGTTCTAGAAAGGAGAGGGTAGTCTTGGCTTGTGTAAAAGCAGTTCTCCTATATGGAGCAGAGACTTGGAGATTGACAAAAACCACAGTCAACAGAGTACAGACCTTCATGAACAGTTGCCTTAGAAGAATTTTGAAAATCCACTGGCCAGAGAAGATCAGCAACGTCAGACTCTGGGAGAGAACAGAGCAGATAACAGCAGAGAATGAAATTGGATGAAGAAGATGGGGATGGATCGGTCACAGTCTGAGAAAGCCAGCTTCCAGTATCACTAGGCAGGCATTGTCATGGAACCCCCAGGGAAAGAGGAAAAGAGGTAGGCCGAGAAACTCCTGGCGTCGAGACCTCCAAGCAGACATCAAGAGACTGGGAACCACCTGGAGTAGAATCGAAGGAGAAGCACAGGACAGGAGTTGCTGCAGGTCTCTCGTCGACGGCCTATACCCGGGTAGGGGTGACAGGCGTAAGTAAAGTAAGTAATTAAGTCTTGGCTTGACTTCGCGAACGAAGATTTTATAGGAGTTGCCCACGACGTCTGCAGGCTTGTTCGTGGCTGCGGAGGCCAATCCGGGACAGGCAGGTTCGACCGCAGTGGCTGCAGGGGGAGGTATGGCCAGGGTTCTGAGTTGCGGCATCTCTGTTTTTTCTCCTGAGCCGCTTGTCCTTAAGGCTAGCTCTGCGAGAGTCCTCAAAGGAGACAGCTGCCTTGTAAATGGTGGAGCGCCAGGTGTCACGGTCAACAGCAAGCGAAGACCACTGGTGGTGGTCGATTTGGCAGGCACTAAGTGACTTCTTGAGACAGTCTTTGTATCTCTTCTTTGGTGCCCCTCTGTCACGGTGTCCAGTAGCAAGCTCGCCGAACAGGGTGATCTTTGGTAGGCGATGATCCTCCATCCTGGAGACATGCCCCGCCCAGCGGAGCTGTGTCCGCAGCAGCAAAGCCTCGATGCTCACAGTTTCAGCCTGTTCAAGGACCTCGACGTTGGTGAAATGCCCAGGATGGTGCGCAGGCAGCGCTGGTGGAAGCGTTCAAGGAGTCGTAGTTGGCTGCGGTAGAGGGCCCAGGACTCGGAACCATACAGCAGGGTGGTGAGGACGACAGCTCTGTACACACTGATCTTGGTGCCTGTTTTCAGCTGTTGATTGTGCCACACCCGCTTGAAAAGTCGCCCGAAAGCGCTGTTCGCTTTTGCCAGCCTGCTGTCAAGCTCCTTGTCCAGCTTGGCGTCCGACATGATAATGCAGCCAAGGTAAGTGATTGATTGTACATTGCTTAACGTCCCGACAGCAACAAGGCTTTCTCAGGACGTGCCTGCACTGCTTGTGAAAAAAAAAATAAACAGAACATTGAATGTATGTCGCCAGCCGGTCAAATACATTAAATAAACCTAACACATGGGGCCTAAATAAAGCTAAGACCATTTAGCAACACACATCCAATATCAAGAGCTACAGGCAGTGCAGACAGTAGGGAGAGTTTTAAAAAGGCAAATACAGGTAAATGGACAAAGGGTAGACAGAAACACATGCCCCAGAATAGAGAGAAAAACCCACCCTGTGGGGCTGACCAGGGTGACCCTGGGAACTAAAAAATACCTAACCCCACCCAAGTCCCCCAGGGCAGACCCGGGTGGGGGAGCCAAGGTAAGTAAACTGGTGCACTGACTTTAGTTCAGACTCGCCAATGGTGATGTGGGGAGGGCGATACACTGTCTTGGGTGCCGGCTGATGGAGGACCTCTGTCTTTTTCAGACTGACCTCGAGTCCAAAGAGCTGGGCAGCATCTGCGAAGCAGGACGTGATGTGCTGCAGGGCTCTCTCTGTGTGTGCAATGAGGGCAGCGTCATCAGCAAAAAGCAGCTCACGAATCAGTTGGTCTAGGGTTTTCGTGTGGGCCTGCAGTCGTCTGAGGTTGAACAGGCTGCCATCGAGACGATACCTGATGTACACTGCATCGTCATCATCGAGGTCCACTGTGGCCTGCTTCAACATCATGCTAAAAAAGATGGTGAAGAGGGTCGGTGCCAGCACGCAGCCCTGCTTTACGCCGTTGAGAATAGGGAATGGTTCTGAGAGGTCATTGTTGAGTCTGACCTGGCCTTGCTGGTCCTCGTGTAGCTGGACAATCATGCTGAGGAACTTTGGGGGACAGCCAAGTCGCTCCAGGATCTGCCACATGCCTTGCCTGCTCACAGTGTCGAACGCTTTTGTTAGGTCGACAAACGTTACGTACAGCCCTTTGTTCTGCTCACGGCACTTCTCCTGAAGCTGTCTCAGCACAAAGACCATATCGGTGGTGTTCCTGTTTGCTCTGAAGCCACACTGGCCCTCTGGGAGGTGGTCTTCAGCGATGGCAGGTACCAGCCGATTCAGGAGCAGCCTTGCAAGAATTTTCCCAGCAATGGACAGCAGGGTGATTCCCCGATAGTTGGAACAGTCAGACTTCTCGCCTTTGTTCTTGTACAGGGTGATAAGGACAGCATCACGGAGATCCTTTGGTAGTGTTCCTTCCTCCCAGCAGCAGAGAAAGAGGTCATGGAGCTTGTTGTGCAGTGCTGTGCCTCCATGTTTCCAGATCTCTGGCGGTATTCCATCAATGCCTGCTGCTTTGCCACTCTTGAGCTGGTGGATGGCTGTGAGGGTCTCTTCAGCGGTGGGTGGTTCGTCCAATTCAACCTTTACTGGGAGTTGTGGGATTTGTAGGATGACTGCTTCTTGAACAGTGCGCTCAGCGCTGAAGAGGCTCTGAAAGTACTCCGACCAGCGGTTCAAGATGGAGGTATTATCTGTGACAAGTGCCTGGCCATTCGCGCTTCGCAGGGGACTTTGTACCAGGTGCCTGGGGCCATACACTGCTTTCAGTGCTTCGTAGAAGCCCCTGTAGTCACCATTGTCAGCGCAAAGCTGGGTCATCTGTGCAAGTCTGGTCCACCACTCATTCTGGAGATCTCTGAGCTTGCGCTGGAGACTGCTGCAGACGAGGCGGAAGGCAGACTTCTTCACAGGGCAGGAAGGCTGGGTTAGGTGGGCCTGATGGGCGGCTCTTTTTTTTGCTAGGTGTTCCTGGATCTCAACATCGTTTTCGCCAAACCAGTCTTTGTTCTTCTTTCTAGCGAAACCCAAGACTTCTGCAGAGGATTTTGCAATAGCAGTTTTCAGTTGTTCCCTGAGTGTTTCAGGGGAGGAGTCTGCTGGGTCCGCTGTGTCTTTGAGCCTGCGCTGTAAATCTGTCTGAAAGGCAGCTTTCACGTCATCACGCTGAAGGCTGGCAACATCAAGCTTTTTCTTGGGGGGCCCCCATTTCTTGGGTTTTGACTTGACGTGGAGCTTGAGTTTGCAGCGGACAAGGCGGTGGTCAGTGTGGCACTCTGCGCTGGGCATCACTCTGGTGAGGAGGACATCACTGCGGTCCCTCTGACGCACTAGGACATAGTCGATAAGGTGCCAGTGTTTAGAGCGAGGATGCATCCAGGTGGTCTTTTGACTGTCCTTTTGCTGAAAAGTAGTGCTGGTGATGACCAGTTGCTGCTCTGCACAGAACTCCAACAGTAGGCGGCCATTGTCATTGCAGTTCCCGACGCCATGCTTGCCGAGGACTCCTTTCCAGGCTTCATAGTCCTGGCCCACTCTGGCGTTGAAGTCGCCAAGGATGATGACTTTGTCGTCTGCAGGGGTGCTCTGTATGAGGCTGCGCCTGAATCAGAAAGACGGCTCTCAGGCGTGGGTTTCATGGTCAAGACCTCCACTGCGACTAAGCTGGAAAACCTACCAACGGGTCACTCAGACCGCATCATGTCCATGTGCCTCCCACTGAGACACCAGCAACATGTCACCCTTCTCAGTGTGTACTCCCCAACCCTCCTGGCAGAGCCTGCTGAGAAGGACAAGTTTTACACAGAGGGTAGTGGGAGAGAAGGAATTGACAGACCTATCATTTTGAGCCTTCCACTGAACACCTACTACATAAAGCAGTAGGGACTACCCCCAGGCGCCTCGCCATCCGCTGGAGAATATCCAGACCTCCCCCCAAGGCGTGATGCTAGAAAATATTCCCAAACAGATATTGGACCTGCTGAGTAGATTTAAGTTTTTGCTGCTTGATGGCCTCTGTTAGTTTCAGCTGTTCCCACAGTGGAGGGTACGTGTTACCCTCAAGCATGTGGTGTAAATGCCATCCCATTCAGTGATTCACCCTCTCAGTCTCAACTGAAACCGCGAGGACTGCTGCAGTTGGAAGATGTAAATAAGGTTGATATGTCAACAGGAAGCATATCTTCCCATAAGCTTCTGTTGCTAGAACGGCCACATAAACATCTTTGCATCTTGCACATGCCGAGTTTGTGGCTTTCAAAGTTCATCAGGGAAAGATCAGTTAATGACCATGCCGGCAGTTGGGTAGTGCAAGGAGGAATTAGGTAGGTGAAAGTCCTGAGAATCTACTACTCTACCCCTGTGAGTTGTCTTTTCAAACCCAGAGGACATGCCTAATCTGGAGAATGGCTGTAGAGGCATACAGTTTATGAGTTACTGTGTTGAATGGACAAGAGAGATAGAGAGACTGGAACTGAATGTGTGTGTGTGTGTGTCTCATTGTCTGTTTTCTGCCCAGTGAAACTGAAAGGTCAAAAGTCAGTCTCTTATGCCAGGGTGAAAAAGCTGTTCCACTATAAATAATCTCATAAAGTAGTTGTTCCACTTCCTTTCACAGTGTGTGTGTATTTTTACTATTTAGTCCACATACAAAACAAGTTCACAAGTAGCATGAATGCATTAAAAGTTTTCATAATTTCAACATTCATACAACCTTAAAAGTATTCAAACAAAATTAATATTTCACTTAAAAAGTTGTTATTCAATGATGGCAGTAAAGAATTACTGCATTGTTCTGGCACATTTATAGTTAAACTGCTTTATTTACAGTAGCTATTCTGGCAGGTTGCCAGAGCTGCATGGCTCGATTTTTTTTTTAGGGGTCCCCAGACACAATGTCCAGCTGTCAAAATTGCTAGTGGGCACGCTGGATTCATATTTTTATATTTGGACAAAATAGTCTCTCTTGCCTGCATCCTTAAAACCACACCTTCAGCCTTGTTTTAAGGGTGACAAACAGCCAGGGATTTGGAAAGGCTGACATGTCTGCACCAAACAGTCAAACTGAGAAGCAGGCGAGTCATTTTTTGCTAAAGGTGACTGCAGAGGGTCAGTGTAAACTTGACCCATTTTCAGGAAATCGGGAAAAGGCCATAATAAAATGAGATGTTTGTTGTAAGCTTCAAATATCACAGTACCAGCAAAGGCAACCTTGAGGCAATTAGTGCACAATAAATGGTCTTTATTTATTGTTTTCGATTTTAGCACAAAAAATGGCTGCCCAAAAGTGGAACAGCAACCCTTCACTTTGTTTGCGATCTGTTTTGGTCAGTTTGTGTTTCAAACAGCAAACATTATGCCATTTGTTCGTTCCTTTTGTAAATAAAGCTGAAACCACAAAGAAAGTTTAAAACCAACCTTCTATTGTTGCATGGCGCTTCTGTGAAAAAAAGGAGTAACCTGCATAGTGGTGGCGTCACAAAGACGGGTTCGTAATTGAATCTTGAGCAGATGACAGAAACCATCCAAGTAAACATGTTTGCATTGCTTATTACTAATTTACTTGTGAGTTTAAAATAAGTTGCTTTCAATAAGTAGAAGCTAATAAAACAATTTTATGTCTCTTATTTTAGAGTGTCATGTCACATCCATCAAGCAGGTTACCGCAAGTTTTTCTTAGGACGATTTCTTGCAAGGACAGCATTTTTCAAACGTCAGCACGCCAGTGGTTTGTGTATCATACATCAAAACATTGATGACACTTTGCGGCAGAAGTTTCACGTTTTGCGTCCGTTGGGGCCCCAAAACAGAGACGTATCACTGTTAGTGTTACAATTGTGGTTGTGTTGTTCTGTGAGAGCATGCATGTGTTTATCGTAGGAAACGATCCGATATTTATTTGAGCTATTATGATTACGTATCACGTACCTTTTCAGTGAGATTCTCTATTGTTCACGCAGAAAGCGGAATTGGTTTCGTTATGATACACTAAGTTTAGTCAGGAAGCTTCTAGCAAAGTCGCACGGAGGATAGCGGTAGTAGAGCTGCTCTATTTTTAGCCATAGTTGTTCTCTGTGCGCGTGAATTTAGCAGCCGCTCTTTGCGTGTTATGAAAGGTCGTGAACGGTGTGCCATACTTTTGTGTGACGTCATTACACACTAGGATTTGGGGCTGAAATGAGCAGTCAAATTTTTGTAGACTATTGTAGTTATTCTAGGAAGTTCATTTTTTATTAACATTTATGAGTTTCAGTTACGTGTTCCGTTCTGATTGGTTGCGTTGTGCAAATTTGGTGGATTTTTCTGGAAAATTGTTTTACTATAAACGTTGGTGCTAGGAAGCATGTGTGTACATTGTCATGCATTGTCAGTTGTAGGGACACAGTTTATTGTAGGTACGTGGCCCGTATAGGGTGTACATTGTGAGAGACGCAGTGTAATAGTGGTGTACGTTGTATGAGAAACTTTGTGTTGCCAGTGTTGACATTGCAGAAGAGACATTGTATCAGTGTTGGTGCATTTGGGAATGCATTGTGTGGAGATCGCATCGCTGAATTAAAATATTGTTGGAACTGTTACTCCAGCGTAGCCTACATCCTTGGCTTAAGCCACGTGTGACAGGTTGCAGCTGAACGAAGTTTATTTAAAAGAACCTTACGTGTGTATGTCTGGTGTGTTTATCATACTACGACTACGACTCAACACGTAACAATCACACTCGTTTACGCGCCATTTGCAGGTTACTTCTGATCAAACGTTTTTAACGTTTTTGACTTGGCTGTTTAACGCATTATCGTGGGGCTAAGGTGAGTTACTAAACTTTGAGAAATGGCTAATTTGTGCAGTTAAGGGGAAGAAATTGATTACAGTTCGTTTATGGTGACCTAGGATGATAATTCGATGGGACTTCAGTGATCTGTGCTCTAGTTTTCAGTCTTGTGTTCGACGTTATTGTGATAAACTGAAGTTGTGTTTCTTTTCCATCCGGCTTTGATAACACATTTTGTATCATATTACCGAGGATATAGCATTTCATTGTTTGTTTTGGCGAATATTAATCAAAACGTTGCAATCAGACAGGATGACTCAGTGTCGCACGCATGCTGGTTACATCCCGTTCGTGTAGCATTGGCTGCAGGTTACCGATTTTCTGATTTTTTGCAAATTTAATTGTGTTGGACCATCATGGTGAGAAATCGTTCCCCTTGTCGCTTTTTTTTTTTTTTACGGCTCAGCTTTAGTACAGTGGAGTCCGCTTAACACGAATTTCTGGGGATACAGAAAATCACTTTGTGTTAAATGTATTTCGTGTTAACCAATATGCATCAGTACAAGTGTTTCAGTTTCTGATAAAGCGTTTGGCATAAGAACCCGCCAACTGAACTTCGATTTGAAATTTCACGCACCACACACACACACGACGGAAAGCCATACTGAGGCTTGGAACGCGTTTTCAGGGATTCAATATAAAAAGTTACATGTAGATGATTAAGTTCAGCCTCAAATAGTTCAAACACTGTTTGAAAAGTTTCGATTTGATTGATTTTGGTCACCTGCACTATGTGTGACATCGGTTTGAGTTTCTTACAAATGTTCAATTTCATTAACTGTCATAACTGTTGATTATGGTCATGATATTTCTGTGTCACTTATTTCTGTTTTAAGATCAAGGACGTCAAAACTGAAGAGAAGGCGGCTCAAGTCAGCTTTCTGAAACAATACAGTGACTTATTTGCATATCCAGACATCCCAGATGAATCCATAGCTTTGTATTTTTAGGAGATTCAGAGGGTCCTACCACTACCAGAGCTTTGATTTGATCGCCATGGAAATAAATTTCTATTTCGAAGCAAGAATGTTCCGCATACAAAATTGCTTTGTAAAATTTCCTCGAGTTTTGTGGTGCTTTGGTAATAAAGTTCAGAAAATTGACTGTTTTTTGCTTTTGTTATGTGTGTAATGTTGAACAACTCTTTCCCTTACTTTCTTCTTCTAAAATGTTTTGATTTTTTTTCTCTCTATAAACAAAGCCTGCCTTTTGAATATTTAACATCTTTGAAAAAAACAACTGGTTAATTTATCCACAAGTGCTGTGACTCTTGAGCATGATTCATGCCGACCATGGCAGCATTCCGATGGCAGGCTTTATTTATAAATAAATATTGCACCTAAATTAAATATTCATTTTTCTCTAAAAGGTATTTTTTCGAAAAATACTTACCGATGACATGACTTTGTGGAAATGTCTACTACTAGCTCAATTTTAGCCTACTTACCCGTTGTGTGCCTACACAACCCGCTAGGCACTCGGGGAACCCCAGAGGGGCCAAGAGTTATCTCCCGCTCCTTCCTTACCAGTTCCTGTCACGAGACCAACCAGTCAGATACTTCGCTCGAAAGCGGCAAGCGGGGCAGGTGGGAGGGCCATCCGAGTCATGTCATCGGTAAGTATTTTTCGAAAAAATACCTTTTAGAGAAAAATGAATTTGTTTCCTCAAAAACATTACCGATGACATGACTTTGTGGAAGAATTGCGATGAGGCGGAGGGTGCCGCATGACAACTCCCTAGGAGGGAACAGAGCCGTCCTCCCAGTCGCAAACTCCCGACAATTTTAGCGAAGTGCATACCAACGGCGCCGGTGGCGCCGGGAGGGAGTGTTGCGCCGCGGCGATGTCCCCCACCATTGCGAGATTTTCTCGCTGGCCCGCCAGGTCCCTGAGGTAGAAGCGGGCGAATACAGATTCAGTCTTCCCGTCCAAGGTAGCCACGATGTCCGTGACAGCGCATTTTCTAACAAACGTGGCGCTCGTGGCCATGGCTCGTACCTCGTGTGCGCATATGTGCAGCCTCTTCGCTCCCTGCAGGGAGATATCTTGATAGGCGGAGCAAATGACTCAGGGAGCCAGGAAGAGAACGTCTGGGCCGTTATGTCATTCCGCCGGTCTCAGAGGTAGGGAGAGACGTGCACGCCCTCTGCGGAAGGCTTTAGATCGTCGCAGAGCAGTCAAAGGTGCGCACGGGATCCTGTTACCTGGTCTCCTGTGACAGGGGTTTGTTTCATAGCGGCCGTAAGGTGAAACCTGCGGCGCGGTCAGAGGGGACCTGTTTGGCAAGGAAGGCCGGGGCAGTGAGAAGTAGCACGGACCCGTCCGCTCAGAACTGTAAGCAGATAGGACGCGCCTAAGCGCGTGTAGCTCGCTCCCCCATGAGGTGGTAGCCCGGGCCAGCAGGAAGCACGTGTAGCGTGTCACATCTGCGAACGGGCCGCTGTAAGGGTTCGAATCGGGCAGAATTCAACCACGTTAGCACCCAGGGTAGGTCCCAGCGGGGGAGGAGCGAGCGGTAGGCCTGGCGCCGGCTGCCGAAGTGTCCCATAAGGTCGGCGAGGTCTGTGCAGGCGCCCGGGTCTGGGTGTCCGCGGTGTCAACGTGTAAGCGAGCCTGGACAGGTGACCCCTCACCATGAAGGGGCTAGGTCTAGGTCTCAGCCGAGCCCGATAGAGCTGCGGATACGACAAATCCGTGAGGTTCAGGCTGTGGTCGGGGCATCAGGAAAACAGGACTCGCCATGTCCCACGTAGACTCGAATGGCCGAAGGTCTGGGGGCCGCAGCGATCGCCTCCACCGCTGTACCCGAGTAGCCTCTAGCACCGAGGGCTTGCCGCACAACCTCCAGTCGTGAAGGATGAGCCGCTCCGGGCAGGGAGGAACAGCGGCTGGCGCAGTGGCTTGAGCATGGTGCGAGGAGTGGGAAGGCGCATGGGGGGGGGGGGGGGGGGGGGGGGGGGGGCCGTGGCGAGGCTGAGAAGGCCGGTGTTCCTGTGGCGGATCCAGGCGAACGGAGCGACTAACAGGAGGGCCGCTGGGCAGCGCCGAAGGTTGAGGAGGACTTTGGGTACGAGGACCGTCGAGGAAAGGCGGAGGCCGCCAGGACGTCCCAGGGAATGGAGCGCGCATTGACAGCCCAAGCCCAGGGATCGGGGCGACGAAGAGGGGAAGCCGAAGGTTCCACCTTGTGGCGAACAAGTCGACCTGGGGAGACTCCTAACGGGCGCGGGTCCACCGATAGATGTCCTGCCGAAGGGTCCAATCCGCATGCAAGAGCTGGCCGCGGCGGGACAGCGAGTCGGTCCAAACGTACAGCTGTCCGGGAATGTGTCGGGCTCGCCAAGAAGGTCCGGTCCTCGCACCAACCCCAGCTCTGGTAGAGAAGCATACCAAGCTCGAGAGAGCGTGTGCCACCTTGTAACTGGAAGTAATCCACCAAAGGTGTGTTGTCAGAGAGGGCGAGCAGCTCCTGGTGTCTGAGGAGGTCATCCCAGCAATGAAGGGCTTGTCAACGGCCTGCATCACTGGCCGGACGATGAGATAGTGCGTTAATCCGAGGGCCGAGGGCCGGAAGTCAAGGGGAACCGCGGCAGGAGATGAGCATCCCACCCAGAGAGGCTCGCGTCGAACCCAGAGAATACTGGGGCGGAGAAGATGCCCGGGGAACTGCTGAAGCCAGCCAAGCGGCGTCGGTCCACCGACGAAGGCGAGGCGACAGAATCTGGGGCACCGGAGCCATCATCGATACGTCGCCGGAAGCCGGGCGCCCAAGGAGTAGGAGATGCAGCAGCAACGGCTGGGCGTAGAGACGACCTAGGGAAGGAGTGAGATCAGACTTGCCCTCGTTTACTAGGAAGCCCCAAGTGCGTCAGGAGGTGCAGTAGCGCGTCCTCGTCTGTCGCGAGAGAGCTCTCGGACTGGCGGCGAAGGAAGAGGTCGTCTGGGTAGATCGACGTCGGACTGGAGGAGGACTGTCGGGCCTTGGCGACTAAGGAGTCAGGGCAGAGGTTGAGACCGAACGGGAGCGCGGGAAACTGGAGAAGACGCCGTCGATCGCGACCAGCGAACTTCCTGGGGGCCTGGAGCATCGAGATAGCAGGTACACATCGGAAAGGTCCAAGCCGCCTGCGCAGTCTAAGGCTGGACCGCTGCTTTCAGGGCTCTGGCAGTCTCCGTCCGGAAGGAGGGCCGAAATCTGTACAGGCCGAGAGAAGAAACCGGACGCCACTTCCTCCAGGCTTCGGAACGAAAAATCGGAGGCTGTAGAAGGTTGGCGAGTCTGAGAATCGGAAAACCTCCGTGGCAACTTACCTGAGGGAGGAGACACCTCCCGCCGCGCGGAGGCCTCAGCGAAACACGGGGAACATGAGACCTCGAGGGAAAAAGACGGCCAAGACGGGGTCAGGGCACAGTCGGCGGAGGCAGCGAAGCGTAGACCGACGCGAGGTAGGCGGCGCGGTAGGCGACACCGCTAAGAAGAGCCGATCAACCCGGAGGCGTGATAGAAGGATGCCAGGCGTCTTCCACACGACGAACCAGGGCTTGAGTGAGCAGCTCCAGGAACCCAGCGCAGGCTAAGGTGTTCCGCACCAGGGACGCAGTCATATCCAGGCCACGAGGGGGGGGAACGGGGAAAAAGAGCGGAGCCGCCAGCTTGCGACACGGCAGGGGGGGTCCATCGCAGGAAGAGGGATGGAGGAAGCCTGGGAATAGCCGGCATACCAGTCCCGACGGAAGGCGATGTCCAGGCCAGCCGGCCAGCGACGAATGGAGAAGAACACCGGCTCTCGAGACGCGGGAAGTTGCAGGTGCACTGAGAAGGCATCTCGCAGCTCCTCAAATCCAGGCGGCTGGGGAAGCGACTTGAACCTCTTAACTTGACGCTCGGCATCCACCAAGGCAGAGACCTTCCTCTTCAGGGGGGGAGAGGCTGGGCAGGAGTCCGCTGGCAGAGTGGCCGCGGTGATCCTGGCGGCTTCCTCCAAAGCTAAGAGGGTCTCCGCACGGGACGACGACGGAAGGGTCGAGGGGACATCAACACCAACGTCGGCGGGCGAAAGGGAGTGACCATCCTCACCCAACAGGGCTGAAACGGAGTCCACGGGCAGCAAACTGATGGCCCCTTCGTCCAGGGGGCGGCGAGAAGGCGGGCGAGGCACCGAGGAAGGCCGAAGCTTGGGCGGGGACGCGTGTCGAACCTCGCGGGAAGCCCAGGAACGAGCCGGCAGCGATGACGGAGGCGGGGATCACCGAGGCGAACGCGAGAAGAAGCGAGGAGGGGTCCTGTCCAGTGCGTGGGAACGACGTCTGGACGAAGGACGGCGGACAACCGAAGAGGGGCGCCGACCACAGAAAGAGGGCCGATGATGGCGGCGACGCGGCGAACGCATCAAACGGCGCGAGCGCGAACGCGCACGCGATGAGGAGTGGCGGTGGGAGCGGCGACGATCCCGGCGGGGGGAATGATCCTTCCGGCGGCGCTCGCGGGCGAGCGCGAGTGTCTAGAACTGACGGTGGAACGGGATGAGTCAGGGGCGCGACTGTGTCGCGTAGGTTGAGGCTGAGGTCTCTCCTGGCCAGACTCAGTGAGAAGGGCTCTATGCCGGCGTACAGATCCTCCGGAAGGATCAGCGGGCTTATCGTGGAGAGAGAGAGAGAGGAGGAAGGCCAGTCAACGTGGGACGGCTCGTGGCGGACTGCTGCAGGCCGGGCTCAGTGAGGCGGGCGCTCTGCCGGTAAACAGACCCTCCGGAAGGGTCAGCGGGCGTGACAGCAGTGGCAGTCCTCTGATCAGCCAGCAAGTGAACTAAAAGTGGAACGGTGGGAGTCGGGGCGCGACCGTGTCGCGCAAGCTAAAGCTGACGCCTCTCTTGGCCATACTCCGAGAGCAGGGCGCTATGCTGGCGTTCAGATCCTCCGGAAGGATCAGCAGCTTGTGGTGAGAGACGGGTGAGGAAGGCCAGTCAATGTGGGACGGCTCAGGGCAGACTGCTGCAGGCCGGGCTCAGTGAGGCGGGCGCTCTGCCGGCAAACAGACCCTCCGGAAGGGTCAGCGGGCGTGGCAGCAGTGGCGGTCCTCTGGTCAGCCAGCAACACCGAGTCCCAACAGGAATCCTTTCCGTGAGGCCAGGGCGGGAAAGGGCGGTCAGCACCGTAAGGGCTGCAGAAGAATCAACTGGAGCCGGAAGTGAGGAAGCAGGCAGGGGCCGCTCTCGTCGGTACAGGCTCCAGAGGTCCGACCAAACATCTCCGGCCAGGTCGCACAGACATCACTAAGGTGGTCCGGGTAGCAGCCCGCACAAGGTAGGCAGACCGCATGGTCATCCGTCGGCACTGGAAGTTTCCCCATAGGGAGCACATCAGCATTTGGGTTAGAACTGTAACAGACAAAGGGCATAGCAAGGTCGCAAACACAGGCAAGAGGGCGCCGAGCCCTCCTTTGTGATATCATTGTTTCCATCTCACCAGCCCTACCGGGCATTCTCTTTTCAATTAGTGGGAATGGAATTTTTATCATATGCCCTTGATTATGCGTGCTGTGTACATGAAGGCGAGACAGGCAAACGTAAGCCGAGTCTGTAGAAATTGACTAGATGGAATGAGGAAAGTCCATATCCCATTCCTGCCCCCCAGGGGATACGAACCCGGGATCTTACGACTGCCAGCACAGTGTCTTATCCACTAAGCTACCTCCCCCTGTCCACCAAGGTACCCCAGGCGCCGTGACCACCGGCGCGTGAAACAGTGGTTATACTCTCCAAGGGCTAAAGGGCCTTTAAGCTGGACGAACGGAACGTGAGTGCCACCAGGCCCTACGAAAACCAGCGTCTGAAAGGCAAAGTCTACTCGTAAGCTAACGAGGCATAACCAGGAGAGAGAAGGCGACGTCCCGCTAGGAGAGTCGTAAGAAGGCTGTGCAAGGCACGGAAATTATCTCAATAGTTGGTGCCCTTATGTCGTAACCACAACGAAAGACGAGTCCCACGGCAGCCGGCTCTCGACCCGAGGGCCGGCTGTGGGTAGCTACCGTTACCTTACCTCCAAGCCGAAGCGGGAACGGGGGAAAGGGTAGCCATACAGCAGTCACAGCACAGAGGAGAGCCAAGGGAACCCGGAACGGCGCCAAGGAAGAAGCAGGCAGCGCTAGAAGGCGGCAGGCACGGAAGAGAAGTCGAAACGAGCGTAGGCAAGACGAAGACCGGTCGAGGCACAGCGGAGCAAAGCCCGACACGTCTTCTCGGCACGAGCGAAGTAGCAAGACTGGTTGGTCTCGTGACAGGAACTGGTAAGGAAGGAGCGGGAGATAACTCTCGGCCCCTCTGGGGTTCCCCGAGTGCCTAGCGGGTTGTGTAGGCACACAACGGGTAAGTAGGCTAAAATTGAGCTAGTAGTATAGTAGTAGACATTTCCACAAAGTCATGTCATGGTAATGTTTTTGAGGAAACAAAATGGGTATTATTTCTGTATGTTACAATTGTTAGCATTAAACAACTTTTTGTTTTTATTTTCTGGCGGCATCCTAGTTTGGCGTCTCACATCATGCAGGTTACCATATTATTTTTCATTGATTTTTTGTTTTGTTTTTATTGAGCTATGCACTGGATCAGTACAGTGTACTTTATGTGACTCATATACGTAGAATATGGGACAGGATTATTAAAACTTAGTTGTGACAATTAAGTACACCAGAAAAAGTTTTATTTTGATGGTAACCTGCAAATGGCGTCACAGGTTCATGCCGTTCCCATGTGCTAAACATTGGACTTCAGAAATTTCAAAGTCATATAAATGGAGTGTAATTGGTGTGTTTTAATTGGATGTAACATCGGAAATAACACAACTAATAAAAATTCTAGATTTGACAAAATATCATGTCGCGTCACAGTGTGTGCAGGCTACCCTTTTAGCCCCCCCCCCCCACACACACACACGCATGAAATCGCTTTGACACCGGAACCATCACAGCTGATTTTCTTTGTTTTTATTTCTGGTAATACTAATAGTCAAAATCAACTTCAGAAAGTATTATATATTTAAGTCTTAAATGGAGTTTTAAAATTTGGCTAGTCTTCCACCTTTCTGTCACCATTAGCAAAGAATGACTCAGATACAAATGGACTTTCTAAATTATTCACCTGGTCTGTGTCTTCAATCCTCAAAATGAAAGTGCCCCCTCTTGATTTGGCGAACAAATAGTTGTAAAGTGCAGTCCGAAGACCTCCAAGATGCAAATAACCTGTCGGACTTGGGGCAAACCGAACTCTTACATGGCTGCGTGCATCAGGCATAGAACTGAACAAAAATAGCCCCTTCCTTCTTGTTGAAAGCCGTTCGATGAAGCGACAGAGGCAACGTTTTCTCATGGAGGCAGCCATATTGTCGCTTTCTGGCTGTCGTAAAAGAAAACTGTCAAAACTCGCCCATATGCTATCTCGCCGACTCAACTCGCCAAGGAATCAACTCGCATAAGGCTTGAGTCAACTTGCCCGAGGCTCCAGTCAACTCGAGCAGTTTTAGCATAGTCTCATATGTCAACCTTTACATGTGTTAATGTGAATTCAGGTATGGCTTAAGTCAGATCCCCCAAGCTAGTCTCAAATGTGGACCTTCACATGCATTCAAGTACATTTATAAAAAGAAGTACCCAATGGAGAAAGAAACACTACGCTTATAAAACCAGTTAGAACACAATTTATTAATATTTTGGGTAAATACCCTTTTTCAAAATAGACAAACAAACAAATAGAGAGATTAGTCGCTACTTATCTTTATTTCAATTGCAGAAGAAATTTTAAAGTTGCCACATTCCTTCTGCGATTGAAATGAAGATAAGTGGTGACTGATCTCTCTGTCTATTTTGAAAAAGGGTATTTACCCAAAATATTAATAAATTGTGTTGTAACTGTCTTTTCTAAGCGTTTTCTTTCTCCGTTGAGTACTTCTTTGCATTTCACACACTTGGCAGTCACCTTTTTGGTCTGGATTAAGTACATTCATAGACTCCATTATAGAGTAGTGGTTTATGCAGTGTGTGTATGTGTGTGTGTGTGAGTGTGTGTGAGTGTGTGTGTGTGTGTGTGTGGGTGAGAGAGAGAGTGTGTGTGTGTGTGTGTGTGTGTGTGTGTGTGTGTGTGTGTGTGTGTGTGTGTGTGTGTGTGTGTGTGTGTGTGTGTGTGTGTCTGTCCTGTGAGTGCAATAGTTATACGTTTGGCCTATTTACCACAAAATCCTCATATGAGATATTACAATAAGTACTTTAAGTAGATCTTATATTTATCACAAAATCCATTATACCAGTTTTTGCGGTTATGAGGCGTTTGGTATATTTACCATTAAATCTGTATATTGGGTTTTGTAGTAATTGGTCATTTGGGCCTTTGGAACCTCTCCCGTTAAATAGTTGGGCCCACCGCAAGGTATTGACGCCCCTATATCCCCCAGTCAGCGGCGACCAACCCGACTGGCGGTGACTCGGTCCTACGCGCTAGGTTTTTCGTCGGATGCGCCAGCCGAAAAGCCTCCGAGTTCTGAACTAATTCCTCTGCACTCTTGAGGTTACGCTCCCTCAAGAACACCGCTAGACCTTAGAAATGCTGCCAAAGAACTGTTCCGCCAACACGAGATCAAATAATGCCTCGTACGTGTGGTCGATCTTTGACAGTTCGACCCAACGTACGAGCAAGTGGGACAACCGTTTGTCAAACGACACAAACGATTCCCCTGTCTCTGGCCGACAAGCTCTCAAGCGTTCTCTGAATCCCTCCGCAATACACTGGAACTTCTGTAAGAGACACTCCTTCAAAGTCTCGTAATCTACGTTCCCCGAAACGTTCAAACTATGGAAAAGACTCGACTAGCACCGACGAAAGCAAAACGGGCCAGTTGGCAGAAGGCCAACACAACGCCTGCGCGTGAGCCTCGAAACGACACAAAAAAGCGACAATGGAGTCAACAGACTCCTTAAACATCGGCAATCTAGGGAAATTGCGTATGCCCCGGACTACTGAATCACTATCTGGAGCTGCTCTAGACCCTGCATCTCGAGCTAACTGCAGCTGCACCTCCCAGTTTCTCTTCCTTCTCTCTCTGATACTCTAACTCCTCCTTCCTAAGGATTCTATCTCTTTCTTCTCTCTCTCTCTCTGAACTTCAAGTTCTTTCTCTTTTAAAGCCCGTTCCTTTTCGTCTTTCTCTCTCCGAAACGCTAGTGACTTCTCGTCTTTCTCTCTCTGAAACGCTAGTGACTTCTCTTCTTTCTCTCTCTGAAACTCTAATTCCTTCTCTTTGAAGACTCTTTCTTTCTCTCTCTCTCTCTCTCTCTCTCTCTCTCTCTCTCTCTCTCTCTCTCTCTCTCTCTCTCTCTCTCTCTCTCTCTCTCTCTCTCTCTCTCTCTCTCTCTCTCTCTCTCTCTCAGCTTCTCTTTCTCTCGCCCTATCCTCCCTATCCTTACATTTTTCAACGTAAACAAAACGTTTATCGTCCTTAAGCCCTAGCCTCTCACCTTGCTTAATCAGTGTACACCTCTTCCTGGTCTGAATCCATAATTATGTATAATAACTTCTTCCCAATAATGTGAAAAACGTAAAAATACAAAAACACAAACAAATCAACGGCAAAAACTTACAATGAAAACTCACAACAATATCAACAACCTACGCAAGAAAACAGTGACCTACTTTGACGTCCAGATGGAACGAAAAATAAGAAAGATAGAAAGAAGAGCAAGGAAGAAGAATACTACCTATACAAAAGGAAAAAACAAGAACTACCTCCTCGTAAGATCCAAAAAAGTACAGAAACAACGGATCTTACCCCCTAGAATCGGAGAGGGGAACTAATACCTCAACAAACACCCACATAACAATCAAACCTTATTCTAAAATCGCTACCTACTAGCGCCTGCAGCTACTCTAAAATACCGATAAAACAGGGTCACCACTGTAACGCACACAGACTTGCCCCCAGTCGCACGTACAGACTCTCGCACAACAGACGCATACACCGCCACTGTCTCAGACGGGCGCATTCACACGGTAAAACACAACTCATGACCTTTCTTTCTAACGAAGACTTTTATACAAGATAAATAAAGAAAACGCTCAAAAGATTAACTATTTACACCACACCTTCCCAACTACCAGCATCTCAACATCACATCCACATACACAATATCAATGCCAGGCTAGGTAGTAGTATCTCACACTCCACCCTGTTTGGTGTTCTCGCCTGGTTACGTTCAGTCCTTTCACGTCTAGGCGTGCCAGTCCTTTGTTGTACGCCCCGAGTCGTCCCGCCTCTCGTACCGTGGACGTCCTCGTAGCTCGTATCGTATAGCCAGTCCTCGCTGTGACCCGGGTGTCTCGGCACCGATCGCTCACTCCCTGAGTGACGAAGAAATGGAGAGATGACCTCGCATTAGGTCCCTGGTGATTGACGTCTCGGCGTCCGTCGCTCCACTCTCGACAAGCACTCTGAAAAATAAAGTCCTAAATCGTAACACTTGCTAAACACACACACACATGGATAATATGAGATACATTACGTAACCTGGCTGATACAATAACTCACACGTTCATTCACACACACACACACACACACACGTGCTTCATCGCCCGACTACTTTCGTAACACCCCATCTCTGTCACAACCTTAAAACAGACTATAACCTAACACTCTCGCTATACGTTATCCCATACGCTGGAAAAGACTATACTTAACCACGTATCACCTTCATAACGACTTAGGCATACACCCCTCACATTCCTTAGTTATCCATCTCGGTAAATAACTATTTACGAAAACACCGGTTACCTCAATGAATTCCAAACCAACATAACTGAACCAAACCAGTAAACACTACACAACTGAATTAACTCCTATTAACGCATACTATCCTTAACACAAGTAACCATCAATAATACGTATAGAAACATACCTGAATTCTAGGTTTCAGAGTCTTGGAATACGGGCTAAGGTATCTCACACACGTCTGTCCTCACTGACAGTAAAGCCCCGTACTAACTTATTTCCCCCCTGACAGACTGAGCTCTCGCCTAAACTCACCAAAACTCCCCGTGCCAAACGTTCCTTAAAGATTTCACGTGGGTTTCGTGCCACACCGAATAATTGTCACAAGACAAACCGCTAACAAAACTGTACCATATTAAACCCACTGTGTGAACCCTACGCGTGAGCATAGAGTTTCATCACAAGTAAGTAGGAAAAAAATGTATTTAGTTTACTGCAAAATTCCGTTATTTTCTTCTCCTTTTTTTTTTTACACTAACTAGAGAAAACATGAAATTACTGCAAAATCTCTTAATTTGGGTTTTGCAATAAGTTCACTTTTGGTCTATTTGCTGCAAAATCAGATATACAGGGTTCTGTAAAAAGTAGATGTTTGTTCTATTTGCCACAAAAACCTTAAACTGTTGGTTTCTATCTATCTATCTATATCCCGTAGTCTTGCCGACCGTTGGGGCACCACTGATGACTTGGCAACCAGCTCCCTCCATTCCATTCTGTTCTCTGCCATTCTTAGCGTATCGCCCAGCCTCAGTCCTGTCCACTCTGAGATATTGTCCTCCCATCTTTTCCTCTGTCTTCCTCTCCTTCGTCCTCCTTGTACAGTGCCCTGCAGGATTGTTTTGGCAAGCCCTGTTGAACGCGTGACATGCCCATACCACTTCAGTTTGCGTTTTTTTTCACAATGGCTAATAGGTCTTCATAGGGCCCGATGGTTTATTTACTGCAAAATATTGGATTTGTGTTAAGTATCGATTGTGACGGCAGAGCCGGTCGAAGTGTCAATGAAGAGCAATGATGTTTTTCTTCTCAATCTGTGATTTTTTTTTAAATACATTTTTCAACAGCCCATGACATTTGTAAACGTTATGAAAAGTTATCCACAATATTTATTACTGGTACTGGAAGTCACCGTTTTGGTTTCGTTGATTACTGCAATATTTATGTTTAGTCAAAGTATGGATGTTTTTCCTGGAAGTAAACCTTGACCTTCAAACGAAGTCTACCGTTAATTGTTAAGCATGAAATGGTGTACAGTTTTAATTTCTCTTCTGTCGTGTTTGAATATTTACCAGTAAAGTACCAAATGAAAGTACCCCAAAGGCAATCAAGTGTAAAACTCGAAATGGTAGCCAAGGAAAAAGCTAAAGTTTGGCAATTGCTCACATCAGTATTCAATCGGACCTGTCGTGACCTTGAATTTGAGAGTGATCCACTGAATTGCAGTCTTACAGAATTGAATTACAGTATTACAGAATTGTATTACTGAATTACAATTTGTTCTAAAATCCATGTTTAAAGAGACAGGTTTACAAACTACCATTAAATATATGGCGAATGTGCAGCTATATTGTACCATTGCCGGTTGTCCCTCGATTCGCTACCGCTGTTCAGCGGAATCAGTCGAGGGGATCAACCAGTGTGCGTTTGTCGAACGAATGGACGATGGATGGCTAAGTCATTAAAAATATTGATTTTGCTACAGAAAGAATGTCATGCAGTGATTTTATATTGTCACAACCTCCGTGTAAAAACAAAGTGCTGCTTAAAGAGGTTGAAAATGTGTTGGCAATTTGAAACACAAAGTCTGAATGTAAAATGCAAGAACTGACCGAATAGCAAAAGTCCTCGGGCCCATGACGGCCGCATTGGACCCACTGCGGCCGTCGTGGACCCGAAGACATTTTGCTACTGGCGACAAAGCTACACGCACATCAGTACACACCGGCAAGCAATCACAACACTGACTTTATTAACCCTGCATTCACACAAATCGCCACATACTCTTTGTCGCTTTATCGCCGCTGGCGTCCATTCAGATACTCGATCAAACACTGAATCACTCGGTCAGTCAGTCAGTCAATCAATCAGCCAATGAATAACACAAACACATGAAGTTTGGCGGTCCATGGCGCAGCGGTAAAAGCGCCTGCCGATAATGCTAGAGCTGCGAGGCCGTTCGATACCCGGTCCCGGCGTCGGACTTTTCTCCTCTAGTAATTAAGTGTCACCGTTAATTCGGGCGGACCGTAGGGAGGGGGGGGGGGGGGGTCTTTCTCCGGGTGCTCCAGCTCTTCCCTCCCCACGACTTTGGTATAAATTTCAGTCCAATTAATCAAATTTCAAATATAAACGATTTGAATTTCCAAAACTTCAGTAGCTCGCTTGAGCTTGCCCTTAGCACCATGTGAATGTTCTATACCTATGTACAGTGTGGGAGTGAATGCGCGTGATTCACGTGAGCGTGCTTGTTGGGTTCAGTTCTCGGCGGCGCTTTGAGCAGATTTTCAATTGGGATAAAGCGCCTAAATTAATGAGCTGATTTTTTTTATTTATAAGTTATTCTCGTATAACAAATACAGTAGATCACTAAATTGAATCAGAATTGTTACACCCCAATCCGAAAAGATTCGACGATATGCTTCTTGTCTTTGATCGGCAGGGCATCTCGACATTTTGATAACTAGATTGTGATGTAAGACCGGCACAGAAAGAATAAATAAATAAATAAATAAATAAATAAATCTGCAATATTTTCACACTGGTTGTCTCTCTAGATTCGCTACTCAGTGGTAGCCGTGCCGAATCAGTCGAGGGCCGGAGAGAAACAGTGTGAAGTGTTTCTACTGTCAGTCTCATACTCTTTGACCTTATTGGGACGCATTACTAAATTTAGAGGAATAACGTTTTATGATGGCAGGAGCGGATCAGTTACCTCGGGGGATGGGGGGGGGGGGTTCCAATTTGATACAAAAATCCCTCTCTAGATTCGCTGCTCAGTGGTAGCCGTGCCGAATCAGTCGAGGGAGAGAAACAGTGTGCAGTGTCCTCCCCGACGCTAGACCTTGCTTCCAGAGGCCGAAAAATCGAAAAGCGGGGGATTGGGGGTGGAGAGAAGGCGCGTGCGTGTATCAAACAAGGGGGAGGGCGGGGGGGGGGGGGGGGGGCGGCGTGTGTGAAAACTCGCTAAAATATTACACGTGGGGGAAAGGGGGGGGGGGTCCAAACACCCCAAAAAGGGACTTTCTTATAGCATTTTAACGGAATGTTGGGGCGGGGGTGGGGGGGGGCCTGGAACACACACACCCTCCCCCAGATCCGCCCCTGGATGGGACTACGAACCAACACTGAAACCGTGATCTAATCAGGATACGTAATAAAAGAACCAATTATTGAAACGATGATAGATGAAATTTGATTTGGACCAACTGGACAAACTCTGTGAGGATCTGTGAGCCACTTCAACCGTTTTAGCGCCATGGGCGCATTTCCCGAATTTAGGAAGTGTTACTTTAACGACTTTGTACCACTTGCAGGAGGTGGATTGACCATGATAATTCAAGGGTAGTGTCAGATTAGCTTGGCGCCTGAAGGCGCCAAGCTAATCTGGCACTACCCTTGAATTATCATGGTCATTCAATCTGCTGCTGTAGGGTGTTGGCGCTAAAAGAGTTATATACGTGGACCGACATCGTTTACAAGTGGAATTTGAGCGGGACTGAAATGGTTTACTTAACCCTTTGACTGTTACTGACGATACCGCTCGCCCAGCGGTTTAATCAGAAGCAGGCAAGGGGTTAACCCTTTCACTGTCGAGAAAAAAGTGACCATGATCCAACTAGAAGAAGCTACCAAGTGAGTAGGAATAAGCACTGTCAGGGGAGAGAATTGTGCACGATAGACCAATGATCATAGATCTACTTTGGTCCAAGCACACAACAAAAAAAAAAAAGATAGGAAAGAGGGGGTGCGTTACGTAAGTGACTGGAAGCAATGCATATGGAAGCCCCCCCCCCCCCCACCCCGAAGGGGGGCTATCACATATCCCACTGTTCCAGCCCCTAGGTGCATGGAAATTTAAATCTAGGTCCACCAAGTGGGGTCCAGATATTGAGCCGGTGTGGACAGCTGTTTCGGTCTTGGCGACCTCTTCAGCACACCATCGGCAATACTGGAGGAAGAGAAGGAACTTCTGCCTACCTGCAAAGAAGACCACATTTTACTGTGGTTTCTGCAGGGGCATACATTCCATGCCTCCACCTAGAGCTAAATTTCCATGCACCCTAAGAGAGAACCTACTAAAAAGGAGGAAGGGATTGCAGTCGAAATTGTAGTAAAAAATAATAGACCGAAAGGGTTGACTGCCAGTGCTTGTAATTTAGAAGAAGCTACCAAGTGATTAGGAAAACGCACTGTCAAGGGAGAGATTTGTGCATGATAGACCAATGATCATAGATCTACTCTGGTCCAAGCACACACAAAAAAAGATAGGAAAGAGGGGGTGAGCTAAGTAAGTGACTGGAAGCAATGCATATGGAAGCCCTTGGCCACCTAGGGCGACACGCGGTTTCATTATCGGTGAAAATAAGCGGCATTACTGGATACACTCTGAAAAGCAAGTTTCCTGTGAGATGTGTTAACACACATGGTATGTGCATTACTTATGATGTTATTAACTGCCTCAAAAGAACTTTGACTCACAAATTCACAAGAGAACCAGAACTTTTGGTGCACGTCATTTTCTTAATAACTCTTATTTTATTCAATGTGAATTATTCTCAACCCATTTTGTACTCTCCAGTGATTGACACAGAGAGAAAGAACATAATCATATCCATTTTATCAGATAAGCATGGCCTCTACCCTAAAAATAAACAACTGTTCACTTTCATGTTTGCAAGTTGTGTTGATTATTAAGGTGCCTTTGACAAACAAAAGTAGGTCAAGACCAAAGGGACGTATATTTATTCACACGGGGCCTAGTGACACTGCCCACTAGTTTGTTTTCAGCTTTGTCCTCTGTGGATGCTCCCCATTTCACTTTCAATATCCTGTGATGGTAGGGTCACTGATGGCGTCATACGTCACCGATGAGAGATTGAAGACTAAACATTCTACTCTTACACTAGACAATACACTCTTCGTAACATTCTCTAACAAATGACGTCAAAATAACCCGGATTATAGCATATTTATGAAGAAAAAAGTTGTGGTGAAAAATTTGCGTTTTAGTAAGGTCTCATGGCTTATTATAACCACAACCATACCCACCCTATCCATCCCACAATTAAAGCCATTCTCTGTGAGATAGTCTGTTGTTGTTTGCATGGTGTTAAAATAATTATTCTATAATGGACTACCAACCAACGATCGAAAACTGTTTTTTCATGTACAGTACGGAATATATTTCTGTGATTCAGTGTTAAATTCTCGGGTGACAGTCACACACTGACCCCCCCTCTCCCTCCCTCCCGCCCCCCCCCCCCCCCCACCGGTCCCCTTGCCGCCCCCCCCCCCATGCCCCCCTCCCTCCCACACACACAACACGCAACTTGAAACCGGCACCGCACCGCACCGGCGTACAGCACGGCTGCTCAGTTTTCGATATATTTTAGCAGACTTGGTGAGAAGGTGCAGAAGGTTCTCATATACGCTTACGCGCGCCTCACCTCCCTTACCCCTCGACACCCCCCCCCCCCCCCCGCCCCCCCTCTTCCATTTTTAGTTCAGTTGTTCGGCGACTGGGAAAGAAAATTTGGCCGGACTTGTTGCGTCACTGAGTTTGAAGGTCCCAAACAAAAACTGCGTTAGTGAAATCTCCCCCTACTGACCTCCACCCAAGCCCCCCGAGGGGGGGGGGTAGCTGATCCGCCCCTGGGAACAAGCAAGCAAATGATCTTGGGCAAGTTCTCTTTTGCGTTGGGCGACTTGTCCAGTTTTGTACTTTGGGCGAGATGGCACTTGGGCGAAATAGCATATAGGCAGGTATTGTAAAAAGCAGAACAAAAACTGCACATGAAATGCTGACGAAATTTTACCTATGCGACAATTTGCTTTTGACGAGTGCCATTCATTTTATTAAATGATCGTTGATATTTAATGTATTTCTTGTAGTATATGTGATATGTATTATTATTTAAAATCAAGTATATTAATTTCAAACAAAAATAATGGCGTCATTGTTACTTGTGTATTTATTGGTTGTCATCTTTTATAGAGGGCAAGTAATGCAGAACGTTTCGTCAGACTCGTGGAGACAAATGACCCTTCGCCTGTTCTTTTAATTGCAAGTTGCACAATAGTTCGTTACACAACAAATCGGTCACGCTGGAACAGTTCGAGACACCGCCAAACCCGCGGGAGGTTAAGCCCAAGATGGTGAGTGTCATGATTTAAATGAATAACAAAAAAAAATTCAGTCCAATGTCACGCAAGTGACAGTAAGTGTAACGGGAATAAGGATAATGTGACATTGTTTTCAGCACCATTATGAAGATTCCTATGATCTTATTAATTACTAACAAACTTGTGAAGTCCCCCTTCCCACCCACTTATCAATTTTTGTTGCTATCTAGTATTAACATTCAGCAGCATTTGGTTTCTGTGTGCTTTTTAGCCCTGTCATGATCGAGTGTGTGCATGCACGCGACCAATTTTTTCCCTCATTTTTCTCAATTTTTGCATGCACAGTTCTCAGATAAATTATTTACTGTCATTGTGATGAAATTAAATGCTTGCAGCCTATAAATAAGCTTTCAGTTAAACAGCGATCTGCTCCATGTCGGGTTTGGATTTCTAAAAGGTCGTCAGTTTGTAACACTTTTGCTACCCTTTTTTTCACAATCCATGGGAGTAGCAGATACATGTAACATTGGTTTTGTACTGCACCTTGTGTTTAATGGGAGAAGTCTTTTGTGTGAAAAGGAGAGAAAGAACAGAAGTCTTTCACTTTACATCATGACCCACGCTCAAAAGGTGCCATGCAGACAACCAACATATAAACATGGGTTGAAAACAATCTGACAAGATTTTCTGAGTTTGTTTTCCATTTGGCTTCTCAGTTCTGTTGAGTTTTTAAAAATAATATTTTTACTGGTTTATGCAAAATGTTGATTTTAAAGCAAGAGGTGTAAAAATGTGTCTCTTTTGTAACGTGACAACAAATTCTTTCATTTTGTCTAGAATCTATAGCGTAAATGATACCTGTAATCAATTTAAACCATTCATTTAAATAGCCTTTCATGAAATATTTCTGCAGACCAGAAAAAAATGATCTAATTATATGCAAAATAAGAACTTAATTATGTCACTGTCACATGAGACACTTTTTCACTTTCACACATTTGCTTTCACAATAGCTGCATAGTGATATTCAGAGTAGGGCTTGTTCTACATTGATGAGGTAGTGTAAGAATAAAGATTAAACTCTGAAAACAAGTAAAAAAAGAACTTCACTTGAGAACTTTTTCACATCAGTATGTTACTTGTGACAAGATAATGTGTTGCAAAAGCTGACTCATAATGTGTCACAAGTAACTTGCGATACCCAACCAGCCTGGATCAAACAAAATATTTTGAACTCATTCAAACGGATTTATTGTGCAATACTGATGCAAACTGACACAAAAGTTTCAGTGTAGATGTGACCAAAATGATTATGAGCAGAGATGATATTGTAATGTCACTTGTGACTAATTTGAGCAGTGATAATAAAGTTAGTATTTGCTTGTCACAGGAAACACGTGTCTCAACTTGCTGGATTTTGTTTTAAAAAAGTAGTTCATTAGTCCCACTAATGCCGTGTTCATAGTGACGGACTTGATGTTATACGTCACTCATTGCAGTACTAACACTTGACATAAATTATATCAGAGGATCAACTTTGCAATTTTCTTGCTGATTTTCATGCCTAGGGCTTACAGGTCATAATTTGACCTAATCCTACCCCGGGGCCGGGACAAACAGCAGGCTTATGCAAACACTGTTTATAAAAAAATCATGCGGGTATTAATGAGAAGATTTTTTTTTCATAAAAAAGATACAGTTGTTTTAAGATTAATCCATATAATTCGTGAAATTAATCAAAAAAAATATGAAAATATATTTTTAAAAAAAAATTTTAATCACTAAAAAAATTTTGGGGGAACAATGCTGGTTAACAAACTTATTCATTATATCCCTTTCATCTAGCTATATGCAAAATATCTAGTAAAAATAAGAAAAATTACGGACTCCATTGTGGATCAACTGGTTTTTGTGAAACAGCCATTTTCTCACCAGTGAGCATCTTAATAAAAAAAATTTTAAAAAAGGTCTCAAGATTTTTAGGGACAATATCATAATATTCATACAATGTCAAGCTTGTCCACTCTCGAACGAAGGCTCTAGTCACTGTCAGATACACACACACACACACACCACACACACACTGTGCTTTGGCACCAAAAAGACATGGTGTCATTTTTGGCTCACGTGCGACTGCGACGCAAAAGTGAGTATGTTCTGGGCTAGTGGTCCGTCCGTCCGCCATCGTCCGTGGTAAACTTTAACGTTGGCATTTTCTCAGAGACTATTCAAGGCACAGTCTTCAAACTTGGCCCAAGGATAATTTGTGGGAAGACCTTTCTAAACATACCAATTTGAGTGACTTTTCATAAAGGTCAAGGTCACAGGCGATCAGGAATTGGGTAAAAAAATAGCTATATTTTGACACAATTTATTTTTTCTCAAATACTGTTCACAATTTCAAACCCAAACTTGGTACAAAGATACCTGATGGTAAGACCTTTCTATTCATATTAATTTGGTTGACTATTCAGAAAGGTCAAGGGTCACAAAAAATCAGGAAATAGGTCCAAAATAGCCATATTTGGACAAAAGATGTTTTTTTTTCTCAAATACCATTCACAGCTTCAAACCCAAACTTGGTGGTACCTGATGGTAAGACCTATCTATGCCTTCTAATTTGGATGACCCCTAGGAAAGGTCAAGGGTCTCAAGAGATCGGCAGATGTGTGTACTGGTACTGTAAAATGCCAATTTTTGATAGAATTGTATGTATTATCAACATTTATTCAAACTTTTCAATTAAATTTGGAATAACGTTAGCTGATGATAAGACTTTCCTATGTATACTAATTTAGTCAACTCATCCCAAAGGTCAAGGGTCATGGCGGGTTGACAGATGTGTGAAAAATGCTTAAATTTTACTGGTGCAGAAGGATACTTTAGAGTAAGACCTTTCTAAACATAACAGTCTGAGTGACCTCTCTCACAGGTCAGACAACTTTTCACTTCTTCTGTCATGTTGTATGTTATTACGGTCATGTCAAGATTTGTCATGTTGTGAAGATCTATGACGGATACTTGGAAACCTTAAAATCCACATAAGCAGTCTGGGACATGATCTAGTATTGTTTGTGTGTGTGTGTGTGGGGGGGGGGGGGGGGCACGTGAGCCTTGATGGCTTTGCCACTCTTGTTATCTTGTTACTTCTTTGCCAGAATTTCTGCCCCGCACGCCAAAAACGTCATGTGCATGCTCCGGAATGCGCTCCGACCAGCCCCATTTCAAAGTCTACCATATTTTCAATGCGGTAGACAAAAAGGCACAAGTTGAATTTGCTTTGAAATTGAAAAAGGTGGTCCTTTGGCTCACATGCGAAGCAAAAGTGAGTCTATGTTCTGTGCCAGTGGTCGTCCATCCGTCTGCCGGCGTCTGTATTAACATTAACGTTTGCATTTTCTCAGAGACTATTCAAACTGCAGTCTTCAAACTTGGCCCAAGGATACTTTGTGGCAAGACCTTAAACATACCAATGTCAGTGACCTCTCACAAAGGTCAAGGTCACAGGGGATCAGGAAATATATCAAAAATAGCTATATTTTGACATAATTTATTATTTCTCAAATGTTTGATTTTACTATTACTATTCACTATTACTATAAACTTGGTACAAAGATACCTGATGGTAAGACCTTTCTATACGTACTAATTTGGTTGATCCCTCTGAAAGGTCAAGGGTCACAAGAACTCAGGAAATAGGTACCAAATAGCCATATTTTGACAAAAGATGTTTTTTCTCAAATACTATTCACAACTTCAGACCCAAATCTGCTACAAAGATACCTGATGGTAAGACCTATCTATGCATACTAATTTGGATGACCCCTCGGAAAGGTCAAGGGTCACAAGAGTTCAGGAAATGTGTCCAAAATAGCCATATTTTGACAAGAAATGTTTTTTTCTCAATTGCTGTTCACAACTCCAAACTCAAACTTGCTACAGAGATATCTAATGGTAAGACCTATCTAAGACCATTGCACAGCTTGTCTGTTCTCGCATCCTTTCTTGTCTTGACTATTGCAATTCGCTTCTTGCAGGCATCACCTCAGATCAACTATGTCACATTCAGTGTATTCAAAACAATGCAGCCAGATTAATTCTCCACCAAAAAACGCTCTGACCATGTTACCCTTCTGTAAAAATAACTCCACTGGCGTCCCGTCAAACAGAGAATTGAATATAAACTGGCTACCCTGGCATACAAGCACTCTGACAACACACTCCCTCTGTAGATCTCCTCCAGTCTCTGCTTTCATAACCCTTCCCATAGCCTACGTTCTTGTTCCCAGAAATTACTGGTCCAACCAAGAATTAACATGAAGACTGCAGGTGCCTGTTCTTTTCAATACCAGGCCCCTCGTGTGGAACTCTACCTCCCCACGTCCGTCAATCCCCGACACTCTCGGTCTTCAAAACCAACCTGAAAACTTATCTTTTTAATTTGGCATATCAGTGTTAATTTTCCTTTCCTTCCCATCATGTGATTTTTGGATGGTGTTAGTACTGTTACTGTAAACAGATTGTGTTCGTTGTGTGAAAGACTGTGGTTAGTATGCCTGAACTGTTTTTGCTGTTGTGATTTATAGTTTATTGTGTGTGTTTATGATCATTTGTAAAGCGTTCCGAGCCTGAATAAGCGGGGAAGGATGCTATAGAAAAGCGCTGTATTATTATTATTATCTATGCATACTAATTTGGATGACCCCTCGGAAAGGTCAAGGGTCACAAGAGCTCAGGAAATAGGTAAAAAAAATAGCCATATTTTAACAAGAAATGTTTTTTTCTCAATTACTATAAACAACTTGAAACCCAATCTTGCTACAGAAATACATGATGGTAAGACCTATCGATGCATACTAATTTGGATGACCCATTGGTAAAGGTCAAGGGCCACAAGAGGTCGGCAAATGTGTATAAAATGCCAATTTTTGATAGAATTGTAGTTATTATCAACATTTTTGCAAACTTTTCAATCAAAACTTTTGGCACAAAGGTAGTCGATGATAAGACCTTCCTGTGTATACTAATTTAGTCAACTCATTGCAAAGGTCAAGGGTCACGGGGGTTTGACAGATGTGTGAAAACTGATTAAATTTTGAAAAAAACATGGATTTTGTTGGTGCAGAAGCCATCCCTTTACTTATTGTCACGTGTGGATCGGTCATACACGTGAGCCATAAGGGCTTTGCCTTTCTTGTTTGTTTTTTTTATACTGTATGTTCCAACGGTAGGCTGAAGACTAAGATGCAGTCAGAAAGTACCTTGTTAGTAAACCTTGGATCTCAAGTCAAGGATGATAGTGTAAAGTAAATTTCAGCAAATCATGATAACTGTGAAAACAGCCAATTGTCTCCAAAGGTAGCGTTAACCACACAAAAATATTGTTTTCATTGCGGTGAGCTTCATCAATGGCCAACTGCACAGGTGGGCCCTTGACTAAGGCTGCTGGTTCCCAAGAAGTACACTGTATCTGGACTGGAAGGCCGAGTGTACAGCTCCCCATCCTGCTTCATAAAGCTAACATGTCCCAGCAGTCATCAGTCGCTTTCACCTACCAAAGCAGACAACAAAAATATTTACCGGATATTACAGCGAACCTCTTTTCAGCAGCCATCCTCATAGCAGCTGACCCATCATGAAAGCCGCCGTGATATGGCCTTAGTCGCCTGCTCGGCGTTAAACCCCAATAATTAACTAACTAACCCATCATGAAAGACCATTATTCAGGTGACTCAGCCACCTGAATGATGGTCTTGAATGACAAGAGACAACTGCAATACTCGTGGCAGTCCAGTTGTCTATTCAAGCCCCTTTCTTTTGGTTAAAAATATAGTCACTCAAAATAGGTCACACTGTATCGCGACAATGCAAAAACTTGAAATGACTGAAATGGTCCGTGGCCTATGACCCATGATTCATGGCGTTCATGGCATGCAAGAGACATAAATTCTCATGAAACCTTGTGAACGCAAGGGCTCATGAGAATTTGTGCCTGTTGTAGATGGAACAGGCTGGCTGAAGAATTTTTCTGTCTGAACCAAAAAGCTGAAATTCAGCTTTCTGAAATTTAGAAAAGCTGAATCAGTCTCCAGGACTGAATTCACAGCTATTTTACGGTCGATTCCGCCACAAGGTCGGGTAAAAAAAATCATCCATTTAGGTATGAAAACCACTTTTATCTAATGAAACATTTTTACATTGATATTACACACTTGTTTGTTAGATATCGGTCATATGAAGTAGTTATGGTCTGTTATGTGATTAGAGGGTCGTCCGAGGCACCTTTTGAGAATTAGCCACATGTAAACTTGGCATTAGTCAAGTTAGTCCCTTTGTCCAGCTTTATGGAGACATACTGAGAACATTTATAAAAAATACATTGTGAACTATTCACCCTTCATTTTCTGGAGCAGGTCCTTTTCAACTAGTACATCAACTAATTTTCATTTTGTACTTATGTTTGAATGACAGTGTGATGCTGATGTACACAAAATGAAACTGATTATTAATGTATTGAAAATTGAATGACAGTGTGATGCTGATGTACACAAAATGAAACTGATTATTAATGTATTGAAAATGTTGGTCAGCCTCAACTAATGGGTCCAAAGCTGAGTAGACTTTAACATCCTCGCCTCATGAATAATTGAAGATGGCTTCGGGAAATGCAGAAGCTGATGTGGATGTATGTAAAGTTACTGTGTGTATTTGGGCTCATAACCCACAATTTCCATGCATGTGAAATCATGATGCATGCATAATTTCATGCATGCAGTTTTGTTTCCAGACTCGTTTTACTCTGGCCGAGTTCAGGTTTCTATAGGGGAGCTGTCAGTTTGACAACAGAGTTGAACTACCAGAAATATTAAAAAATTATTAGAGGTCTGCTTCAGTGTGGGTGGAGGAGACAAGTCAAGAAATGAGTGGATTGCCATAACCCTTTGGCTGTTGGTAGCGTTTTTTGTTGCGATGATTCCTGCAAGAATCATCCTGTTGTATTAGCTCTCCTTTGCATGCATCCACTGGTGGTGGTGCTGTGAATAATGCTATTAGTATTAGCTGCATGCACGTGTGCTCATGCTGGTAGGTTTATTAAATAATGTATCTGCTGACAGTGTAGTGCAAAAATCAATGATCTTTGACACCTCAAGGATAGGGCCGGGCTTTCTAGGTGCCAAACTAAGGAGGCACTACCCTTGAGCTCTTAACGGTTGATCCCTTTTCTACAGTTGGCTGCAGACTCAGATTGTTCCGACTCAGATTTATATTGTAACCCCACTGTGCCCAGTCACTGGTACTGTAAACAGTGTAGTTTGTAGTTGATTGTAGTTTTTTTTTTTGTTGTCACGATGATTCCTGCAAGAATCATCACACCAAAAAGCACTATCTACAGCCAAAGGGCTAACCCTTATCATTCAGAATACACCAGTGTGAAATAAGTTTGACTAAAATAGTTAAAGGGTAGTGCCAGAATAGCTTGGTGCCTCTAGGCGCCAAGCTATTCTGGCACCATCCTTGAACTAAAGCCATTGGTCTATATCCTTATCTGTAAAGTACTATATTAATGTAGCTTGGTTATGGCAGTGTACAAATTTGAAGCTTTTAGCCTCAGTATGATAAAGGTTAGTGGTTACTGTTACTGATTTTTTTTCTGCAGGCTACTGGACTCATCTTGGCAGGTTTGGGCATTGCTGCTGTCGGATTTGCAGGCAAGTGCTGATACAGTTTTGTCATAGTGCAACTGAAATGGCTTGAGCTTCATACTAATTATTCACTCTCTTGTAGTTGCAGCCACCCATACTGCTTACAGTATCGGTGGCTGCGTGTACAAGGGGGTGAATCCCTTTACTGCCAGAGGTCATTGTTGCTTCAGTGTTAACCCTTTGCGTGTTGTTAGCAGTTTTTGTCGTGACGATTCCTACAGCAATAATAAAAACAAAATCTGCTACTAACATGCAGAGGGTTAAACATCCCCATCCTTCAAACGAACATGGATGCAAAGTGGTTTCAACAAGAGGCATAGATCCTCATAAACCCCTGCAACTGTGGGGACCCATGAGGATCTGTGTCTCTTGCAGCTGGACTGTGTTTTGTTTTCCTCAGCAGTTAAGGGGTTAAGAGAATAAATTATCGGTAGCACAGTGCCTTTACCATTAGAGTGTCATGTTCAGTCCACCTCAGGAGGACCGCTTTGGGACTGAGCTAGGACTTGAAAGACTTTAGGCCCAAGGTCCCATTTCTCAAATTTTGGAGGTGTTGCCCTACGACTGTGTACCAGTTGTAGGAGATGGATTGATCATGATAATTCAAGGGTAGTGCCGGATGAGCTTGGCGCCAAGCTCATCTGGCACTACCCTTGAATTATCATGATCAATCCATCTCCTGCTGCAGGGTCTCAGGGCTAAAAGGGTTAATCAGCAAGGACCGATGTCTAGGCACCGATGTCATGTGGTTAACATTTTAGTTCAATACTGATAAGGGCCATATCTAGGTTATTATGTCAGAGCTTAGAATTATCAGTTGGTTGTCAATATTTGTTTGTATGCAAACTGTAGGTGCCATTATAGAAGAAAATTATTTTCAGCTGAAAATATTCAGAATGAATGAACAATTGAAGACTGCATTAAAAAAAACAAGATGGGATAAACCATAACCCACACAGTCCCTTCTATATGAGAGCTGACCTGTAGCCTTTGACCTGATTCGGTTGTTGAAATAAATCCTATTGAAAAAGTCTCACAGATTTGCCAGTGCTTCAGTGAGCTTTCTGTTGAGCACAGTACATGCGTGTCAGTGGTTTGAAAAATGTCATTGCCATGACGTAATTTAATTTTATATAATTCTAGATTTTACATAACTGTCTGTGTATCAGTTTTGCTTCTAGACTTGAGGTAATAAAGTAGAATTTCACATTACAATTTCATCCTGTTATAATTTGTGTGATGTCAACCTGACACACATCATATTCATACACATAACATGCACATTATTCTGTCAGTGTGCGTGCGCGCGCATATATGTGTGCGTGTGTGTGTGTGGGAGAGAGAGAATTATGTCATGTCTAGAGTATGATGTCAGTGTCTGCGTGGTGATGAAGTTGCTACAAATTCATACAGTGTCTTTCTCCAACCTGGCTATAACCCAATTTTCATGTGAATTTAACAAAAATGGCGGACTCGAATGTGGGTCAATCAACTTTTTAAAACAGCCATCTAACTTTTCAAGGAAATATCCAATTTCAGTATGCTTGAAGGTTCTTCTAGGCACACTTTGATGGAAGCATGTCTTTGGTTTTCAAGCTTGCACGTATACAGATATCGAGATTTTCGTGTCTACATACATAAGCACACACACTCACACATACAGCGCTTCACTAAAAAAAAATGTTCTGCAGTGAGGTTGGCATAACTAGACATTACATAACTTTTACCTTGTTACTTCGGTTGACTGAGGTTGAGGCCTGCCCGCCTATGATATCATGTGCATGCTATTGAATTCACTCCACCACGACCCATCCCAAAAAGTCCCTTCTATAAATAGAAGGGACTTAACAAGTAAGATACACAAAAACTGTAATTGTAAAGATGTTATGTTATGTTATTTTATCATTGAGTGGAAATATTAATGAGGGTGAATGAGCAGGAAGAAGGGGTGGGCGCATTGTCTCTGTCTCTCCAAGCACTCATGTGCTTTATTATTTCCTCAAAATCATTACCGACGGCATTACTACTAGGAATACTTTGCTTAGCTTACAATTTTAGCCCAAAAAACTCGTTGTGTACGTTACCACAGGGGAGGCAATCACTGGGGGTGTCGTTACCAGGACACCCGGGGTTGCCTCCCCTCCTCCCTATCCGGTTGTGCGCTCACCGTTTCCCGGCAGTCTCTTTGCTTAGCTGCTCAGGACAGGCCGTGTGCACTTCGTGCTCCAGCTGTAGTTAGGTGGATTACCGTTGTGTACTGTGGACTTTGGATTTATGTGTTCGGACTTTAGTGGACGTTGGATTATGTGCATTGTGTTGTGTTTGGATTACCTAAGTGGTCTGTGGATTATGTAGTGTTGGTTTCTGTGGAATTACCGGTTGGCAAGGGCAAGGTAAAGTAGCGGTGACTGCCTCTAACCGGTTTCAACCGGCTGTGATGTTTGGGCCGACCGGGAGCGCGGTTCTTCTTTGAAGGTTCCCCGCTTTCACTTGGTTTGGTTGTTTTGTTTTGGTTTTTCTGTCCTTTGTTACAGTACTCAGGTACGTACATGCACCAATTGTGGTGCCTTCCAATGGCCGAGTGAGGGCCATGATGTCTGCCTACCCTGCTCCGGCCGGACGTGCCGCGGATGCGGGACTTGGGAGGAAGAAAGATGGTCACAGCTGTAGGCGTTTTACCGGAGGGAGATACCGGCGCCGCTATCACAGCTGAAGTCAAGAAAGGACGCTAAAGCAGGGCAGAAAAAGGCAGAATCATACGGAACTGTGAATAAAAGTTGTCCACTATCCCCGCCGGTGCCTCGGGAAGAACTTACCCGCCTTCAGCGGATGATTGAGCCTAACATTTTGGATCTGGGCTTGCCCCCCGTCCAAGCCCGGGCACCAAGAGCTCCACCCCGCGTCGTAGAGGCCCCGGATATGCTCGACTGCCAACGATGGGGTACGTCCCCTAGGCACGTGTCGGCATTTGGAGCTCGGTCCCCCGCAGTAGAGAGATTGGGCGAGATTATCACCCCCCAGGTGAAAGACAGAGAGAAAGAGCCAAGCGGGGGACCCCCCTCTGAGAGGAGAGTGCCTGCCAGCCTTAGGCCGGACCAGCGCCGTCACCGGGCCGCATCTATAACGCACCTCTCAGACAGGGACAGGAATCAGAGACACAGAGTGAACTCTACACCTTCACCCCTCTGCTTTGAGGGCCCGGATATCAGAGAACGACTGCGACGAGATTCGTCCCCACGGAAGGAAATAGGAAGACGAGAAAGGATTCGGAGACAGAATAATGATTGCGAGTCCGAGGCCCTACCCCCGGAGGACGGAAGACGAGGAAGGAAGCAAAGACAGAATATGGTTTGCTGAAGCTGTCCATAGGAGGACGGACATTCGATCATTAGAGCCAACCGACGTGAGGTGCATCCCCGTCGCGAGTGAACCACCAGGACACCTCCTCCACACCATAGGAACTTGGAGAATGACACAGGCTTCAGGGTCCCGAGTCGAAAAGTGGAGCCACAGACGAGATCTAACGCATAGGGCGGATCCCCCCTGTCCGAAGCCCTATTGGGAAGAACTAACTTGGTCAGCAGTCGACGAGAGGTGGTGCAAACCACACACCCACACTCCACCCTTGGGGGTAGAGAGGAACTCACAGTGGTCATGGACCTGCATTACGCAGGGAGGAAACCTACATGTTTGGTCGGGCGACCGCAGCAGCGGGAGGAAGGGTGCTACAGATATCTATTGCCTGGGAACTCCTTCCTTCTTCGCCTCTCCGACCAGCGGACAAGCTCGGGTACGGCGCAGCGTGGGATCTCTCGGTGACACCGAGCATCAGAGGCGCCCGGCAAGAGCGGCCGTTCTTCAGACCAGAGCTTTTAAGGGCCGATTTCCTCGGGGAAACGACAGCCTCGACACTGGTGCCGGGATCACGGAGATGGCAGTGGCAGGACGGAATCGCCCTCACTTTCGACACTCGACCTCAGCCTGTTGGATTATGGAACGAGCGTTAACGCAGCAACACAGTGGGTCCCACTCTCTTCCGAGTGGGAGCAGCGTCTCGCAGGTCAGGATCCTCGTAGGGGACGAGGGATCAAGTGGAAAAACACATCAACAGGCTGAAATTGGAAGCAGTGTGCTTCGCGTTCTTGCCGGGAAGCAGCGGCGCACAGGTCAAGATATCCTCGCCGTTGGACGAGAGATCAAGCCGTCAAACACCTCAACAGGTCGCAGATGAAGCAGGGCGGCTCGCGCTCTCTCCATGGGAAGCAGCGTCTCACGAGTCAGGATCCTCGTATTGTACGAAGGATCAAGCGGACGAACACATCAACAGGTTGGAGATGAAACAGTGTGCCCCGCATTCTCTCCGAGTGGAAGCAGCGGCTCACAAGTCAGGATATCCTCGTACGTGGACGAGGGATCAAGCCGTCTAACACTTCTTAAGGCTGGCGTGGAAAGCAGTGTGACCCACATTCTCTCCGAGTGGAAGCAGCGGTTCACAAGTCAGGATGTCCTCGTACGTGGACGAGGGATTAAGCCGTCTAACACTTCAACAGGCTGGAGGGAAAGCAGTGTGACTCACGCTCTCTCTGAGTGGGAGCAGCGTATCTTGGGGCAGGAGTACACGTATGCTCCGACAGCTCGATAGTGGTGGCCTACATCCAGAACCGGAGGTCGAGGAGGCGCTAAGTCTACACCTCGGAGGACGTGGTTCGGAGTGGGGGAAGACAATGGACACGCCTAACAGACAGTCGGGGCGCTCCACCACATCACAGATTCGCCGCTCTTTGGACAAAGCGTCTGGGTTCGTCGCGTCATTCCGCTGGCCATCATCGCCCTGAGAGGAAGGCTGCGACGATGACTGACGCATCGAGTGGCCCAGTGCATCACGTCGCTCCCTCGCAAACTTTGGGATCTAGCAGAGGCATTGGTCGACCACTCGCCTAGACGGCGGCGGACAACAGAGGTTCTTCTGAAGACTCCTGATGACCAGAGAGGATGAACATCTACTTCCGCCGGCAGTGATGTGGAGTCTCTTTTGGGCGGTACTGTGCTAGTGGTGGATAAGGAGGCGTGGATGCTGGCGGCGGCTCACCACAGACTACAGACTCGGACGCGAGCAAGCGGAAGCGAGGCTTGGACAGGACTGCGCCCGGGGTTCGCTTCTCCCTAGCGGACGCGGGGTTTCATCGAGAGGATGAAGCCTTCCGTTAGCAAGTGTCTGGAAAACACCTGGGACTTTGCAGCCTCGGTCCGTCGGAACGGGACACGCACGGAGCTAGTGACAGCATTTAGGATGGCGTACCACCCTGCAGCCTACTCTTTGGTGGAGATCGGCGGCGGCGACGGGACATAAAGGGACTTGCTGTTGTGACAGGTTCCACGCTCACCCGTCTTTGGGATAATACAGCGGTGGAAGGCTCCGCACGAGGACATTCTTCTGTGGGACAGATTTGGCAGACGATAAGGCGACAGCACAGGATCCCTTGTCACCTCGGCAGGATTGTCTCCACTCGCTCCAGTCAGCGGTGGCGAGATGGAAGTTTTGGCTACAGTGCGACTTGGTGATGCCCTGCCTAGAAGGAGACCACGGAGGTGGGCTGAAACCCTGACGCCAAACAGGCTACAAAAGGCCCTTACGGATCCCAGACCTGGAGACTAGGTGACATCTAGTTCGGCTTTGGCGCTTACTAGGAACTTTGGCCCTGCGCTTGCAACTACTTGGACGGTCGGCCCTGTTTCCAGATGACGAAGCGTGGGAGGACCCGGACTCCTGGCTGACGCAACGTCGCCGACGCGGATTCCGGGGCATCGGAGGCAAGTCCGACGGGGAACCAGCACCCAGATTTTCCGCCTAGGCAGGGAGTGCCTGACCGATAACAGTGGGATAGCAATGGGTGACCATGCAGGCAGATACATCCGCTGGCTAGAGTGATGGCAGTGCAGGTGGTGCTCGTCAGAGGGAAACAATGGTTGATGCTACGGAAGGTACGGGTGCGAGCGCCGGCAACTCGACAATGGCTTGCGCTACGGAAGGTACGGGTGCGCGCCGGCTACTCGACAATGGCGTGCGCTACAGAAGGTACGGGTGCGCGCCCGCTACTCGACAATGGCTTACACTACGGAAGGTACGGGTGCGCTCCAGCTACTAGAGGTCGGGGTTTCTTCGTGTAGCACTTCTGCCGGTTGTGCAGAGATCAAGCCAGCACTCGTCGAACACGGCGCTTCGGAGGTCAGCTCAACGTACGCGCGGATTCCCCTTGTGGCAGGGTCAGCGGCAGCATAAGAAGTGTTACTACACCCGGCTGCCTTCCAACTACTCTACGTGTGTGAGGAGACGCCGATGATAACCAGTCCTACTGTAGTGGAACAGGAAGCTGCTTCCTCTGTCGCCTCCAGACCGGATCCACAAGCCTTCGATGGGCTCCTTCGAGGAACGGACTCCTTGCGTAGCCAACCACCTTTGCATACATATTCTCCGGTTCGTCTGTTCACCGTAGTTAAGCCGTTGGGGGCGGTTATTCTTGGTTGGATAACCTCCGGGGAACAACAGGTATGGTGGAAGTCATCTTAACCCTTATCTTGTTCACCAGAGGGTGACATACGGTTGAATAAGAATAGTTAAGGGTAGCTAGGCTTCACGCTAATCCGGGCTAGCCTTCAAGTAAAGCCTTTGGGCTATTTTCTTATTTTCTATAGTATAACCTGTGTATGGCAGGGCACAAATTGAAGCTGTTAGCCTCAGGCTGATATGGGTTAAGATGCGACAGCGCGTTCCCGCCCTCAGGACAGGTACGTAGGGGCTCCATAAGCCCAGGGATGGCATGGGAATTAGGACTTTGATGACCGTTCAGCTGGATCACAGTCCTTTGGAGAAGCGCGGCGAACCCTTGCCTCAGCTCCACGTCCAAGACGATCACAACCCTGGCAGCAACTGTTTGTACAGACACAGAGCAGTTGGCATGGCACGCTGGGAGATGGACAGTCAGCACTCACACCAAGAGGCTTCTCGGGTGCGACAGTGGATGTGTTTGCAGCGACTCAAGGAGTCTCTGACAGTACGGATACGAGGGAGAGTGGAGAGTACGGCAGGCCTGATACTCTCCCCACAGACCGGACTACCCCCATTTTGGCCGAGTTCGTCTAAGGGTTCCCAAGCAGATCGGACCCCTCAGCATCATTCAAATTTACCGGGTGGCAGACACTTATTGACACCTAGCACGGACCAGTGCCGGTACAGGCCTCTCGCATAGGATCGAGCACCATCATCAGCAAGACGGCCGGCTTCCACTGACGATGCGGGGAGACCTAACAGGAAGACGGCTCGGTACAGCTCTTCATAGACCTTACGTTTCTGGCAAAGAATTGCCTCCCAGCATCGGCACCCCATGTATTGTCCATCCATCCTCTCAGGACAACGGAACAGGATGGGGAATCCTGCTTACAGGACCCCGTCAGGGCTCTTAAAGTTACCTGCGCAGAACTAAGCCACTTATACAAGGGCGCTTGTGCCTATTCCTGCCCTTGGCTCCGGGCAGACGAGACATATCTGCGCAGACGATCTGATCCTGGCTCCACTGGGTGATACGGGAGGCATACAAAGAGCTTGCCCCTGCACAAACCAAGACCTTGCGTCTCAGGGCACATGAAGTCAGAGCAGTGGCAAAAGCATCGCCTTGACCGCAACCGCACAGTCGGCGACATGGTGGCAGCCGTGGGTTGGCGGGCCGAATCTACCTTTGCCCGCTTCTACCTATGAGATCTATCTGGCCAGCGTGACAACCTGGCCTTACAGGGGGACATATCAGCAGCGCAGCACTCCCTCCAGGCGCCTATGGCGCCGTAGGTAACGCCTAGCTAAAATTGTCGGGAGTGGGCACGTAGGGTGGGACCCTCAAATTACGCGCAGAGGCGCTTGGGCTTGGGGCAGGTAGCCCAGGAACTGCGGCACCCTCCTCCTATTCGCCATTCTTCCTAGTAGTAATGCCGTCGGTAATGATTTTGAGGAAATAAATAAATTTTTCTCTAAAATGTATTTTTTGGAAAAATACTTACCGACGGCGTTACTCAGAGGTCCCTCCTGCCTTCCCCGCTTGCTGCAGTCGAGCTAAGACTCGGAGACTGCCAGGAAACGGTGAGCGCGCCACCGGATAGGGAGGAGGGGAGGCAACCCCGGGTGTCCTGGTAACGACAACCCTAGTGATTGCCTCCCCTGTGGTAATAATACCGTTATTATATATAGGCGCTTTTTCTCAATTTTTGGGCGAATCGACTCAAAGCGCCGCGAACTGAAACCCAACACGCACACTCACGTAACAGACACGGATTTATGCCATTTAAGACAAACACAGTACAAGACAGACGAAGGGCCAGTTCAGCTACTGGAGTTACAGAGATTTTTGATCGCTTGTATTTGAAATTTGTAAAGTGGCCTGAAACCGGTACAAAAGTGTGTGGGTGGGGGGTGGGGGTGGGGAAGAACTGGAGTACCCGGAGAAAGAACCCCCGACATAACATACACAACATATGGTAACATACACGAGTTTTTTGGGCTAAAATTGCAAGCTAAGCGAAGTATTCCTAGTAGTAATGCCGTCGGTAAGTATTTTTCGAAAAAATACATTTTAGAGAAAAATTTATTTTTATGATACTTCCTGCTGCTAACACTTTTTTTTTTTTAGGCCGGTATGCTCTGCGCTATGGCAGACTTGCGCAGAACACCTTCAAACAACAGTTGGAGCAATTGCCGTCTGGTGCAGTATGTTTTCACTTTCATGTTAATAAATTCAACCACAAAAACAATCAGATGAAAATGAGGCCAACTTCTTTGAGCAAGAGGCACAAATTCTAACGAGCCCCTCTGACTGTAGGTGGCTCGTGAGAATCTGTGGTTCCTGCAGGTAGATCAGGCTGGCTTAGGGCCTGTGCTGTACACATAGATTTCTGAATGATTAACCCATTTAGCCCCACAGCTGCATTTTCCAAATTTTGGAAGTATCACCTAACAACTGCATATCATTCGCAGGAGATGGTTCAACCATGAGAATTCAAGGGTAGTGCCAGATTAGATTGGCGCCATCAGGCACCAAGCTAGTCTGGCACTACTCTTGAATTATCAAGGTTGATCTATCTCCTGCTGCACTGTGTTGGGGATAAATGAGTTAACAGGAAATATCTTTTCTCGTACTTGAAGCTTTTTTTGTTTTGTAAATCATGTATGATCCGCACAGTCACATTCTTTTCTCCTTTTTCCAGGCATTCAGTAAATACTACAAGGGTGGTTTCGAGCCCAAGATGTCCAAAAGAGAAGCTGGTCTTATTCTTGGAGTCAGGTGTGCTTGCTTTTTTACAATCCACCATTATAAATGAGTGTTGAGATATCTATGAGTATGGTGTGTATAAACAGATGAGTATAAACAAAAGAATGGAAACCTGTGTCTGAATATGATGAAATACAAGTTCCAGTTCCAGGCACAAACTTTGTTTGAAATAAGACGATGGTACAGACGATATTAACCCATTTAGCCCCGGGACCCTGCAGCAGGAGCTGGATTGGTCATGATAATTCAAGGGTAGTGCTAGATGAGCTTAGCGCCTGAAGGCGCCAAGCTCATCTGGCACTACCCTTGAATTATCATGATCAGTCCATCTCCTACAACTGGTACACACCCACCCAGGTCTGCCCTGCGGGACTTGGGTGGGGTTAACTACTTTTTAGTTTCCAGTCACCCTGGTCAGGCCCATAGCGTGGGTTTTCCCGTCTATTTTGGGGCATGTGTTTGTCTACCCTTGGTCCATTCACCTGTATTTGTTTCCTCAAAACACATTACCGATAGTATTACTGATAGGAAACGTTACCTAGCTAGCCTGATTTTAGCCAAAATTTGGTTGTGTACGTATATGGGAGTGATGGCAGGTGAGGGGCGCCATAGTCTAGGCAGTACCCCGAGTAGCCTCCCTTCCGCCCCATCCGGGTACGACCTCAACCGATATTCACCAGTTAGTTTTTTAGCTAGCCTATAGATGGTTGTGTTACGTATGTCGCTCTTCGGATTTTACTGTATGGATGTGACCGGTCGTCTTGTGACTTGATCTGTTCTTGGACTATGTTGGGACTTGGCTGCGTGGGTTGGGCTAGCTCGGAGTGGAGCTCACTTGGATTGTGCCTTGAGCTGTTTTGAACTTTCGGCTGTGTTTCGTGACTTGGACTTAGCGTGCCTGTGGACGGCCTCGACCGGGGTGGTGAAGGGTCCATTGGCGCCTCAGGACATCGCTTCGACCGGCGTGGGTCTGCTTCTCGCACCATTATGATCAGGTAGAACCTCGGTTACTGCCCTCGACCGGTGCTCAGGGGAAGGGAAGAGGGCCGGGCGGCGGCACAATCTGTGCACTTGTTTGAGTTCGTTCTCACCCTCGCGCACGCACTTATTGGTGCGCGGCCTCGGAGGCCGTGCTCGTTCGTTCTTCACTGTTGCCTCTGTGTTGCAGTTACCAGGCTCGTATCTGCACGCGATGTGGCGATTTTCAGTGGCCCTGTGACGAGCATGCAGTCTACCTGCCCTGCTCTGGCTGTGAGTCCACGCATCCCTGTGCTGTATGCACCCCCTGGCTGGAAGAGAGATGGTCCCAGCTGTGGGGATTCTACTCTGTGAACGCCTGACACCTGCCCGGGAGCGGCCATCGACTCCCACTTAGATTACCACGGTTGGGCGCAGTAAGTTACCCATGACCGTGATCAGACCAGTGCATCTACTACTTCGCAGAATACCACGAATGGGCCTATTAAGTTCCCCATGACCGTGACGCATCGGACCAGTACAACGACTACCGTGCAGATTACCACGGATGGGCCTATTGAGTTCCCCATGACCATGACGCATCGGACCAGTAGAACTACTACTGCGCAGAATACCACAGATGGGCCTATTAAGTTCCCCATGACCGTGATGAATCGGACCAGTCCAACTACTACCGGGCAGACGCCAGCACACGCACTTACAACAATCTTAGCCCCAGACCGTACGATGGTACGCAGTTTCGGAAGAAAAAGGTGACACGCTCGGTGCTTCGGAAAGAGAGGCACGACGCGCACACTCGACGGGATCCTGCCCCTAAAGACTACGAACGCTCGGCTTCCCGATCGCAGGTCAGTGACGAGATTCCACGGGCCAGTTCAACTACTACTGGGAAGATGCCAGCACACGCACTTACGGCGGTCTTAGCCCCGGATCAGACGGCGGAATGCAGAAGCGGAAGGATGGTAGCACGCTCATTGCTTCGGGAAGAGAGGCACGAGGCGAAACTCTTGACGCGATCACGCCCCCGTCTAGACTACCGAGCCGCCACTACCAGGCCGACACCAGCACTCGCACCAACGACGGTCAAAGCCCCGGACCAGACGCCACGGCCAGACGAACGAACGGAACGGAAGAGCACGCGCTCGCTGCGCAGTCACACAGCATGAGCCTAGCACACGCCGGGACCCGAAACTCGTCAGGTCTCCGTACGTTCGGCATCCCACTCACAGGTCAGTGACGAGTCTCCACGGCCGGACAAACTGATTGCACGCAATAGCGCCCGCGCTTCTCAGAGTTTGGGGCATGTGCCTGGCGCATACCGAGACCACGTATTCCTCTGGACCTACAGACATTCAGCATCCCACTCCCGGGTCAGTGACGAGTCTCCACAACCGGACAACTGACTGAAAGGAAGAGCGCTCCCTCCCTGCACAGAGTATGGGGCACGTCACTATACGCACGCCGGGACCACGAGCCGTGTCTGCTCGATGAACGTTCGGCATTTCGCTCCCTGGTCAGTAACGAGCACAAGCCTGGCGCATGCCGGGACCGAAAGTCCCATAGGATCTACGAGCATTCAGCGTCACGCGCCCAGGTCGGTGGGGAGGTGGCATGACCGCGCCCAATGGCTGTACAGTAGAGAGCACGCTCGCTGCACAAGGGAACCATGAGCCTAGCGCGCGACGGGCCCACGCGTCCCGTCTACCACATGTGACGTAAGCAGGGCAGAAGGAACACTGGGGGTTGGAAGAACCGAGCGGACCCTCGCTCTGGGGACAGGCCGCCACTACTACAGACCGTGGTCCGCGTTGTTGCGGCAGCCGCCATGAGGAGTCTGTCCTTACTCGCCGCCACTTCGGGCTCACACATGCCATAGGGACTACAGTCCGACTGTCCAACACTACCATATTCTATAGAAGCGTTCTGCCTCTTACCAGTAACCCCGGCGACGTTGCCTCACCATGAACGTGCCTTCTGCGTAAATCTGAAGACTTCGACACCTGGGTGTACTATGCCTTGTTCCCTGCGCACCTCGGTGGAGGCCCCTAGGAGGAGGGCGTGTGGGGGTTCTAGGCTGTGTTCATATGTTAAAGCGCTTTCAGTTGGCAGGTACGTTAGCACTGTAGAGATGTGCCATTTTTCTCTTCTAGCTTCGGCGACCGACGCCAGATTCCTGCCGGCGCTACGGGGTCGTTTTGCTTGGTTCCGTGTTCTTGTGCGGCAACCTACAGATTCGGGACTTCGTTACATGCTGCGGGGCTCGGAGACGCCCTCCGCTCACTGCGGATTCGGACCTCCTGGCCTTCCGGGTGCCACCTACTACGCGGCGTACCTTGGTTTGCTCGTCGCCTTGCCAGCTACCTCTCCAGGCAAACAGGTGCTTTAGGAGGCCACCTGCACTACTGCCTCGACCTCCTGATCGCTGGTACCGACTACAACAGCCAACACGTGCTCCTGCCAGTTGGGCGTCTTCTACTTCCACTTCGACGGCCCTAGACGTTTGTTAGTTTGGAACCGGACGGAGCCTCCTGAGAGCAGTATGATTCGGCACGTCCCCAGACAACCCGTCTCCAGCCTATCGCCTCCGGCGGCTCATCTACCGCGGTTCGTCGTGGTGGGCAGAACCAGACGGGCGCTTCCAGGCTACAGGTCGACACCGATCTTTCCTAGCGATAGAGGTCTGCAAAATGATCTCCGACTCCAAACGTAAACACCTTCAAAACAAAATCCTGGAATCCACTTCTTCCAAAACCCTCTACGCTACCATGAACACACTCCTAGGCACTTCTAAAGACTCTCCTCTTCCCAACACACACAGCAAAGAAGAACTTCCGTCCGCTTTTTCCTCCTATTTCTCCGACAAAATCCAAACTCTGCGCAACACACTCGACACTCTGCCTTCTCCGCCTTGCCTTCCTGACCCCCCCTTTTCCGGCACTCCCCTCTCGTCCTTCCGCTCCGTCTCTCAGGATGAAGTCCTCAAGACCATAAAGTCCATGCCTTTCAAAACCTGCGAACTAGACCCCCTCCCAGCTTCTCTCTACCGGGACGGCCTCCCAAAACTTTTGCCCTTGATTACCGACATCATCAACACATCTCTAGAGAATGGCTCCATCCTCGATATCTTCAAGTCCGCCATCGTCCGTCCTCTCCTCAAAAAACACAACCTCGACCCAAACGAACTCAAGAACTACCGCCCAGTCTCCAATCTCTCTTTCCTGTCCAAGCTTCTTGAGAAGGTTGTCCTCAACCAACTCAACCTCCACCTCGCCGACAACAACCTCCTCAGTCCCTTCCAGTCTGCCTATCGCAAACATCACAGCACTGAAACAGCCCTTCTACATATCCTAAACGACCTGCTTCTCTCCACTGACTCGGGCAACATCTCCCTTCTTACGCTACTCAATCTCTCTGCCGCCTTCGACACTCCTTTGGCATCACTGACTCTGCTCACTCCTGGTTTCTCTCCTACCTCTCTGACAGACAGCAGTCCGTCACCATCGGCGTCTCCTCCAACCCAGTCAGGCTCTCCTGCGGCTTTCCACAGGGGTCCATCCTGGGCCCAGTCCTTTTCACACTCTACACCTCTCCCCTGTCCAACATCATCCAGTCTCGCCACATACACCACCACCTCTACGCTGACGACTCACAACTACTAGACAAAGACAAACTCGACAACACTCAGACACTACTGACTCACACGGCCGACTCCTATGAAGACGTGAAAAACTGGATGACAGCAAACAAGCTCAAACTGAACGACGACAAAACGGAAGCCATGCTGGTAGGCACTTGCCAGAAACTTTCCCAGCTCCCTCCCTCTCTCCACCTTCAATTCGACAGCACCCCCATCTCCCTCTCTGACTCGGTCAATAACCTTGACGTTATCCTCAATTCCTCTCTTTCCATGACCAGCTTCGTCTCCGCCACAGCCCAGGCATGTTATTTCCACCTCCGCCGCATCAGTCAGATCAGAAAATACCTCACTACCGAAGCTGCCACCAAACTCGCTGTCTGTCTCATCTTATCTCGCATCGACTACTGCAACTCTCTCCTTTCCGGCTTTCCTCACTCCACCACTCTCACTCTCCAGCGCGTCCAGAACAATGCTGCCCACCTCGTCCTCAGAAAGAAAAAATCCGACCACATCACTCCCCTGCTCAAGCTCCTTCACTGGCTTCCCATCCCCCAACACATCCAATACGAGATTCTGTCTCTCTGCTACAAATCTCTGAACAACTATGCTTCTACCTAGCTCTCCAACTTACTTCACCCCTACACTCCTTCCCGCTCCCTTCGCTCCGCCTCCTCATCCCCCGCACCAAACTCAGCACTTTCGGCCCCCGCTCCTTCTCAGTATACGGTCCATCCACCTGGAACACTCTCCCACTCTCTCTCCATCAGAAACATTCTCTCTCCTCCTTCCAGTCCACCCTCAAAACTCACCTCTTTCAACAGTTCTAGCACTATATCACCACACTCCCCACCCCAAGCTGACCGTCGTAATGTATTTTCACTATTTGTGGTATGTGAGTCATTGTCTAAAGCGTGCACATGCGTGTGCGAGTTGTGAGTGCACGCTTAGAGTTATAATTATTATAAGATAAGCGCATTATAAATACCGTAATTATTATTTTTTATTATTAGAGGTCAGAGCCCTCGTGAAGACAGCTCGAGTTTCTCTTTAAGTTCCCTCGACAGGCGCGGCTTTTGGGTCTACGCGGGGCATGTCTGACTTCACGCCTCCTTGGGATGGAGTCACGCTCCGTCTTCACACACAGCGATCTCCGGAGCGCCAAATTCAGCGGGGACGCACTCAGCGCGACGGGTGCTCCTAGAGTAGGAGCCCTCCATGGACCGGTGTACCGCAGCAGGCCCTCTTCCCCTTGATGCTTCAGTGTCTTCTGCTTCGGTGGCTCCTGCTTTCCCTGGGTGACGTTCTACAGACGACCGTCATCTCCTTCGCTGGGCGGCTCTCACGACGGGAGAGTACCTCTGCACGCCTTCACTCCTGTTGTCCCTTCGCCGTCGCAAGTCTCGCCAACAGGGGAGTTCACCTGATTCCAAGATGCTACTCAGCCTCCGGCGGACGCCTCCCGCTCCTAGGGATCCAGCTTCGGGTTTTCGTTGGCAACGTCTGGACCTTCTCACCGTCTCCGACAGCAACGCAGTCTACGCCCTCTTACCGTGGGGTGGGCCGCGGTTCCTCGTCCATCCTCCTCGCCCAGTGGTCGGTGGTGCAGGATCGAGACTTCGCTTCCCAGCCGATAGTCTTCAGGGACTTCCGCAGGACATGCCGATGCTTCTCTGCTTCGCCTTCCCCGTTCAAGGTTCTGTCGTGGACCTGGGCCTAGTGAATTCGTGCTGCGGATTATGCTGGTGGACCGCCAGCGTCCTGACCTTCGACGGACCACCACCACGTTTGATGTCTACAGCCCGAGACCTCTTCTCCTGCGCCTTGATGTTACGCAGCAAGCCTTCGCCGCGAGAGGTTTCTCCACGCGGCTGTGGTACCCTTCGCTACAGTTGGACACTCAACCAGATGAGCCTGCGACAGGAGGGACGTGTCCTGGGCGGCTGTTGGACCGTTTGACGCATCTTCCGTGGGGACCAGGCGGTTCCTCGGTGGTGATCTCCGTTCTCCAGCTCTCCACCGTCTTCCTTGGCACTGTTGCAGTTTCGGGCTACTGGACCATTGTCGCTGATGAGGACCACCCCAGATCGACCGACTCAGGTACCGGCAACCAAGCGTTGTGGCAGACCCTGACGTCGTGTGAGTCTCACCGTTTGTGCCAGGAACTCCTAGTCTTGGCCGACATCTCCACCATCGTCCCCTACATCCAGGAACAGGACGGGACCCGCCTTCACTCGCTTGCATCCTTCTCCGCCAGGCGTTCCGCTGGGGCGAGGATGGGGGCATCGCGCTTCACGCGAGACTCATCCCGGGGCATCTGACTGTTCTAGCTGACTCTCCCCTGCGGTGCAGCCAGCTTCTCCACACCGGGTGGACGCTCTGGCCAGACAGCTTCCAGAAGACTGGGACCAGTTGGGAGACTCCCATGCTGGACCTCTTCGCGACGAGGTGGAACCTCCTCTCCATGCACAAGGCTCAAGCAACTGCAGCAGGCGCTGTACCAGGGACTTGGCGCGTCAAGCCCTCACCAGTAGAGGCTTCTCTAGGGCGGCAGTGGATGCTATCGCTTCGACATGCAGACCCTCGACCAGACAAGTTCCGAGGGAAGTGGCGAGCGCTGGGCGACTGGTGTGGCGACATCCTCTCCTTCCCCACGGATTGACGGTGCCCCAGGTGGCGGGGTTCTTCCTTGGCTCTTCTCCACCAGCGTCTGGTGCCAATCACCTTTCAGAGCTACCTCGCCATGATCGCCGACACCTACCGGCAGTGGGGCCGACCCGACCCTGGTAGCTGCAAGACCTTGCCGTTCTGATGGCCCACTTCGGTTGGCGACGCCCGGCCCTTCGCCCCCTAGTCCAGAGATGGGAGCTACCATGGGTGCTTACGTGACTCAACGCGGACCACTTGAACCTCTCCAGTTGGTGCGGTTACCGGACGTGACACGGAGGACATTCTTCCTGTGCTTCTGCTTCCAGGGTCAGTGAGCTCCACGCACTGTCAGCATGATCCTCACGCTTGCAGTTCCAGACGGACGGCTCCATACAACGGTTACCTGACCCGCCTTCCTAGACGAGACGTGGTCTCCTTGGGCCGCCCCACAGATGAGGCCTTTTGCCCTTTACGAGTGACAGACTCCACCCGGGAGACCAGACAGCAGGATCCGGTGGGAGCCTTTCCTGTGTACCTGCGCTTGACCAAGCCGCTGCACAGGGGACGCACCCGCCTATTTCTCCCACTGTCCCCAGATAGAATGACATCTCAGCCCAGACCATATCCTCCTGGCTCCGATGCGTGATTCGCTCCGCCTACCAAGACCTCACCCCCAACGAGTCCTAACGTCAGGGCACTCGAGGTCCGAGCCACGGGCGCAAGCCCCGCATTCGACCGCTACTACGCTGTCAAGGACTTGTGGCGGCAGTGGGATGGCGAGCTGAGACTACCTTCACATGTATCTACCTGAGGGAACTCTCCGGCCAGCGCCAGAGCCTTTCGCTGGTTGGAGACAATGCTGCAGCGCAACACTCCCTCCCGGCGCCCTCGGTGCCGTAGGTATCTTAGCTAAAATTATCGGGAGGTTGCCTAGGGAGGGCGGGTCTGGTTGCCAGTATTTGGTGTAGGGGCGCTATAGGCGGCACCCGCCTCCTCTTCGTGGTTCTTCTTATCAGTAATACCATCAGTAATGTGTTTTGAGTAAACAAATGAATTTTTCTTTAAAATGAATTTTTTCGAAAAATACTTACCGATGGTATTAGTACTATTACTAGAAGGTCCCTCCCACCTGCCCCGCTTGCCGCCAGTTCACTAAGAAACCAACTGATGAATATCGGGTGAGCTTGTACCCAGATGGGGGGGGGGGGGGGGGGGGGGGGGGGGAAGGGAGGCTACTCAGGGTACTGCCTAGACTATGGCGCCCCTCACCTGCCATCACTCCCATATACGTACACAACCAAATTTTGGCTAAAATTAGGCTAGCTAGGTAACGTTTCCTATCAGTAATACCATCAGTAAGTATTTTTTGAAAAAAATTCATTTTAAAGAAAAATTCATTTTCCTTTTTTAAACTCTCCCTACTGTCTGCACTGCCTGTAGCTCTTGATATTGGATGTGTGTTGCTAAATGGTCTTAGGTTTATTTAGCGTATTAGACTGGCTGACAACATACATTCAATATTCTGTTTAGTTGTTTTTTTCACAAGCAGTGCAGGCACGTCCTGAGAAATTCTTGTTGCTGTCGGAACGTTAAGCAATATATAACCAACCTACAACTGGTACATAGTCGTTAGACAACGCCTCCAACAGTTTGGAATGCGGCCGTGGGGTTAAGAGGGTTAAGCAAGGTTGACTTGTTGCTCATAGTGTATTCAACCCATTGTACATGTAGTAGCATTGATGGCTGCATGCACATGGGGGTTAGGCCATCCTTTTACTAGTTGTTGGTAGCGGGTTCTGGCGAGGCGATTCCTGCAGGATTCATCTCAACAAAAGCAGCTACTAACAGGTTAATGTGTATTAGGTGATCACTGGACACACTTGATGTTCAACCATTCAAGACATGCTGCATCTGGATACGTGTTATAAAGATTCATATCCAAATACAGCAGGTCTTGAATGTCCTAATGAAACTGGCCATCAGTTTTGGGTCTGGAGTTCTTTTGTGCAGGACAGAAGGGACAGGACCTACAAGCTTTTCATGCAAATTTGAAATTGCCTTTTCTTTTGTGATTTAACGGACTCATGCCTCTTTTGGTTAAACAGCCCTGCTGCCAGTAAAGTCAAGCTAAAGGAGGCCCACAAACGCATTATGTTGCTGAATCACCCAGACAGAGGTGAGTTTAATTATTAGCATCATCAAGATGAATCATGAAGATAACATCAGAGCTTGCTACAAGTTACGTGATCCTTCTCATTAGTTGATGGGTCACCAACCTGTGGGTTATCTGTTTGTGCATTTGTCAGCTAGGCATTTATACAAATACAGATTTGGGCCTACTGCAGTTTGACAATTTAAAACTGTTTGGCCTTTTTTGGTGTAGAACTAGGGGGAGGGGGGGGGGGGGCTGGCCTGCCACCCCCCCCCCCCCCCTTTCCCCACCACCAACTGGAGACAAAAAATTATTACAATTATACATTTTTATTTTTTGTTTGGAGAAAAACATTTTTGAAGAGTAAAATGTGTTCAGATTTTGATTGTTATGTTTGAGTTACACAAGGCTTTACTAACGCTTATTTGCCTGTTTGAACAAAAACCATTTTTATGAAAAAATGTGGTTTTAAAAGTCAGGCGCTTTCAAGAGAAGTCTTGAAAGCAAAAGGTGACACCTGTCATTAAAGATGATGGTCTTTAAATATATGACAGGTGATCTCTCATAAGGAAGCACAGTCTGCTGTAAAATGTAAAGTTTATGATGATGATGGTGATAATAGTGGTGATAAAATTACAGTAGTCCAGGCAATGATAAGCAGTCCAGGCAGTGATAGGACCAATGATTTTTTCCTTGGTTTATTTTCAGGTGGGTCTCCTTACATTGCTGCCAAGATCAATGAAGCAAAGGATTACCTTGACAGCAGTCGGTCAGGCGGCAGCTAACAAAACATGTATTTTGCAACTGAAAAATAGATCATGGAAATATCCAAAAACCTGATAGTGTGTTTTACTCAGTGAGCCTGTACATGCTAACACAAGGAATAGATTGTTCTTGGCCACTGTAAGGGTACTGCCTCATTAGCTTGGCACCTTCAGTGCCCAGTGACTCGGGCGCTACCCTTGAACTGGCAAGGTTGATCCGTCTCATATTTGTTATGCGCAGTCGCTAAGAGTGTACCTCTCAGAATTTGATATTCATATGAGTGACAGTCTTCAGTCTTAGAGGCTGATTCAGTTTTTCAAAATCCAAGAAAGCTGAATTTCAGCTTTTTGTTTCAGACAGAACAGCCCTTCAGTCAGCCTATTCCATCTGCATGAGGCATAAATTGTCAAGAGCCCCTACATCCACAAGGGTTCATGAGAATTTATATCTCTTGCTGGCCCTGCAGTGGACTGTTTTTAGTCTTTAGATGTTTCATATGTTGTCACCCATGTAGTCATCAGGAGGTATCCTATGAGAGTGACCATTTCATATCAGTAAATGGTACCCAGTACTTCTCAACTGTACTCTGATCTGAGCAAAATTAATTATAGGGCATGTTAGATGACTTTGCATGGTTGTTTTAGGTAGTGTTTTAGGGCCCGTTAGACCGTTTCTTATCAGTAAAGGGTACCCAATACATCTCAACTGAACTCAGAGCTGAACAAACTTAATTATAGGGCATGTTAGATCAATTTTCAATGTTGTTTTCTAGGTAGTGTAATAAGCGCTGTATTTGCAGTGGGGTGGACATATTGATCGCTTTGATATGGAGCTCTGGCTGTGGGGAAAGGCTGCACCATTTTTCTTTGTAGGATTATGTTCTCGAGATCACAGATTTATTTCCACAGGAATAAACGTGGAGTCTCACTTTAAATCTTCTGTGATTAAAATGAAGTTAAACCCCACAAAACAAACATTCAACTTTGTTATAGGTCTGTGTTGGAACAGTGTTCAGTTATTTTTCTTGACACAAGGCCAAAATGTTATTATGTCAGTTTTAGTAATTTCATATATCTTTTAAGATCATTTTGCTGTACACGAGTATGGTAGTGAGTGATTTTGTAAAGATTTTGGTGAAAATGTGTTGAGGGAATGATTGTTGTTTCATGTATACATGTAATTATGGTTGGTGCCTGAAGTGATAAAGGTATGCTTTGTAAATGATTGGAAATGTGAATAAAAGTGTATTTACTGTGTCATTCATTTATTTTGAAATTAATGAATACAAGGTGTGTGTCTGTCTATCAGTCAGTCAAGACTGAGGGAGAAGAATTCCGAGGTAAGAACAATTGTCATATTCAAGCGTGACATGATCTTGCTGGATCTTTTGTTATTTGATGCTTCAGCACATACTAGCACATTGCATGTCGGTAGTGGTTTTAGTTGCATCATTGCGACTAAAAATGCTACCGACACGCAAATGGTTAGAAAAGTAAGTTTTTATATGTGTATATTCATACATTTCCAGTAAGCGAAAGGTCGGCAGTTGCTCGTTGACAGCTGCAAATTAATCCGCAAGATGAGAGCCCACTTCAAGCCTTATGTAGCCTGTATAGTCTTTGCAGACATAGTGCTAGGCAGCCAGTTTGCACAGGAGACAGTCCAGACCCCTTAACCATGTATGCAGAGAATTTCCAGGCCAGACCAACGTCCTCAGAGCCAAAAAGCGCTCGCCGCAGAGCACATTGATAGTTCCCCTTATGTAGCCTGTACAGTCTTTGTAGACATAGTCGTAGGCGGCCAGTGTGCGCAGGAGACAGTCCAGGCCCTTTAACCGTGGATGCAGCTAGTTTCCAGGGCCAGACCAACGTCCTCAGAGCCAAAAGGCCAACTTTCGCAAAAGGTGCCTGCGTTTCCAGACAAAGTACATTGGCACCCAGTGTGGACAAGAGACACCCGAGACCCTTGAAGCGTGGATGCGGTAAGTCCCAGGGCCAGACCTATGTACTCAGAACACAGAACACTTTATTCGGTAGGTCATCGACCCGTTCGAATTGAGTGAGATTACACAACTGAAAAAACAAATGACAAAACGAGAAAGGAAACAGACCAAATAGAAACAAAAAGTGATTTCGTCTATGTATTGGTACTCTTGATAATCACACAGCACAGCGTGCACAAATACCCTGCATCACAGGTCTACCATCGGACCTATGTACCGAGACCCAAAAAGCCAACTTCCACCAAAGGCGCGGCAGGACACAATGATAGGTTTCCCTTATGTAGCCTGTATAGTCTTTGCAGAGATAGTGTTAGGCAGCCAGTGTGCACAGGAGACAGTCCAGCCCCTTTAACCATGGATACAGCAAGTTTCCAGGGCAAGACCAACATCCTCGGAGCCAAAAAAACAACTTCCGCCAAAAGCGCTCGCGGCAGAGCACAACCGATGATAGGTTTCCCTTGCGTAGTCTGTATAGTCTTTGCAGACATAGTCGTAGGCGGCTAGTGTGCACAGGAGACAGTCCAGACCCTTTAACCGTGGATGTAGCAAGTTTTCAGAGATAGTGTTAGGCAGCCAGTGTGCACAGGAGACAGTCCAGCCCCTTTAACCATGGATACAGCAAGTTTTCAGGGCTAGACCAACGTCCTCGGAGCCAAAAGGCCAAGGCGTCCGCAAAAGGCGCCCGCCGCAGAGCACAGTGATGTTTTCCTTGTGTAGCCTTTATAAGCGTTTCCGGACAAATTATTTTGGCACCCCTAGTGGACAAGAGACATCCGAGACTTTTGAAGAGTGTAGACAGCAAGTCCCAGGGCTAGACTTTGGTACCGGTTTCAGGCCACTTTATAAAATTTCAAATACAAGCGATCAAAATTTCCGAAACCTCAGTAGCTGAGCTGACCCTTCGCACCACGTGAATGTCCTGTGTCTGTCTTCAGAGTGAATGCGTGTGTGTCACGTGAGCGTGCGTGTTGGGTTCAGTTCGCGGCGCTTTGAGTCGATTCGCAGAATTGGGGAAAAGCGCCTATATAATAACCGGTATTATTATTAGACCTATGTACTGAGACCAAAAAAGCCAACTTCCAACAAAAGCGCTCGCCGCAGAGCAAGATTCTTACTTGCTTACGCCTGTCGCCCCTCCCCGGGTATAGGCCGTCGACGAGAGACCTCCAGCAACTCCTGTCCTGTGCTTCTCCTTCGATTTTTCTCCAGGTGGTTCCCAGTCTCTTGATGTCTGCTTGGAGGTCTCGACGCCAAGTGTTTCTCGGCCTGCCTCTTTTCCTCTTTCCCTGGGGGTTCCATGACAATGCCTGCCTAGTGATACTGGAAGCTGGCTTTCTCAGACTGTGACCAATTCATCCCCATTCTTTATGGGGGGCATTCTCCTCTTCATGACCTGAATACAGAATCATCTCCCCACTTAACAGCCTTTTTTGGCCAGACTGCGTCCATCTGGCTAGCAGGGAAAGGTTGTACTTTTGCATTTCCGCTGCTATCTGGGCGGCCTTGCCGCTCTGGTACATGGTCTTGACATTCCATGTGCCCATGGTTGTGTCCCTGGATAGAGAGAGGCGGCTCGGTCCTGTGGCTTCCGAAGACTTCCGACTTTCACCACAGGACGTCATAAATCTTTTGGTAGAAGAACCTTCCTCCTCCAGGAAAGGAATTGCTGTTTGTCTTTTCGTCGGCGTTTTTCTATTTCCTTATTTGCAGGGTGGGGAAGCTACCCCCACGCCCAACCCCCATACTAGGAGGACCAGGAGTTTTCTGTCGGGGTCACCTTCCCTTAGACCATGTTGGTTCACGGCGCCTTATTTCATTCGGTGCACCCGGCCCTAGAGCAAGATTCAAGATGACTTTATTGTTGCTGTGGTAGAAAATAATCATACATAGCAAAAACTATCTTGCCACCGCAGGTGCTGCTCACATTCTCTCTCTCTCTCGCTCAGTCCGCAACTGATTCACAATAACTGCACTACAAAATGGACAATGACTCAGGACGGGTGAAGCCCGTCGCCATGGCCGGCCGCGCCAGTGATAATGTTTACCTTCTGTAGCCTCTATAAGCGTTTCCGGACAAAGTACTTTGGCACCCAGTGTGGACAAGAGACACTGAGACGCAAAAACTTCCGCCATAGGCGCCTGCCACAGAGTACAGTAAGGTTTTCCTTATGTAACCTCTATAAGCATTTCTAGACAAAGTACTTTGGCACCCAGTGTGGACAATAGACACCCGAGGCCCTTGAAGCGTTGATGCAGCAAGTCCTAGGGCCAAACCTATGCACTGAGACCCGAAAAGGCCATCGACCCGATGGCCTTAGTTTCCGCACTGGGATGTGATCGGGCATATGATCAGACAAAGCTCATCAGATGATGCATACGCCATTGCTAGCCTAGTCGTGGATCCAGGCTTTAACTCATTCGAGACGTGATGCGCCTACGGATACGCGGCTTCAAGCCGCGTATCCGGAGGCGGAGGCGGCACGTCTCGAATGAGTTCATACTTCATTTGTTTTGCCACTGTCAAAAAAACAAGCAGTGACCCCCCCCCCCCCCCCCCCTCGGTCGGAAAGAGAGCGTAGATTTTCATGAACCCCTGCAGCTTTCATGGGCTTACGTTCGTCTAGGCCTCTTTTTTTTTTTCTCTCGATAGGACAGGCTTACCAGGAACAGGAAATTGAGAGAGGTAGAAATGTGCCCTTTTCCCCGTGTTAGTGTGCTTGTCTATTTTTTGTTGTTTTCTTTGGGGTTGTGTGTGTGTGTGCGTGTTGTTTTTGTTTGTTTGTTTTTTGGGGGAGGGCCTCACAGCTTAGAGTGTGTTGCACCTTGTTTCTTACTACAGTGTAGCTGTGCTAGTCTGTGGTTTAGAACTTGCGGCTCTAAACCCCAAAGTCCAAAAACATAACCCAGCATACTTTTTTAAAAAAATTGTTCGAAAGTCAAGTGCTTCATGATTCCTGAATATAAAAACATAATCAACCGAAACAAGTTGGCACTAGCAGAAAAAAAAAAAAGTTTAAATTTCCTCTTACATTGGTTTCGACGATAACTACTGTCCCATTGTCTCATATTACTTCTGAAAAAGGAAACGCTGCACAGAATAAGCCATATTATGCCGGCCGTGTAGGCTAATGACGCTCATGTGACTCGGGTGATCCATTTGTTTTTCTCGTGAAAAGGTCGGCGCAGCCATTGAACGTTAAACACCCCACCGCTGTCTGTATGAGGACAAACTGAACTAACAAGATGCATTGATCTTCATGAGCCCCTGCAGTTGCGGGGGCTCATGAGGATCAATGTATCTTGCAGATTATCGAGAATTAAGAGACTTTCGGAACATTAGCGAGATACCGACGAGGCAGGTGACTTAGCACGTGCAATCAGTAGTTTTGTGACGTAGAAAGAAAAGAATAAAGGGCTAGAATTAGGTAAGGAAAAGAAACAAATTGTGCCAAAGGTGCATTATCGCAGGAAGAACTTGGGGAAGGACTATTGACTAAAAGAAAACCGGACAGAAAAATAATGAGAAGATATATGAATTACTTGAATTGTTATGATTGTTGTACTCTTGGTGTCGCACCGGCACAGAAACATCGACCTTTCCTTAGAAGCTGAAACCTTGGACTCTTTTGACCAACCCAAGTGTGTGTGTGTGTGTGTGTGTGTGTGTGTGTGTGTGTGCCTGTTTTTAGCAGTGTGTTTGTGTGGGAAGTTTGACCATGATTATTGAAGAGTATAGTGCCAGGTTATAGTTTGGCACATGAAGCCAATATGGCTCTATCCATGCAGGGGTTTTATATTTGTGTGAGGGAGTAAATTGTTTTTGTTGCAAAAAGAGGAAAACATGTTTTGGTTGTGGGGTCAAGTTGAGTAGCAATTCTAGGTTCCATCATTATTTGTGCGCATTTTCCAGTAAATCATGTATTTTTTTTTTTTTTTTTTTTTTTTTTTTGCGTGACGTACACAGGCACAAAAGTTTGTTCTGATAATTTGAATTGTAAGTGCAATCTACAAAAGTGTATTTCAGTTTTTAATTCGCAAGTTGACCAGATGTTATCATCAACACCGACAAGCAAAGAAACCTTGGGTTACAGCTGACATCTTTGTTCTATATGACAAGCGTCGAGAATTAAAGAAAAAGAAATCAGAGGTAGAAGGAGCTAAACAATACAGGGAAATTAACAAGGATATCAAGAAAAGCATGAAAAAGGCAAAGAATAAGTGGATTGAAGATCAGTGTAAACACGTAGAAGAAAATCTGAACAAAAATAATAGCCCAAAAGCATACCAGCTGGTGAAAGACCTGACCAGTGTAAAACAAGGACGCTCCTCGATCATTCAAGATAGTGAAGGGAACTGTCTTACGGAAGACCAAGACATACTGAAGAGATGGACAGAGTACTGCTCAGATTTGTACAACCACCGAGCTGCAGGGGACCCAGGCATACTTGTCAACCCACCCGTGACCAACAATGGCAACTATCCCATCCTCCGAGAAGAAGTAGAGGATGCAGTGTAGACGCTGAAAAAAGGGAAGGCAGCAGGAACAGACAACATCCCTGCAGAGCTAGTCCAAGAAGGGGGAGAAGACACGATAAGCGCCTTACTAACAATCTGCAATAAGATCTGGCAGTCAGGGGATTGGCCCACACCATGGACCCAATCACTTATAATAACTCTCCCCAAAAAAGGCAACTTACATCAATGCCAGAACTATCGCACGATCAGTCTTATATCCCACCCAAGCAAAGTCATGTTAAAGATCCTACTAAGCGTCCTTGTTTTACACTGGTCAGGTCTTTCACCAGCTGGTATGCTTTTTGGCTATTATTTTTGTTCAGATTTTCTTCTACGTGTTTACACTGATCTTCAATCCACTTATTCTTTGCCTTTTTCATGCTTTTCTTGATATCCTGGTTAATTTCCCTGTATTGTTTAGCTCCTTCTACCTCTGATTTCTTTTTCTTTAATTCTCGACGCTTGTCACATAGCACAAAGATGTCAGCTGTAACCCAAGGTTTCTTTGCTTGTCAGTGTTTGCAGGATCTCACTGGCTGTTTGTGTTACAACAGTGTTAAATGTGTCAACCAGTGTGTCCACGTCCGTGTCTTCTGCACCCAGAAGTAGCAGTGGTGCGAATTTTCCTCCTACCTTTGCCTGAAAGGCTTCCGCTACCTCTGGGTCTTTCAGCTTCTCGAGGACAAACTTGATTCTGGTGGGACCCTGCTTGTTGACCTTCTTTAGGCGGAGTCGGAAGGTCATCATCACTAAGTCATGGTCGCTTCCAATGTCTGCTCCTGGAAAACTTCTTGTCTTGGCAATGTTCACACTGGTTTGGAAGCGTCTCTTCCCCATGATGTAGTCAATTTGGTTATGGTGCTCTCCGTTCGGGCTGTGCCATGTCCACCTTCTGGATGCTTTGTGCGGGCCAAACGTGTTCATCAGCTTTAGATCATTTGAACTGGCAAATTCCAGGAGCCTTAAGCCTCTGTCGTAGGTCTCTGCATTGCAGTAGCGACCGCATGTGCCTTTCCAGTTCCTAGCAGCATCCTCTCCTATTTTGGCATTCCAGTCTCCCTGCACCACAAGAATGTCTTTCTTGGGGGTCTGGTCCAGAACTTCTTGCAGTTGGTCATAGAAGTCTTTCTATTTCCCCATCGCCATAGTCTGTTGTTGGGGCATAAACTTGTACAATGGTGTAAATGGGGTTGCCCTCAAGCGTATGGTGATAAGACTACTGGAGACTGGCCGACAACTCATGACGGTGTTCACGATGTCTTTGTGGACGAGAAATCCGACACCCTGTTCGTGTTTGTCCTCTCTGCCACTGTAGTACAGTTTGTGGTTTTCCTGGGTTGATGTTTCCCCAAGGTTCTTCCATCGTACTTCTTAAAGTCCTAGGATGGTCCAATGGTATCTGTTCATTTCATGTGTCAGTTCCTCTACCTTTCCAGGCGTTCTTAATGTTCTGACGTTCCAAGTGCCAATGCTGATGTTGTTTCTGGCACGGAGTTTTGATGGTGATGGTGCACCAGTAACACACTTAACACCTCTGCCCTGGCGCAAGACAGAAGGCGCGGTCCTTGTTCCGGGCGACGACCGATCCGGTATGGATTGAGGTAAGGTTGTCATTGCATGTGGTGTGTCTTGGGCAAAAGAACCTGGCGGAGCCCATCCCTCTCCAGGCTGTTCAACCACAACCGAAACTCCACATAACTTGTGGCTCGCCTTGCTCCTGGACACGTGGCCGATGAGACCCTTATGGGACTCTTTCGCCCTGAGTGGTGACTTCATCAAAGAAGTTTATACACCCAATCAGGTACCGTGTCAGCACCCTAGCCTTTGGTTATCCAAAACCTAACCTGCAAGGCAGCAGGGGACTCGTCAGTGGAGGGCGGGGTCGTCTATGTCCCGTGCAGATGTGAACATCTGCCCACTGCCCATGCATACTAATTTACTCGACTCTATTTTGAGAAAACATGGATTTTGGTGGTGCGGAAGCCAGCCCTTTACTTATTGTCACAAAGGTCACACATATGTATACAATACAATACAATACAATACAATACAATACAATAATACTTTATTAATCCCTCACGGGGAAATTCCATTCTGCCTAGGCAACACATGGCATCATCATGCACTCATTGAAATAATTAAATAACAACCTATAATTCTCAATTAAAGAGATGAACTGTAACAGAGGTATTGTTTACCTCTGTAACACTCTTGGCATCGGAAAGACTTATGGTGGATTTCCCCTGTGCTTCTGGTGTCAGCAATGTTCCAGTGAACTACTGAAAGAACTAAAGAATGCTGACAGACACTATGATCTGCTGATATTACTGTTCAAAAGGGTAACAGCCTGAGGGACAAAAGACTGAATTGGTATAACGTGACGTACTACTTTTGGGTACTCGAAGTCTGTCACTTCGTTCGTGCTGTCAAATTCATATCTAAGTCACAGGATGTGTTTTGTCATCAAGAATGTCAGCCAGTTTGTTCGTAGTCCGTCTGTTGGACAGTGTGTCCAAAGTATCCTGTGCCCTACCAATCACCGCGCCCCCTTTCTGGATTAGGGCTTTGCCGTTAAGACGATGTTGATCTCTTTTACATATTTCTAGCCCAGCACGTCAGTCCAAAAGGAAAGCTAACAATACTGGAGCAGTAAAACATCTGTAAAAGCTGGTTGCTTACATTAAATGATCGGAGCTTTCTCAAACAGTAAAGACGGCCGGTATGCGTTTGTTTTTTTTCACAATAGCATCTCTGTTTTGTTTCCAGTGGAGCGCGTTGTCAAAAATAACACCTAAATACTTGTAGGACTCTACACGCTCCACTTCTGTTCCGAGTCTCTCTCTCTCTCTCATTCCGACTAAAGACGTGTCTGGTAATATTGATCTAGCGTGTCTTGTTCTGAAAAAGTTGTGTGTGTGTGTGTGTGTGTGTGTGTGTGTGTGTGTGTGTGTGTGTGTGTGTGTGTGTGTGTGTGTGTGTGTGTGTGTGTGTGTTGTGTGTGTGTGTGTTACTGCATACCCGCAGTTAATCCTGTCTAATCTTTGCAACGTATTCGATCTGACTTGCGTGTGCTCGACTCTCGACGGTCTATTGCAACTGCTCTTCCGCTTGCAAGAGGCATAGATTCTCATGAGCCCCTGCATTCGCAGGGACTCATTCGTTCCTCAGAGAAAATAACTTATAGACATTAACGCAATGCACAAATTATTATACGAAAAGTAATATTTCTATAACTGTTGCGTGTAATTATGCAAGACCCATACAAGGCCTCTTGAAGATGATGCGCGTGCCACGTGCCCCGCGCGAGGTCAAGTGCGGCTGGAGCGGCGCGCGCCGCTTAGAAGGCACGTGAAGTGAAACGAAGTATAATTGTTGTATTTTTTAGTTGCGGTGTTTTATTTCAAATATGAACTCTTTGGGGGATTTTGCAGTTGTACTTAGTACAACTTTGGAATGTAACGGGTAGGTTAACAATGGTTCCGATCGGAAAACCCAATTTCCGAGATTCAGTTTACCTTGCGACATCTATTCTTTATGTTTGGGCTCAGGTTATTTTGTTTCTTAAAAGCTCCTGTGTTGTTTTTGTTTTGTTTTGTTGTTTAGAACGCATAGAAAGCATTGCATGCCCGGAATACGAATACCCTAACGAAAGTGTACTTATGAAAATAAAAAGTGAGAGCTATTAGTTTGTTACACATCTCACGCCCGTGTAATACTATTGTTTTTCTCCCTACGTCACACGACCAATCCCTTTATCGAAAAACGTACCATGTGACTGAGCTACAAAAACCCTTGTTGCGACAAATGGCGGACTTCTTGTAGCCCTCTTTGTGACGCATCTTGGATGCGAATTTTGTTCTATAAAAGATCACCAAAACGTTATAAAGTAAAAAGTTACTTAGTGTTGTGCGAAACAACAAGCACACTCAGCACTGGAGACGGCAAAGTCATGAAATATTTTAAATTATGTCATGAGTCTATTATGTATAAATGTATATTCCTTTGAACGTCAGTCATGTCTGGCGTGATCCAGGTCGGAAGATGTCGTCTTGATTTCTTTTACGAAATTAGTAGAGGAATGAAAACAAATACGTTATTGGGAGCAGGGGCTTGCTGCACGGACCCTTGTAGGCCTTCGGGAGGTCAAAGGAACTATTGTACCCCTCAGGCCTTCGACCTTCGGGGAACATTGGTTCCTTTGACCTCCCCGCTCAGGCCTACAAGGGTCCGTGTAGCAAACCCCTGCGGCCAATAACTAATATTGATTACTTGTATTACGAGTCAGGCTTTGCCAATTAGGCATTGAACCTTCTGTGTTGGGTTACTTATTGTAGTCAGATGAAGATGATTATCAAACAAACTCGCCGAACGCGTGGAGATCTGATAATCAGCTTCAGAGGACTACAAACCACAATGTAACCGAGAAGTAACGCAAAACAGACGGTTTCAAGTCCAAATTACGCACTTGTTGAAGCCTCGAATATGTGTCTGACGTCAGGAGTAAAAGCCAAATATTTCTAACGTCAGACTGTATTTTCTGAGAAATACACAAGGGACGCGAATCTTTTTCAATAGGCTAACATGCCCTGTCGTGAAAATGTGCTTGCTTTTTGCCGCTCGAATTTCAAACGTTTACCAGTGGTGCTGCTTCTAAGCAGCCAGTGACAGATTCAGAATCTGTAGCAATCAAGTGCGGACTTTTCTCACCTGGTTTAAGTGATAAAATTCTAAATTGTGAGCGCAGGACTGCGTGGTCAGCGACTGGATAAACGGTAGGTCTGATTTCGAACATGAAGCATGTATTGTTGGCATCCTTCGCCAACCAGTAGTGAGCTCATACTCGCATTCAACAATGACTCGATGTTTTCAACAAAAACTGAAATGCCATAGATCTGTCACATTTTATTTCTTTATTTCTCTTTCTCTCTTACTACACGAGTGGCAACAGTCTTTGCTTTGTAAACAGCAAAACGTGTTGACATGGAGCACACTAGAAGTTTCAAGCTGTCTCAGTTCCGAGTTTGAATTGCGACACAAATGTGTAGCACTTGTGTAGTGTGATCACCGCTTGAGTCATGCCGAAATAAGGTCAATTCTTGTATTTCCCTATCGTCTACCACCATTTTTTTGTTTTTTGTTTTTTTCTGATTATTTATGATGTAAGGTGCCGAACAGCCCTGATCTAAGCATTCAGACGAAAGACCTAGGACAGATTCGTGCGCCATAGTAGTATTGAGGATTGACCAGCTGATTAAAAATTACAGGTAAGACAATGGTTCTAGAAGGTAGGCATTGGGGCATTGAAAACCCTGCGATTTTTAGATGCTGACCAATCACAATGTCGGAAAATGGAGTGACTGAACGACAATGGTTCTTGTTTTCATCCCTACGTCACAAGACCAATCCTTTCAATGCAAACTGTACCACGTGACCGAGCTACAAAACCCTTGTAGCGACAAATGGCGGACTTTGTGTAGCCCTCTTTCTGACGTGTCTTGGATGCCAGTGTTGTTCTATAAAAGATCACCAAAACGTTATAAAGTACAAAGTTACTTAGTGTTGTTCGAAACAACAGGCACACTACTTGAGACGGCAACTTCATGAAAGATTTTAAATTACGTCATAGGTCTATTATGTATAAATGTATATTTCTTTGAAGTCAGTCATGTCTGGGGTGATCCAGGTCGCAAGATTTTTTCTTGATTACTTTTATGAAAATTGTGGATGAATGAAAACAAATACGTTATTGGTAGCAGGGGCTCGCTAAACGGACTTTTGTATGCATTCGGGTGGTCAAAGGAACCATTGTACCCCTCAGGCCTTCGACCTTCGGGGTGCAATGGTTCCTTTGACCTCCCTCCCTCAGGCCTACAAGGGTCCGTGTAGCAAATGCCTGCTACCATTAATTTTAATTGTTGCCTCCTGGGTCCGGTCAGGGAGGTCAATGTCGGAGGTAAGAGTCGAGGGCTATAGCCCTTGACTCTTACCTCCGACGTTGACCCCCCCCCCCCCTCCCCCTCCCCCCCCCCCCGACCGGACTCGAGAGGCGACAAGAACCACTGGCAAAGCCTAACTCGTAATACAATGATTATGCCTTCAACTGAAAAAAAAAAGAAAGAAAAAGCTTGAGCGAAAAGTATACCCTTGAAAAGACCCAAACTTTACGTGTGACGTAGAGATTCAGGGGACATAAATCTCCATACTTCCGACTATCAGTTAACAACCTCGCGCGAACTGCATTCGCCTTAAATTTATCTTTCAGGTATTGTTTAACTTAGCACATTTTCAGGCATTCTTTTGTAGGAAATTGTTAATATAGGCCGAACACAAAGCGTACGTATAGTTATTTTGTATTTATTTTATTTTTATATTTTATATTAATTTATTTTTATTTTGTAACTTTTTATTTATTCAGCTTTTTTGTTTATTCGCCGTTTCCAATGCGGTCAGTACGTGATAGGGCCTTCGCTTCAGTTTAATTTTCCTGTCGTTGATATTATCTAACTTATCCAATTATTCAGTTATGTTTTATATGAAACTGGTACAAGTGGTATCACAGGACACCCACATATAGTTCTGTTTTGTTGTTTAGCCCTTAAATCATTTATTTATTGTTCTATTTTTGATTAGAGGTTTGACTGAATGAAGATTGGGATATGTTTGTACCGAGAAATGTGATTGGCCTAATATTTATTTGGTGGAAAACGCTTTGCTCAGCGAGTAACGTTATCATCGTAACATGTAATACGGGATTCTACTTATCACATGTTACCTTGGTAATATGTGACAAGGGGACTCCCGTTGCCTTGAGAACAGGCGACCAGGGGAAAAAATCGAATAGAGACAAGCCAATGAGATAAAGTGTAAAGAGACTGGATGAAGACGAAAGTCTTTAGCAATTCGCGTGTAGTGATACAGCATGTGCTGTCTCCGCTGCCACAGTTGACCGTTTCGTTGAACTGCCTCATAACGATCAGCCTCTCAGGCAGAGTCAAGTAACCAGTGTCTCAGTTACGTGCATGGCATGTGGCACCGAACCCCTTCGAAGGGAACAATAAATTATGTCGAGTCAAGTAAAATCACTGTCGAAAAGTCGTTGTACTAATAATTTAGATTGTGCAACGTGGTCGGTTCGACAGTTAAAATGCTCGTTGACCCCTTTACTGAAAAGGGAATTGATGATCCAACTGCAAAAGACCTAGTTCCTCATGAGCCCACGCAATGGCGGTGGATCATGAGGATCTATGCCTTTTGCGTTTGTAACCACGCTCCTTGGACGGCCGGAGATTTTTGGCGTTGACTTAGCAAAGATTTCAGACGCAGTCTGCTTGCACTGGCAGTGAAGGAGTTAAACCTCACATTTTATGGGTCGAAATGATCACTCGTGATTTATTTTGCTTAATTCATTCGAGGTGAACTGCATCCGGATACGCGGCTTATGCCGCGTATCCGGATGCAGTTCGTCTCGAATGGGTTACGCGGTAGTCAGGCACAATTTAATCGGCTCTATACATTCAGTTATAAGTATCTGAATCGGACAGGGAGAGGATGGGTCCTACTGGCGAAATCTCGGTCATAAGAAAAATCAAGTACCTCTGCTAGGTAGGGGGCGACAACCGTTATCAGCAGCGAGTAATCGTCCCTAATACCCGCTTACCCTTGACCTTCCTTACCCTGCGATATCCCAGGTGATATAACCGATTAACGTGAAATCACATGTGCGGACACGGCCATCTAGTGGATTGTTTGACAATTAGAAGAAGAGAAGACAACTCTGTTTGCTCGCAGAGGTAACATGGAGTTACTCGCGCTCAGAGGGTTTAGTTCGTCCCTTTTTATCAAAAAGTCACCAGACCCACGTATGGGTAATAGCGGTGCTGTCAGTGTAATGTTCGCTTTACCCGGGCCAATTCTATGAATCAGATCAGCTCAAAGCACTATGAAGGACATATAAATCCAACGCGCACGCTCGCGTGAAACACATGCAAACACTCACGGACTGACGACATAGTATACTGACGAGCAAAAGAAAAGCTACGTTTTTGGAATTATCGGAAACACTAAAGTGCCGCATTTATTTTGCTCTTCAGTATTCAAGACAAAACACAGTCCGTTCACGTGGCGCGAAGGGTCAGCTCGGCTTTTGAAAGAATTTGTTGTCGCATTTACTATGATATGAAACGTAGGAAATGCCTGAAGCCGATGCAAAAGTGGAAGGAGTACCTGGAGAAAGAATCCCCCCGTGGCGCGGTCTGCACTAATTAACAGTAACAACACAAGATGAGAAACGTAAGGTGCCAGAACCCCATAGTGAATCTCTATACTCGCATCGCACGCATAATTTGTGTGGCAGGTCCTTTTCGAACGCCAGGGATTGTGCCCGCACATTCAGGCCTACTTGAGCCAGACTTATCGGCATTCATTGAGTCCTGAGATCGAAACTGACTCCCGAGTGTGGCTGTCTTCTACGACTTCATTTGAAATAGCAACCATTATATTGGTGCCGGGGCAGCTTGGCCGGCAGTCTTTTTTATGTTATGTTTCAAGAGCCAAGTACGTAAAAGATTATCGGGCCGAACTCGGCCCCAGTGGGCCCGCGCACTGTCGTGCCGACCGGCCCGATGGCCTTTGCACACTGGGATCGAACTACACCTTGAAAGCCGCTCGGGTTTCTCTGGCTCCGATTAGCCACACAGGAATGGAGGGAGCTGGTTGTCAAGTCATCAGTGGTGTCAAGTCATCAGTGGTGCCCCAACCGGGTCGGCAAGACTACGGGAGATAGATAGATAGATAGATAGATAGATAGATAGATAGATAGATAGATAGATAGATAGATAGATAGATAGATAGATAGATAGATAGATAGATAGATAGATAGATAGATAGATAGATAGATAGATAGTCCTCTGTGAAGAGATATAATAGTCTGGTTGTTGGAAAAGGTGTAAATTTGGACAGAATCGAGATACGGCGGCGTGAGAAGCGTATACGCTTTGATAACTGTGTCACCCTTTTCATTTCTAACGTCAACGAATCGACATCAAGTTGTCTATTCGTTAGCTTTGTTACCCGTACCTGGCAATGCAATGCGAAGCCGGATGACTGACGAACCTCGAAAGTTCAAGGACTCGCCTGATTAGCTTGGCGCCTAGAGGCGCCAAGCTATTCAGACACTATACCCTTGAGCTGTGGTAGTCCATTAATGCTGGTGGTGAAAGAGGCAGTGCGGTATCAGAAGTTGGCACAGGGGTGTACCGTCGGGCAATATAGGAGAGGTTGTCAGTCAAACACACTTTAAATAATCTGGCGATCTGGTTTCACTTGATAGTCCTGAAGTTGTCTTAGTTCAGGGTGCTCATTCCCAGCCGCTGGAAACGATGCGTCTAAACCGGCATCACAGACTCACGGCTGTTAACCCTTTGGTACCTCGGATATGAATGGTGTCAGCAAGAGGCATCAGATCCTCATGAGCCCCAGAAATTTTTGAAATTTCCGAAACTTGTGGCAGTGTTGCCTTAAGTCTTTTTGTTGTTGTTGTTGTTGTTGTTGTTGTTGTTTTTTTTTTTTTTTTTTGGGGGGGGGCGGGGGGGGGGGGGGGGGGGGGGGAAGGGGGATGATTTATGCCTGCAGACCGAATAGCGAGGATAGGAAATCTGGTGGGGTCAAAATCTGTTCTGACCCACCCTTTTCTGTGCTTCATTTTTATCACCTTTGTGATGGTGTAACGTGATACTCAAATGGAGTTTGTTTGTTTGTTTCAAGTGTTTGTTTGTGGGGGTTTGTTTGTTTGTTTGTGTGTTCGTTCATTTCTTTGTTTGTTTGTTTGTTTGTTTGTTTGTAAAATTCTACTAATCTGGTAAACCATTGAACCTACTTTCTACCAACCAAGCAGTAAAACAACTAACCGACCCAACCAGTTAGTCGGTCAACAAACAAACAAATAAACAAACAAACTCATTCCAAATGAATGAATGAATAGATCAATCAATCAATACGCCAAAATAAAAGTACACTGAGTTTGAGTGTTGACCACTGTACACTTTATCCAACCTCCCACTGACATACCAGAGGCAGGTCTGAACATCTTACGCGGAGCCTATCCTCTACTGTTACTTGTACCCGGTCGGACCGATCACCGCGGAAGCGGGGAGTACTAGATCTCGTCAAACGTCCTTCCATCTGCAAGAGGCATAGACTCTCATAAACCTCTACGTTAGCATGGGCTCATGAGAGGCTATGCTTCTTGCGTATGCCTAACATCATGGCCCCAAAACATTCCTCAGATCGAGGTATCGTACCAGTACATTGCCGTACAGGAGAGAAGTGTTTATAATCGCATTATCTCCCTTGTCGCATTACCTCCCCTCGTCACCTTACCTTCCCTTTATCACATTATCTTTCTTGTTGACACTTCAGCCACCAGAGGGTCAAGCGTTTAGAAGTCGGCTTTTGCGACAGTATATTATATTACACCGTTCCGCACAGGGGTATCTTTTCCCGGATTTTCCTGTGTTGTAAGGTGTATGTTTGATGCGAAGCCAGGGTCGGCATCCTAAGCTTGGATTTATGGAAGTGTATCAACTATTAACCACTTCACTGCTGGAAAATTCGAACACCGCCCAACTGCAACAGGCAAAGAACCTCATGAGCCCCCGCAGATACGGAGATTCTTGAGGTTCTATGCCTCTTGCTGGCCGTATTCCTATCCACCTTCCTTGAATTTGCCCTGCTTTTAAAGACATGATTTTGAAGGGGTTAAACGCTTTTTAAGATAATGATTTCTACACTATGTAACAGTATATCATTCACACACTGAGAGAGAGAGAGAGAGAGAGAGAGAGAGAGAGAGAGAGAGAGAGAGAGAGAGAGAGAGAGAGAGAGAGAGAGAGATGATGATGATGATGATGATGATGACGATGATGATGAAATGTTTTTATTCAGGATAAAAAGCTTTAGGCATAGCAATGCCTATCTTCCAAACTGTCCTGCTACTCTACACATATAAAAATACATCAGGTGATACAGCAAAAGATAAAACATATAAGTAAAAAGACCCATCCCCTCCCCCCCCCCCCCCCCCCACCATCAGGAAAACAAAATTAATAATAATAATAATAATAATAATAATAAATAAAATACAAAGAGAATTAAAATAATATATATATACACTTGTATGAACCTGACATGTTAATGCAGACAGTCGAACTATTACATAATCTGCAGCAATCTGCTGTGCTGGAGCAACATACTAAGCAGAAAGATAGAACATTCACATCGACAGCAGATATTTATGGACGCGAGCTCTGAAGATAGATAACTTTGAAATAGACTTTAAATGGGAGGGCAAGTTATTCCATGACTTAGCACCGGAAAATGATATGCTAGATTTGAAGATGTCCATTCTCGGTTTTGGGAGATGGAGTAAGCTGTTCCTCGTGTTCTCTCTATTCGTGTGGGAAAACAGCTCATGGAGATAGGGAGGGGCGGCATCGTTCAGAATTTTTTGCACAAGTAAGCATCTATTAAGTTACAATTGTTTACTAAGTGATAGGATATTAATGGCCTTCAATCTTTCATCAGTAGGGGACGAACCAGGAAGAATAAGCTTAATACCTCGCCGGTAAAGGGAATTAATTTTTTTTCAAATGAATGTCTCCACAGCCGTCCCAGATATTGCAAGCATAATTACAATGTGTCTTGATGTATGCGTTAAAGAATAGTTTCCGAGCATCAATGTCAACTATACGACTTAATTTGGATAATAAAAAGAGATTCTTCGAAATAGTTTTACAGGAAGTTTCTATGTGAGGCTCCCAGCTGAGCTGTTCGTCTGTCATACCTAACAAACGATGTTTGACACTTGCTCTCTGGGCTGAGAGTGAAGGGACAGCTCAAGGGGTTGCAAACCACGTTGATACTTTTGGCGTGTCGTCACCAACATACTTTTCGTTTTAGGAATACTAATAATCATATGATTTTCTTCTCACCAAGTTGACACTTCATCTAAACTTTGTTGGAGGACAGCGCTCACGGTTGAAACATTTTTATCAGATACATGTAATGATGTATCATCAGCAAATAGTTCACAGTTTGTGTCGGGGTGTGATATTGACAGTGGAAGGTCATTTATAAAGATGTTGAATAATAACGGTCCTAGGGTGGATCCCTGAGGAACACCATGGGTCACCAGTCAGCTGAGTATTTACCATTCAAGAACACTTTCTGCGTTCTTACTAAGAGATAGGACGAGAGAAAACCGACTGCCTTTGAATCAATGTGATATAAAGGTAACATCTTTAGTAAGATTGAGTGGTTAATGAGATCGAAGGCTCTTTTAAGATCTAGAAATACTACACCTGAAAGTTTGGACTCATTTATGGCAGTAAGCCATTTGTGGGTTATGAGAGTTAAGGCTGTCTGACACGAATGTTTAGGGCGAAAAGCTGATTGTGCTGTACTAATAAGGCGGTTTTCCTCCAGGAATTGAAATAAATGATTATGTATATGCTTTTCAAGTGGTTTGGACACTGCTGATAAGATTGAAATAGGTCTGTACTCACTTGGTCGCTCAGATCTTTGCTTTTTGGTAGAGGAATAACTTTTGCTATTTTCATTTCATCGGGAAACATGCTCTTTTGAATCGAAAGCTTATATATCAAGGTTAATGATTCATTAATGATTTTTGTTTGTTTGTTTGTTTGGCGTTTGTTTTTGTTTGTTTATTTTTATTATTTATTTATTTTATTTTTTATCATTTTTTTTCCTCGGGGGTGGGGGGGGGGAGGGGAGTGGGGGGAGGGGGGAGGGGGGGGGGATATCTCCGGTTATACACCTGTTTGTGTCCCAATGTCGCTTTTAAACAGTGGCGGACTGACACCTACCACTCCATGTACTAGCTGCTTCAATCAGTCTACTAAAGATGAAGAACCATCTACAATAGGCATAGAGTCCCATGTGCCCCAGTAGACTGCGGGGGATCATGAGGGGCCATGCCTTTTGATAATCCACAGATCCAGAAATGATTCCGGCGTTAAAAGGCCCGAGACATCCGCTCTTCAGTGGAAAATACTGGGTTACCCAAAGCGCAGGCCAACGGAGGCCGACATCGGCCCGATGACCTTGTGCGCATTGGGCTAGATACCGGTTTCTATTTCCCGACAAATTAACTCATTCGCGGCCAGCCACATCCGGATGCGCGGCATAAGCATCCGGATGCGGCTGGCCGCGAATGAGTTAAAGCCTCTGTTACCTGAAGACCTTTTCGAATTCGAGAATAACCCAACGAAGAAAGAAGCAAGCTTAGAAAAGGCAGTTACAACACTTTTCTACGCATGCTTCTTTCTTCGTTAGGATGGTCTCTGCATTTTACAAGCTCGGCGGTCACCTTTCTGGTCTAAATTTCTCTCTTTTTCGTGTCCGATTTCTGTAACTGTGGCTGATCCGCTTTGGCCTTTTGCTTCCTCCGCATACTGCTAACGCCCTTTGGAATATTGTTTACACATTTGCTCACATTTCATAATCTAACCCCTTTGCTGCTGAGAAAAAGTGAATACCACCCATCTGCAAGAGGCATAGATCCTCATCAGCCCCCGCAGTTGCGATGGCTCATGAGGATCTATGCCTCTTGCTCACACCATGTGGACCACTGGCGTTCGCCTTGGCGTGGCATTAACGCAGGTTTCATAAACACGGTCTGCGTCCATTGGCGGTGACGGGGTTAAACCTTATCATTCGGAATACACCAGTGTGTGAAATAAGTATGACTAAAATAGTTCAAGGGTAGTGCCAGAATAGCTTGGCGCCTCTAGGCGCCAAGCTATTCTGGCACCACCCTTGAACTAAAGCCATTGAGTATCCTTATCTGTAAGTACTATAATGTAGCTTGCATACGGCAGTGTACAAATTTGAAGCATTTAGCCTCAGTGTGATATGGGTTAAGCGTCTGTCTTTTTGAGGAGTCGCTCGTCATTCACTCTATGACTGACGAAAGAGGCAAATTTACGACCGATAACTGCTCTCTCAAGGAGGAATAAATAACTTGTCGAATTCTCTCGTTGGCAGGCGACAAATTTAGTCACTCGAACCATCCTCGAGTGAATAAATAAGTGCCCGCGGGGGGAAAAAAAAGTATGTGTTTGTGCGCTTTCAGAACCCGGGACGCTAGTCACGTGCAACTCTCTGGCACCAAGTGCATCAAGCGAACTGCGTACCGATAGCACTTCAATCGCTAGCACTGTGTGTCGATAGCACTATGATCGCTGGCACTATACGTATATATAGCACTACAATCGCTAGCACCACGTGTAGCTAGCACTACGTGTCGATAGCACTACATAACGCTACGTAGTTCAGTCCGGCCATGGCGTCCGTATGGTCACAGCTAGGGCCGGCCGTAGCGCTGTCGAGCGTAGTGCTGTCGACACGTAGGGCTAATGACTAGTAGTTTTAACGACCGTAGTACCTAGTGCTCGTGATGTATAGCCAGACGGGATTCAGCCAGCGGACTGCAATCACGTATCAGTCGCTCATCCCTCGGCTCCATGTGCAATCTCACATCATCCAGGTTAACCGATTCAGCCCTGACGCCGCACTACAGCAGGAGATGGGTCGACCATCATAATTCAAGGGCAGTGCCAGATTAGCTTGGCGCTTGTCTGCGCCAAGCTAGTCTGGCACTGCCCTTGAATTACCATGGTCGATCCATCTCTTGCAACAGGTGTATAGTCTTTAGATGACGCCTCCAAAATTTGGGAAATACGTGCGCTGGGCTGAATGAGTTAACCCCTCCACTTCCAGCGGACGCAAAATGATGTCTGTGAAATCGGGGCAAATTCAACTGCCGATCAACCCAAGGAAACCCAACGTGGACAGGGGCAACAAGGGGCAATGAACAGCATCGGTCCCCGCAGATGCGGGGGCTAATGCGATTCTTTGCCTAATGGGTTGTGAGGCCTTCGTATTTTTCCGGCAGTGAATGGGTTAAGTCTACGGTTGATGACATTTTGGGAATGACCGAGGAAATGAAATTAAAATTTTCACGAGGTTACACCGACGTAGGTTAAAAATAAAAAGCTGGTGTTTAATTTTGACACGCAAATCCTGTGTTTTATGGCCATTGACATTTTGAGCACTGCATTTCGACTGTATATTAAGTTATCAGTAGGCAGCCACGACATGTTACGAGACGAGATCTGTAGTATTGCCAGTTTGCTCAAAGTGTGCCTTACGTCCTGAGAAAGTCTTGTTGCTGTCAGGACGTTAAGCAATGTACAATCAATCAATCAATCAAAGTGTGCCTCACGTGGATTTTTTTCCCCAATAACGTTTTAACAAGATACTGACGAGCATGGGATATTTTTGGAATCAACGGAAACTCTCGTCAGTATATTTCACTGAAAACAGAAAAGTGATCACCGAACTTTCTTTGTTGGGATTTTTTGTGCATTTCAGTTACACACTTGACAGTCACCCTTTTACTGAGTCTGCAGTTCGCAGACAGCACAGAATTGTGTGGGTACTCCATGATCCTATTGGGCATGCGCTCTGAAATTTACGCACACGCGATCTACGCGTCAGCATAGCTCGTAAATCTGATTGGCTGCGCCCGCTATCTGGACCAGGACAGGGCGCCGACGTCCGCCATCTTGTCACCTTCCCGGCATCCTTTGCTGCTGGGGGTCTGGCAGGGACATAATGGCCGCGTGCCGAGTTAATTGTCGTGGGAGATCATGATGCACTTGATTAGGAGCCCTGGCCATGAGCCGGCTCTGTTGGTAGCATACAAAGTGACCGTTAGTTTACAGTGGCGGATCAGTTGTTTGTCGAGGGTGTAAGTCCAACAATTACTTGTTTGGGACTAAGGATTTCTTTTCACTGGCCGAATGGTACGCAGTGCCCAGAGCACATACTGTGCAGAAGAGGGAAATGAAATGAAACGATAAATGATTAGGTGCACAGACCCTTTTTAAACTGAATCATGTCCTTGCACACGCCGTGTGTGGCGTGTACGTGTGTGTGTGTGCGTATGTGTGTGTGTGTGTGTGTGTGTGACGGTGTGTATGTGTCAAGGCGGCGCTCAGCCGCTGTCATTAGTGTTTCGTTTGCCGTGCCGCGATGGCCGCCTGTCATGATGCCGGAATGGATATGTACAGTACACTTTTACAACCGTGTGTATGTGTGGGATTTTGCGGGTGTGCCCGCCTGGACGCGTGTTTCTATGTTTATTTCCACTTCCTGAACGATTTCAGTTTAAAAAAAACAAAACTTAAGTGAGTCAGTCAGTTCAACTGATATTGATTTCATACTGATTTTGTTCGTGTTAGTTTATTTTTTTCCCAATTTAAAGAAGGTATTTTGTGATTTGTGCATTATATGTAAAGTAGATTAGCAACGGCAAGTTCGAAAAGTGGTTTCACCAAAACATTCACCGTTGTAAAATAAAGAATCATTCTCATTGTCACACACGCACGCCCCCTCCGGCGCGACTGAGTCGGCCGCGATGCGGACGTGTCTTCTGATGAAGTGCCCTGTATCTTCTATCTGTAATAACCATTCCGCATGGATAGAACCGGTTTAGATTGATTCAGTATAAAAAAAGAGTAATATCAAATTCATCGAAACTGTCTCGTGACAACATCATATGACTAAACTTGTAGGAATTCTAAAAATAAAAAATAAAAAGCCTGGCATGTACGGCTAATCGACCGCTCACGTGGAGCAGGGAAATAACTCTCCATCGACCGATGTCGTCATTTGTGTTGTGGTCACATGACTTCAGTATCCGCCATCATGGTACCCAAGTTTAATGTGGACACCGAACTCCATTTATTTAGTTGATTTACCATTGTGATCGGCGGTTGGCCCGTCGAAGGTCCCCATTTACCGAAGCAGTAAGGTAGGAATGTTCATGCTGAAACATTTTGTAAGTGCTGTTGTACCTTGCAACTTCACCGTAAGCGAACAAAGTTTGTTGCTGTTTCAATTTTGTTCTAGTTTGCATGGGCTGGGTTGAGAGTACTGTTTGGTACTGCTAGTGCGTACTTGTCGTCACTTGCCTGTTTACATTTGTTATCCAATTTACTGAGGCACTGCAGCGTAATTAGATAAAGGGTGCTACTGATTCAGCTTTATCATTCATCTAATCCGGGTCAGTAGGTCAACACTTGACCACAACAATGGCCAATCGCTTCGAGGTTGCCCACGTGGGAGTATCCCCCTAACTTGTGCAAAACCAACGGGAGGACACCTGTACTGTTATCCACTTGGATAGCTAGTGAACTTGTTTGTTAATTATAATAACTGATTCGAAGTGCAGCAGTTGACAGATTTTTTAAATCTCAAATTTCACTTTTATGGTCTTGTTCTATGCCCAGTGATCAGAATATCATGTATGGGGATGCAAATTGTATCCTCCACTGGGGAAATAATTATGATTTTTTTAAATGAAAATAATACTATCATGTAGGAATACTATTTTATCCAATTCTCGGCCATTCTGTGGAACAAAGAGCACCTGCAGTGCACAGGAGCAGACATTATTGTGGACTTTGTGTAATGATCAAGGGGTCACGATTATTGCATTTTTATGCATAAATTGCATAAATTGTGCATTTTTGGGAGGCATGGCTAATTGGTAGCATAACTCATTATTTCACTGAGTTTGAAAATTCTCAGCCATTCAAGTTAAAATCTATATCCCCTTAACTTTTTTTGGGACTGTATATTATTATACCAGCAGTAGACAAGTAGTGTATGATAACAATTTTGTTGGTTAGGGCACCAATAGACTGACCCATTCCTGGGGTGAAATGTCAATCAGACTTAGCCACACGACCAATTAAAACGCTATAGACCATCTGCCAAGCAGAAGGTCTGGCATAACAACGGATATTTATGCTTGCGCGGCATGGAAGGGCATTGATGTTTCCATTATTTCAGTGGTACTGGAGATGCCTGAAAAGCACTGTTGTTATGGGGAGTTGATACCCCAATCCATATGCTGGTGAATAGTTTTTCCATTCCCGAAGGCTTTATCACAACTGGCAGTGGCAGATAGGAAAGAATGGATAAAAGCTTGAGGTTGGCCACCTGGTCAACTGAACCCTGAGAGAATCACAAGAGACATAATGCTCAAAAGTAAAATTTCTGCTTTTCTGTGTTCCACCATAGCATTCACAGACTGACTCAATCGCTTGTATTACGTTTGGTCTGCGAACTTTGGATCGTAGATCTGTCAGCTGTGTGTAAAGCTTTCGTGCATGTAAGCTGTCCGTATGGCTGTGGGAGTGGGTGAGAGACACCTAATTGATGTAAACAGACTAGTACTACTGCTACAGTACTACTACTAGCAGAAGTTTTTAGGGGGAAAAAGAGACGTTTTTAGACAGACTTCAGAAAAGTGTACTGATGATTGCCTGCACAAGAATTTCTTTTAGAGACTCGGTAGCAGGATATGTCCACAAATAGGTATAGGATCGCCCATAATTTCAGACTGTAAACAGATAAAAACTGATATTACCATTGGGGAAAAAGAGCATACATGTGTGTGGCCATGCAAAATTGCAAAGCTCCACCATTACTATTTTATTAAAAATCACAACTTGATTTGGCGAAAATTAGACGATTTGAGCATGTCATAAAATGCTAAGTTATAGGTCGCATAACTGCATAATCTCTTGACTGAAAATATCCCCACTTACTGTACTGATTAAACACATACCTGGTTTGTACTGATTAGTTTACAGCTCTGATAATCATATACTTTAGAAGATATGCCATACTGAAATGAAAACATGTAATAATGCCTTAATGGTTAACACTAGAAATTGGAAGGTCTGTGGGGATATAAAATCTTGAGTCCCATTTACCAAAGTTTTAGCCATTCTGTTGCTTAAACAGTTGCAGGTTAATCATTTAATGATCCAGGATGGTGGGGGAACACAGAATACCAGGTCACATTACTGGCCTTTACATCTTTGCTGTCATCAACTTGTTCGCGCTGTTGAATGTCAGTCTCGTCAGTGCTGATGTTGTTGCGGTAAGTGGATAGTGCACTTAACCTGAATGATGTTACACATTATGACTTTGAGAATGAGAATACATATTTATGCATGGGTGAACTGCTGAAATTAGAAGTACCCCACCGGTGTTCTTGAATCAGAATGAGAAATAAAATGCTTCTCTTTCTGTTTGTATCTTTCCTTGTACTGACCAGTAGGAATTTGTTTCAGTTTTCAAAATTGTCAAGTGACCTCTAGCGCAGCTTTTGTGACATCCATGATTACCAGCTGTTATGAATGCTAATGCTTAGTAATGGTTTCATGCTTATCTTCGAGATCTGCGTAGATAAAATATTTACATCATGTTTGTAAAAAAAAGTGTATCACATCGCACACTATCCGATGAAATGGCCTGTTTTTTATCGGCCGGCCGTACACACTCGAGCGACACAAGTCAGTCTTAATTTTTATGTCTAGTTCATGTGTGTTTCGAGGAAGTTTTGCTTTAAATTGCCGGTACTCCTCATCATCAGCGGACCAAACCGTGGAGATGAGCATTTAGTGTAGAATTCTGCTGCATATATCTCGATCTCCGTTTAATCCTATCCCCCGTATTGGCTGGGGATTAGGATTGATAGCTCTAGGGCTTTCCTACTGACTTGAGTTAGTAGGTCGTTGGCTCACTTTCGGAAGGATTCTCGCATCGAGTTGTATCCTAGTGTTTGTGAGGTTCAACTTTCGTTTTTACAAATTCTTTCAACTGCGTTATAGCAGTCTCTTGCGATGCGGAGTGTTTCCCCTTTTAATTGTCATTTGAAGATTGCTGGTGGGTGGGCCGACAGGTGGTGTAGGTACTGATATGTTTCAGTTGTGCGCTCTGGCACGTCGTGGCGGCGAAAGATCGCCTTGTCCTCAGGCCAGAGCCTATGGTGGTCTGAGGTCTGGCATCAGGCTGCAACGAGGAGAGGCAGGAGAGGCTGGCTGTGCAGTATATGCAACAGGAGGCCTTGATCCTTTCGTCGTCTGAGGGAACAGATATAAATTCATCCGTGAGCTGAAGTTCCCGCTGGGTTGTTTTATCTCTTTTGATCGCGATGGGTCAGTTTTGAGTCGACCCTGTTTTGCTTAAGTGTTCCGGATATAGGGCTATATCTTGATTGTTTGGTCTTCTGTTCGCAAGGCTTTCTATACAATTATGCATGTGCCAGCTCCAGAGAGCCATATGTCTCGCAGGTGGCCATGGGATATTAGTCCAGTCAGCGCCAGGCCCGGCAGTTACGTAATCAGGGACCATTCCCAACACCCTTCAACTACTTTTGGAAGTAGTAGCGCGATGAATGGATAGCGGCATAGAGGTAGCTGTGCCACCTGCCTGTTAGTAAGATAGCGCATCCCTTCGCTGTGTAGTTTTCAATGTTTTTTCCACGTGAAATTTAGCTCTCTGTTTCAGAAAGTTGTGTCATTTAGATTCTTCTTATTCAGTGCGGAGTGTTCTCTTTATTGCAAGTCTGTCGGTTTTGATAACCGTTTCTTGCCGGTTTGTTTCTTCTTTTTCTCTTTTCCCCAAAGTTTAAAGTTCATTCCATATCAACTGCTGGATGTGATACAATGTAATGGATTTTTTTTTTTTTTTTTTTTGTTGTTGTTGTTGTTGTTGTATAGAAACTTTATTTCGAGAACGCGTTCTTCTGTTCGCTGTTAAACAGCTACTGTCTTTGCAGTTAGGTTTGTAAAAAAATGGTGTATAACTTCGCACACTCCATGAAGCAATGGCCTGTTTTTTTTTGTTGTTTATTTGTTTTTTGAAGAATTGGTTGTGGTTTTGTGATCTAGCCACGCAAAGCTGGTCAGTGCCAGTGCTGTGACGAGGAAGGTTGCGTGTGCACTCTTGCACGACGTGGCACCAATTGAAGAGATGATCTTGGCCGCGTTGCACGTGAGAGCCTGGGTCACGTGGTCTGTAGTCCAAAGGCTGGCTGTGTAGAGTCGTGGATTCTCGTTGAAGTGCAAGTCCTGTCTCTGCCGTCGTCTGAACAGAAAGAGTTAAACAAATGGAGTCGCGATGGGTAGTTTAAGATATCTCGTGCACTTTTTGTTTTTTTTTTCCTTTTGTTTTTTTTTATTTGAAATGATCTTTCTTCAAACATTGTTCTGTTTTTACGTGTTTGGGATAAGGGCGCTATGTCATTTATTCTTTTGTCTATTGTTAGTGTGGCTCTTCATACATTCACGTGTATGTATGCGCCCACCAAGGACAATGTGTACCTCGCCGGTGGTAGTACACTCAAGTCAGGCCCGGCACTGACTTTCATAGCTACGTACTGTTACAACCACCTTTCTACCAAAGAAGTACCCAACGGAGAAAGAAACACGCTTAGAAAAGACGGGTACAACACAATTTATTAATATTTCGGGTAAATACCCTTTGTCAAAATAGACAAACAAACAAACATAGAGATTAGCCGCTACTTATCTTCAATGGCAGAAGGAATGTGGCAACTGAAGGAGGTGACGTAAAATAAAAGAAAAGAAAAGGAAGAACAAAAGTGCGAAAAAAATAAAAATGACGTCAACGAAAAATCGCGTAAGAGAGAGACTCGGAAAGAACCTGAACACGAGAGACAAGAGTGTGTGCAAGCACGTGCAGGAGCGAGCGAAAGAAAAGGCGTGTAGATGAGGCCAGAGAAAGAGAGAGAGAGAGAGAGAGAAAGAGAGAGAGAGAGAAAGAGAGAGAGAGAGAGAGCGAGACGGAGAGAGAGAAAGAGAGAGAGAACGAATGGGGAGTACCCTTGGGCACGAAGTAGGCTGAGTGTCTAATACACAATACACAAAGCCTGCTAAACACCAACCCGAAGGCAAACTTTATATCACCTTCAAGTTGAGGACTACCTCGGGGAAAAACGGGAGGACCCCGGGAAAAAAACCCCAGCATTTAGCACGGTACACAACAAGTAATAAGTCATGAAAACAAAGCAAAGAATCAAAATCAGTAAGAGAATATTGGTATAAGGGGAGAGTAGGTAGTTGTGAAACCGTCTTCAAGGGTAACTCAAAAAATAAGGGGGAGAGAGAGAGAGAGAGAGGGAGATGGGGGCGGGGGGGGGGGGGGGGGGGGGGGGGGGGGGGGGAAGGGGGGAAGGAGTAAGGAGGAAGGGAAAAAAAAAAAAAAAAAAAAAAAAAAAAGGGAGGGGGGGGGGGGGGGGGAAGACAATCAGCCAGAGCCACCAACCCCATCCAACGGGCACCCACCAGCCCACAGAAAAACACACAGGTACGCAACAAGACGACCACATACATCCCCAAGGGATGCACACGATCGCCCCGCCCCAAAACCGCGTATCAAACCGTGAGCCGGAGACCCGGTGCCCGACAGGGAAGGGCAAGGGATCCAACTAAACGTTCGGCCAGCGCTGAGAAAGTCCCCAAGGGAAATGTACATATCAACCAGCGCCAACAGCACGTAACTGATTAGTGAGTAGTAAATCAGTGAGGTAAAGTAGCAGACACAAGCAAGGTAAACAATGTTAATCTTTCATATTCATCCCGAGTGGCGCCACAGTGCCCAGTTTATTAATCAGAAATTTTTCACGGTCTTTCCTGGCCCAGACATTACTGGCTTGCATAAGCCAGAGGCCTTTAACTCGAATGTCTGAGACGGAGTGGTCGGCCTGATTGAAATGTCGTCCGACCGGTCTGTTGTATTGGTACTTGACAGACTGAAGATGTTCTTTGAAACGGTCGTTGATGGTTCTTTCCGTCTCTCCAACATAGAGTTGGCCGCATTTAACACAGGAGATGACATAAATCACGTTGGTGGTTTGACACGTGAAGTATCTGTCTATGTTGAATTTGTAACGTGGACCATTGACCACGGTGGAAGGGCAAATAAAAGGACACGTCTTGCAATTAGGAACATTGCACGGAGTGGAGCCGGAGGCTCTGGTGGTATGACGAGGCTTGAGAGTAGAGCGAACAAGCATGTCCCGCAAATTAATATCCCTCTTGAAAGCTACCAACGGAGGTTCAGAAAAGATAGCAGCAGATTCTTAGGGGTCTTTTGTCATCCAGTCAAGAATCTGCTGCTATCTTTTCTGAACCTCCGTTGGTAGCTTTCAAGAGGGATATTAATTTGCGGGACATGCTTGTTCGCTCTACTCTCAAGCCTCGTCATACCACCAGAGCCTCCGGCTCCACTCCGTGCAATGTTCCTAATTGCAAGACGTGTCCTTTTATTTGCCCTTCCACCGTGGTCAATGGTCCACGTTACAAATTCAACATAGACAGATACTTCACGTGTCAAACCACCAACGTGATTTATGTCATCTCCTGTGTTAAATGCGGCCAACTCTATGTTGGAGAGACGGAAAGAACCATCAACGACCGTTTCAAAGAACATCTTCAGTCTGTCAAGTACCAATACAACAGACCGGTCGGACGACATTTCAATCAGGCCGACCACTCCGTCTCAGACATTCGAGTTAAAGGCCTCTGGCTTATGCAAGCCAGTAATGTCTGGGCCAGGAAAGACCGTGAAAAATTTCTGATTAATAAACTGGGCACTGTGGCGCCACTCAGGATGAATATGAAAGATTAACATTGTTTACCTTGCTTGTGTCTGCTACTTTACCTCACTGATTTACTACTCACTAATCAGTTACGTGCTGTTGGCGCTGGTTGATATGTACATTTCCCTTGGGGACTTTCTCAGCGCTGGCCGAACGTTTAGTTGGATCCCTTGCCCTTCCCTGTCGGGCACCGGGTCTCCGGCTCACGGTTTGATACGCGGTTTTGGGGCGGGGCGATCGTGTGCATCCCTTGGGGATGTATGTGGTCGTCTTGTTGCGTACCTGTGTGTTTTTCTGTGGGCTGGTGGGTGCCCGTTGGATGGGGTTGGTGGCTCTGGCTGATTGTCTTCCCCCCCCCCCCCCCCTCCCTTTTTTTTTTTTTTTTTTTTTTTTTTTTTTTCCCTTCCTCCTTACTCCTTCCCCCCTTCCCCCCCCCCCCCCCCCCCCCTCTCCCTCTCTCTCTCTCTCTCTCTCTCTCTCTCTCTCTCTCTCTCTCTCTCTCTCTCTCTCTCTCCCCCTTATTTTTTGAGTTACCCTTAAAGACGGTTTCACAACTACCTACTCTCCCCTTATACCAATATTCTCTTACTGATTTTGATTCTTTGCTTTGTTTTCATGACTTATTACTTGTTGTGTACCGTGCTAAATGCTGGGGTTTTTTTTCCCGGGGTCCTCCCGTTTTTCCCCGAGGTAGTCCTCAACTTGAAGGTGATATAAAGTTTGCCTTCGGGTTGGTGTTTAGCAGGCTTTGTGTATTAGACACTCAGCCTACTTCGTGCCCAAGGGTACTCCCCATTCGTTCTCTCTCTCCGTCTCGCTCTCTCTCTCTCTCTCTCTTTCTCTCTCTCTCTCTCTCTCTCTTTCTCTCTCTCTCTCTCTCTCTCTCTCTCTCTCTCTCTCTCTCTTTCTCTGGCCTCATCTACACGCCTTTTCTTTCGCTCGCTCCTGCACGTGCTTGCACACACTCTTGTCTCTCGTGTTCAGGTTCTTTCCGAGTCTCTCTCTTACGCGATTTTTCGTTGACGTCATTTTTATTTTTTTCGCACTTTTGTTCTTCCTTTTCTTTTCTTTTATTTTACGTCACCTCCTTCAGTTGCCACATTCCTTCTGCCATTGAAGATAAGTAGCGGCTAATCTCTATGTTTGTTTGTTTGTCTATTTTGACAAAGGGTATTTACCCGAAATATTAATAAATTGTGTTGTACCCGTCTTTTCTAAGCGTGTTTCTTTCTCCGTTGGGTACTTCTTTGCATATTATACGCTTGGCAGTCACCTTTTTGGTCTGGATTGATTCACCTTTCTACCACTCTGAAAGTCGTAGTGCACACACATACACACACTATAATGCAATGGATTTAAAAACATTAATAAAAGAAAAAGTAATTTATAGACGCCAAGCTAATCTGGCACCACCCTGGAATTAAAGCCATTGGTCTGTATCCTTATCTGTAAGTACTATAATGTAGCTTGCATATATTACTTACTTACGCCTGTCACCCCTCCCAGGGTATAGGCCGTGGACGAGAGACCTCCAGCGACTCCTGTCCTGTGCTTCTCCTTTTATTTTACTCCAGGTGGTTCCCAGTCTCTTGATGTCTGCTTGGAGGTCTCGACGCCAAGTGTTTCTCGGCCTGCCTCTTTTTTCTCTTTTATGGCAGTGTACAAATTTGAAGCTTTCAGCCTCAGTATGATATGGGTTAATCACTTCAAGCAAACATGCTACTGACAACCAAAGTATTGCTATAATATATGTGTTAAATTGTTAACCTCTTTTTTACGTTCAGTATTTACGTTGTTGTAATGTTTCAGATGAATGCGACTACAAATAATACCATTGAGTACTTTGATGACTTGCCTGCACAGTTTGGGCCGGAACTGCCCATTGATGGCTTTGTAGTAAGTACATGCTCTTATAGTTATACAGTAATGCAGAATTGACCTTGTGGTAATTGTACACTTTGTAATTTGTGAGATTTTCAATCACACCAATTCTAGTTGCATTATTAATTTCAGGTCATAATTTGGACAAACAATAATTTTTGAGTATGCAGTATTTTGGTGGTTGTATGCACAAGGGGGTTACTCATTCGAGACATAAGCTGTGTATCCGGAGGTGGCACGTCTTGAATGAGTTAATTGATTTAAGCTAGCCGGGAACGCAAAAGAAGATTTGAACTAGCATAATGCATGTTTACGCCGCTCGCCCAATTTATGTGCTCTGCCCTTGTGGGTTCACAGAGCATTTGCATTTCAGGTCTGTGCTTGTCTCAGTACTGTGCGGTAAAATAAAAGACGTTTTGTAGCACAAGAAAGTCCAGACTTGGAGTAGTGACCACTGGTTTGTTTGGATTTACGTTGATTAGAAATTGTTTCGATTTGTTTGTCAGGGAAGGCTGATCTACGTGACTCCTCATAATGCTTGTGACGTCATTGCACCACCCCCTCCTGAGTCAGACTATCCTTGGATTGCTCTTATCGCTCGTGAAAAATGCTCTTTTGCTCAGAAGGTATTTTACCTTTACTTGCTTTGTTTCGAGTTATACTATCTTTTACATGGGTATCTGCATACGCATTATTATAACTGCATGTTTTTGTTTATTCACTAATTTTAACCCATTTAGCCGCGACATCCTACAGCAGGAGATGGTTCAACCATGATAGTTTAAGGGTAGTGCCAGATTAACTTGGTGCCTTCAGGTACCTCCTGGAACTGGTACACAGTTGGTAACACCTCCAAAATTTGGGAAACGTGACTGTGGGGTTAAATGTGTTAATATGTTGATGTAAAGTAATGATAGAAGAAGTAGCTTGTTGAGTTTAACTGGGAAAAAGAAAGTTTCTTTTTTTTAAAGTTTATCTGGATTTCTTTTCTATTTCTAACCACTATGTATTTGTTTTTACATGATATTTAGATACTGAAAACTATAAAGTATAATAAACATGAAATTATGTTGTTTATACTTCATTGCTAATTTTTTAAAATCTTAGTTATCCAAACAACTGCACAGACTTTTCATTTTCCGTTTATGCTTTGACATAATTTAGTTTTAAAGTATGACATTTTATATGATTTGGTGCTCAGATTTTTATTTATTATTGGAATGTTGTGAGGACAATTTTTTGGGGGTGGTAAAATAAGTTATAATAAAAAATAAAAACGTTACCCTGCTTTGTTACAGATTGTTGTTGTTAGGTCTTATTTACATTACACGCTTTATTATTATTTATAAATAAGTGTTTGTTTATTTTTATGAGTGGTTTATGTCTGCTGATAATTTATTGTTTTGAGAGTCCTTAATCTGAGCATACCCTCATGAGCCACAGTGTTCACAGTGGTTCATGAAAATTTGTGTCCCTTGCTTGCCATGGGTCACGGGGGATACATATAGTCCATGGATCATTTTCAGGTCTTTGCACTGTCACCCATGTGAATAGGTTATTGTTATGGTTAGTGTGATGCCTATGAAAAGTGTGTGACACCTTACTCTTGCACCAGACACAGCTTTACCGCAATGTGCACATTACGTTAACACGAAGAACATGTTGTCATGCATGGTCGTGACACTTTGACTAATGTTGGAGTTAAAAATTGTACCTGCTGTACCTTGAATGTTTTAGTGTCTCGGTCATAAACAAATGTGTCTGTAATATTTACTGTAGGTGGGAAAAGGCTCAACCCATTTAGCCCCGGTGCATGACAGCAGGAGATGGATTGACCATGATAACTCAAGGGTAGTGATGGCACCAAACTAATCTGACACTACCCTTGAATTATGTTGATCCATCTCCTGCAACTGGCACATAGTCATTAGGTGACACCTCCAAACTTTGTGGTGTTAAGTGGGTTAACTAATGCCGTGGCTAATGCTGTTTAAAAAACGATTCCTGTCACCTGCTTAGTGTTTGAAGATTTTTATTTTGAAAACCCTTTGTTAAGTGGGTTAACTAATGCCATGGCATAATATGTGTTTAAAACAATTCCTGTCACCTGCTTAGTGTTTGAAGATTTTTATTTTGAAAACCATTTTAACCCATTACATCCTGAGGCCGATTTTGTCAAATTTGCTTATTGTTCTATGAAGGCTACATTACAGATTAGGAGACAGATCAATTGTTTTAGTTCAAGGATGGTGCCAGAACAGCTTGGAGCCTCCGGCGCCAAGCTATTCTGGCACCACCCTTGAACTATCAGTCAAATTCATTTCAAGCAATGGGTGTATCGGGATGATAAGGGTTAAGTTGATTCTCACACTTACCAGAACTAAACCTACCCCATTTTGAGTGACACGCCTCCCGCCATTTCCCATTACTGCCGATGTACACACCAACGGTACACAGTGCACGGCACTTTGACAGCACCAGCTTGTGGAGTTTTCAGTATTTTTTTTTTCTTTCCCTTGAACATTTCCCACACCTGATATTCAGGATCTAATTATCCCATTCACGATATATTGTGCCATTCGGACAGTCCCTCTTGTGATAGCTTCCATCTCCAAAATATCTGTAGTAATAGTAAAATAGTGTAATAGATTCTCAAGCGGACTAGAGGCAGTCAAGCGCAAGCCATCTGCAAGAGACACAGATCCTCATGAGCCCCCACAATTCGTGGGGGCTCATCAAGATCTGTGCCTCTAGTCTTGCTGGCTTCTGTGGTCACAAGGGCACATATATATATATGTCTGCTCGGTTTGTGGACCAATATCGGCCGTGTCTGATGTCTCTCAAATTGATAAAAAATTGATAGGGTTACTATTTCGTGTATTTCAGGTTACATACTTATGATATAGTACATCTCTTGACATTTGATCCCTTTCTCTTACATGGTTTTTTAAATTTTTTTTATAGTTTTTTTTGGTTTTTTTTTTTTTGGTTTGGGGGGGGGGGGGGGAGCTGGGGGGCCATGCTCTCACAACAAAAGTCTTGAGGAGCAAAAAGTGTCACCTGTCATTTAAGCCCATCATTTACTAAACGATTTAGATGGCTAAAATGGCCGTAAAGTGAAAAGTTAAATGACAGGTAAACTCTGGTAAGGTTGCTGTTCAAAGTGGGTTCGGCTGTGGTTATTTTGTGGTTAGCCTGTAGGGCCTCGGTTGAATAATGCAGTTTTGTTTTGATGTGGATTGTTTGTCTGTCTCATCAGGCAGATGGTTAATGTTCACAGAATCATTCAAACTGAGTCTGACTGTCTTATGAATGTTGGAAGGAGACAAAAAATGAACCCATGACCTGGGTTTCAATATTGTGTTACCTGCAGTAATGGATACGTTTTTGTTTTTTGAACGTTCAGTTCAAGTCACTGTATTTATTCTTTTTGGTGCAGATGAGGTAGGAAGCATGTTGCATACAAATAACTAACACTAATAGGTGCAGTTGTATGTGTCTGCATGCCCTGCTTCCTATGCACTCCGATCATGGACATAATTTCTTGCACAGTCTAATAAACAGGAGCGGTAGCTTTTCAGTACTGAGTTTGACTGTTTGACCTATGAGAATGTACAGTGGCGTCCAGTTAACACGAACTCGCTTAACACGAATTTCCGGTTAACACGAACCGTTTTTGCATTCCCGGCCGACGGCCTTCTTATTCTGTATTAAAATTTTACTGATAACACGAAATGCTTAACGCAAAATTTCGCTTAACACGAAGCTGTTTTCGGTTCCCAACCAGAGCAATTTCACTATTATTCACCTGTTTAACACGAACACATTCCAATCTCAAACACCGAAAACCAATTCATAAAAGGGGCACTGCATGTGTCACTCTCGTGCTGTAGTACACATGACACTGATCAGAACGAACTCTAGCCTGTGATTGGCTGAACAGCCTTCAGTTGTTGTAATCCGTCTTCTCATTGGCTAGAGTTTCTGAACTGTATTCATGTATCATTTGTGTACCAACACAACCCAACACTCCCTCACTTCAGTTAACCACCGATCGTGGCTACCAAAACAGAAGTCGATTACGCTTGAAGTGAAAAACAAGATTAAAGAGATCCACGATTGTCTCTCTTCACGGGCTGTCACTAACGCAAGACAGACTTCGATCATGGCGTTTTTTTAAATGACTGACCGTGTTGCTTTTACCGATGCGAAAATGTACTTTAGCCTGTGTTGCTTTTACTTTACTATGGAGTTTACATTAAATACGTGAGCTGTACAGGTCTCCTTGTGTTTTCCTAGCGAGCTGATGGTAAGGTAAGCATATTTAGTACGATAATGTGCACTTTTAACCTCGTACTCATTCATGCACGCATCTCTTACACACTTTTTCCTTGACGGGAGGGCCGTGATCAATTTTGAGGCCATATTGGTTAACACGAAATACGGTTACTTACTTACTTACGCCTGTCACCCCTACCCGGGTATAGGCCGTCGACGAGAGACCTCCAGCAACTCCTGTCCTGTGCTTCTCCTTCGATTCTACTCCAGGTGGTTCCCAGTCTCTTGATGTCTGCTTGGAGGTCTCGACGCCAGGAGTTTCTCGGCCTACCTCTTGTCCTCTTTCCCTGGGGGTTCCATGACAATGCCTGCCTAGTGATACTGGAAGCTGGCTTTCTCAGACTGTGACCGATCCATCCCCATCTTCTTCGCCCAATTTCATTCTCTGCTGTTATCTGCTCTGTTCTCTCCCAGAGTCTGACGTTGCTGATCTTCTCTGGCCAGTGGATTTTCAAAATTCTTCTAAGGCAACTGTTCATGAAGGTCTGTACTCTGTTGACTGTGGTTTTTGTCAATCTCCATGTCTCTGCTCCATATAGGAGAACTGCTTTTACATTGGAGTTGAAAATCCGGACTTTGGTGTGTTGTGACAGCTCTCTGGAACTCCACACTTTTTTCAACTGGAGAAAGGCTGCTCTGGCTTTACCGATTCGTGCTCTGACATCTGCATCAGTGCCGCCTTTTTTGTCTATGATGCTCCCGAGATAGGTGAAGGACTCCACCTTCTCCAACGGGGTGCCAGCAAGCAAGACTGGTTTTTCCCTGGTTGCGTTCAGCCTCATTGTCTTTGTTTTCTGTTTGTGAATGGTGAGGCCCACTTGGGACGAGATGTCAGCAAGCCTCGTGGTCTTGTCCTGCATTTGTTGATGAGTGTGGGACAGTAATGCCAAGTCGTCTGCAAAATCGAGGTCGTAAAAGCTGTGTCCACAGTGTCCACTGTATTCCACTTCGTCTGTGCTCTGTGGTCATCTTCATGACCCAGTCTATGGCCAGTAGAAAGAGGAACGGAGACAGCAGACACCCCTGCCTGACACCAGTTCTGACCTGGAGCTCTCTGGTGAACTGCCCTTCGTGGATCACGCGACATGTCATGCCATCATAGCTGCTCTTGATCAGGCGGACGAGCTTTGTGGGTACACCGTAGTGTCGTAGGAGTTTCCACAGAGTCTCTCGGTCCACGCTGTCAAATGCTTTCTCATAATCCACAAAGTTGACGTACAACGGGGAGCTCCACTCCAGAGACTGTTCCACGATGATGCGGAGAGTGGCGATCTGGTCTGTACATGATCGGTTCTTCCTGAATCCTGCTTGCTGGTCTCTCAGCTGGGGGTCAACGGAGCTCTTCATTCTCTCTAGGATGATCCTGTTGAAGACCTTTCCTGGTACTGACAGCAAGGTGATTCCTCTGTAGTTGGAACACTTGCTGAGGTCGCCTTTCTTGGGAAGCTTGATTAGGTACCCCTCCTTCCAGTCAGCTGGGATCACCTCCTCTTCCCAGATCTTTCCAAACAGTGGGTACAGCATCTCAACTGTTGTCTCTAGGTCTGCTTTCAGAGACTCCGCTGGGATGCCATCTGGCCCTGCTGCTTTGCCATTCTTCAAAAATGCCACTGCTTTTCTGATCTCTTCCCGGCTGGGTCTGTCACAGCTGATGGGTAGGTCGGTCTCTGCCGGCTGGATGTCGGGGGGGTCGGGTGGGCTAGGTCTGTTCAGTAACTCTTCAAAATACTCGGCCCATCTGTCGAGTTGGTCTGCTCTGTCTGCAATAGGCTTGCCTTCTTTGTCTTTTACTGGTCTTTCTGTATGGCCATACTTACCCGACAATCTTCTGGTAATGTCGTAGAGCTGTTTCATGTTGCCGCTGCCTGCTGCCTTTTCTGCCTCTGCTGCCAGGCTGTCTGTGTAGGCCCTCTTGTCTGCACTGATACTCCTCTTCACCTCGCGGTTGGCTTCCGAGTATTCCTCCTGTGCCCTTACTTTGGCTGCTCTCGTGCGACTGTTGTTGACCGCTGCTTTCTTCTGCTTCCTCGCTTCTATCTTCTTCAAGGTCTGTGCCGACAGCCAGTCCTTGTGGTGGTGTTTCCTGAACCCTACAGTGTCTTTGCAGGTTGAGTTCAGCGCCTCTCTAACTGCCTTCCACTGCTGCTCTGTGGTGACCGCCTCCTCTTCATTTACTAGCTCCTGTAGCGCTTGAAACCGGTTGGACAGCACCAGTTTGAACTCTTCTCTAACTCCAGTTTCTCTCAGGAGGCCTACATTATAGCGCTGTCTTCTTGTCGTCTCTGTGCGGATTTTCTTTAGCTTGAGCTTCATTCTTAAGGTAAGCAGATGGTGGTCTGAGGCGACATCTGCTCCCCTCCTCACTCGAACATCTTGAAGGGATCTTCTAAATTTCTTGCTGAAATACGGTTAACACGAAGTGATTTTCCATGTCCCCAGAAATTCGTGTTAAGCGGACTCCACTGTAACTGGTTGTGGGAGATATTATGGTAGAACTTGTTATGAGCAACCACCTGTTTCAAGAAAAAACATGGTCTTATGGGAGTTAGACAGGGTTGCTCTCAGGAGAAGTCTTGGAAGGCAAAAGTGTCACCTGTCATTAAAGGCCCACTACTGCTGTAACTGTTCAAAGATACATTTCTGTAACAGATGGTTATGAAATGCTGCACACAGGTCTAGCTATGGTTCACAGGTCTAGCTATGGTTCATTTAGTCACAGGACAATCCAGTTCAGCATACATGGTCTTTAAATATCAAGTAACCTGACAATGACTCCACTCCGTTCTAGAAGTAAAACGCTTTCTGTAGGAGAAACAGCTAAAAATAGATTGACACATTTATGGCCGCGCAGAATAAATAAGTGCAGTTACACGTGTGCTCAGTTTTGCTGCGTGTCCAAACTACTGTTAAAGTTCATTAGGTGTGTCGACAAGGCATAACAAACACAAATGGTGCTGAAATGTTTCTTCCGATTTATGCATAATGGTACTTTAACCCATAAAGCCCTGAAAGACTATGACAGGATGTGGATTGACCACAATATTTCAAGGTTGGTGTCAGAATAGCTTGGCGCCTTGAAATATGGTCGATCTGTCTCCAGAACTGTGACATAGACCTCAGGAGATATCTACACAAATTGATAATTTCGTCCTCAGGGCGTAAGGAGTTCATGATCCTCATATAGGTGGCCACAAATGATGCTCTTTCACTTTTTGCCTACTTAGCAACTTTCCTGTATTGTGTACTCAGCCTAGGTAATTTTTAAAAGGGTTCATTTCTTGATCTGGTGCGCTTGTCAACTAACGGTTTGTAAGGAAGGACACATTTCAGCGCTAAAACTAGGCAAGCAAAACCTTGGCTGGGCGGTCCTCACCGCTGATGGTGTTCTAGGAGAAGTCATGTAGCGGTGGCTGAAATCACCATCCGTAGGCATAGAGCATTGGGCCTGACAAATAATGCAAATCCGTTGCGCCACCGCGTAAATAGCTCAAGTTGTATTCTGAACTGAGTTTGAGGATGCGGTGGCGCGCACCCGGTGGCACAGCGGATTTGCATTTAGTCAAAGCACCACTCATAGGTCAGGCCCCTATGGCAAAGAGCCACTGACAGGTGATCTCTCCCAATGGTTGTGGGTCGAAACAGGCTCTGCTATTTCACAAGAGGTTGGAAGGGCATGTGTTGATGTAGTGTGTTGCACTTAGAAGTTGTTTTCAGTCCTCTTCTCAGATGATGAGTCAAGTTAAGCTGTTTGTGTTTTTTTTTTCTTCTGTGGAGACTCTTATTTTCTCTGGCAAATTTAACCCCATGGCCGCATTTGCTAAATTCTGGAGGTATCACCTAACGACTTTGTATCAGTTGCAGGAGATAGATCGACCATGCTAATTCATTGGCAGTGCCAGATTAGCTTGGCGCCTTCAGGCGCCAAGCTAATCTGGCACTGCCCTTGAATTAGCACGGCATTCCGTTTCCCATGGTAGGGTGTTGGAGCTAAAAAGGTTAACCCCATTGTGTGGCCCTATACCTGAGTTTCTCATACATGGATGTTATGACAAGTGGGCTGACTAGGTTGTGGTTCCTCTGGTGTGTTTCAGGTTCTCAATGCCCAGCTGGCAAATTATTCTGCCGCTGTTGTTCATAACAATGATTTTAACAACGGCATCATTGAAATGGGTGGAGATGAGCGTAAGTTGTCACACACTTTTTCCCCCATTCCCAAGTGTTATTCCAGTTGTCTGAGTTAGAAAAGTTCCTTTGTCGCGTTGTGTGTCTCCAGGTGTACCATGTTCAAAAGTTCTACGCAGCTGCTATCGTTCATAATAGTGAAGGGAACAATTCTCTTATGCCTATGGGAGGTGATGATAAGTGTAAGTCTCTTTGTACTGATGAGATTGTTTGCAAATTATATATTTAGTGTTCCCCATAGAATTATTTGAGGGTCACTGTGGCAGATTTTAACTCTTTCAAGACGTGCCGCATCCGGATTCGCGGCGTAAAGCTGCGAATCCTGATGCGGCATGTCTTTAAAGCGTTAACCCTGTGGGTGTCTAGTGTTTTTTTGTCAAGGTGACTGACATGAAACGCTACTGACAGTGAAAGGGTTAAAATATGTGTATCAACAAGATGCACGCTTGTTAGAACTGTGCCTCAGATTTGACATCTGTGCATAATGGACGCTCGGTTGTGCATTATGGGGAACACAAATACAGTGTATTGCTTCTTCTACTACTTCTACATCTCTTTTTTCTTTATATGAAAGGTTGGTGGTGTTTTTTTTTTTCAGTCATGGAATTAGTGTTAAGTTATCAGAAAATCAATTGTCCTTAAAAAAAAATGGAATCATTTTAACCCTTTGAGTGTCGGTAGCGGTTTTAGTCACGATGATTCCTGACTAAAACTGCTATCGACACCCAGAGGGTGATGTGAAACAACAAAAAAGTGTATGCCCTTGTGCATGCAGCCACCAATAAAGCACTTGAAGCACAAGCTGGTTAGATGGTTATCTTTAACCCTTATCATTCGGAATACACCAGTGTGTGAAATAAGCTTGACTAAGATAGTTCAAGGGTAGTGCCAGAATAGCTTGGCGCCTCTAGGCGCCAAGCTATTCTGGTACCACCCTTGAACTAAAGCCATTGGTTTGTGTCCGTATCTGTAACTATAATGTAGCTTGCATATGGCAGTGTACAAATTTGAAGCTTTTAGCCTCAGTATGATATGGGTTAAGTTTTATTCAGTTGTAATTTATAGTAACTATAGTCTATGTACATGCGATAATGTTTTCATGTTGTTTTTTTGCAGTTGCGTACAAAGTCACTATACCTTCAGTGTTCGTAGGATATGACAGTGGCATGAAGCTGGCACACAGATACAATGCTACACACAGGTATGTTCATGAACATTGTCGTTTATACACTAATGTTGTTGATGTACATGATGGCTGCTCTATAAAGTTCTGCTATAGAGGTCTAGGTTGGTTTTTGACTGTGATAAACAGACATGACTGCATTCCAAGCTTCCTGTCATAAAGACCATGGCAACCAATTGACGTGTAGCCCGCTTAGAGATAACTACGCCCACTGACCCAGAGTTCAACTTTGACCTGAATCCCCGATAAACAACGTGCCACAGCGGAAAGCGAATATGGCTGCATCCACGTGCGTAAAAGCGCTTGTCAGACATTCCTAGCGATATTTCGGCGCATTACTTGCCATACCATATCACCCTTAGGCAGAGACAACGTGCAGATTTGTTTAGCAGGGAGCAGTACATTCAAAGCGTACAAATTTTTCGTTCTTCATCTGGCTTTGACTATGTTGTATAGAATTGTATGTTCACACAAGTGTGTATGTAAACAATATTCATGTATGCATACTTGTGTAGAGTTCGTGTGTGTGTGTGTTGTCCCTGTGCATTTGCAAGGTGAACAGTGAGTGGGAATATGCACAAAATTAATTTACACACACTATCTCTCTCTCACTCTCAGTCTGCATGTGCAAAAATGACTGCTGATCACATATATGGAAGCTTTATTTATAAAAGCACATTTAAAAGTATGGAAAACATGTCATCCTAGAACTGTCCACAAAGAACACATTATGTGAGTCCTTGCAGTTGTAGGAGCTCATGAGTCATTCTTCAGTATGATGATGATCAGTTAACTAAGGATTGATTTATTGATTGTACATTGCTTAGCATCCCGACAGCAACAAGACTTTCTCATGATGTGCCTGCACTGCTTGTGATAAAAAACTAGACAGAATATTGAATGTATGTCGCGAGCTGGTCCAATACATCAAATAAACCTACGACATGGGCCTAAATAAAGCTAAGACCATTGAGCAACACATCCAATATCAAGAGGTACAGGCAGCGCAGACAGTAGGGAGAGTTTAAAAAAGGAAAATACAGGTGAATGGACCAAGGGTAGACAGAAACACATGCCCCAAATAGTAATGAGGCAGTACTATAATCTTAGTCTTTAAATGAATAAGAACTAATGGTTTCAAACACCCCACAGTTTAATTTTTATTCAGATAAGGCTGCTCAGACAACTGCATATCCACATTTAGTTAATGCATGTCACACAGTTTAACCAGTTGAGCCCTACAGCCTTCCTTTGGCCTATGTAAACAACATGGGCCAAATGAATTGACCCATATCATGCTGCGGCTGAAAGCTTCAAATTTGTACACTGCCATATGCAAGCTTCATTTTAATACTTGCAGATGAATATTACAAGACTTTAGTTCAACTAGGGTGGTGCCATAATAGCTTGGTGCCTAGAGGCACCAAGCTATTCTGGCATTAACCTTGCACTAAGTCAAACTTATTTCACACACTGATGTATTCGGAATGATGAGGGTTCAGAAGCATTCAACAGAGCTATCCCTCACACTCGTACAATGTGCTTTCATCGTATCTCTGTATCAGCGACTGGAACACCGGACTTGCTATACTAATAATAATAATGTATATTTTTAAGGCGCCTATACTTTCGATAGAAAAGCTCTAGGCGCCGTACAAATGACATACTAACATACCAACACATATTATATTCCCTAACACACACATACGCAACTAAGTGATAATACCACCTTCATTCACTACAGACAGTATCTACATGACCCTAGTCTCGCATGTGCAAACTGACATTACCGGTTTCATTTTTAATAATGAACAAATTCAGGAGAAATGAATATGAACTGCCCTTTGTGCAAACGAAGAGATGTCGGTTTCCATCCACTTTAATGACATTCAGCTGTTCATGGCGTCATGCGGTCTACCACATTTTGACCAACTTCTTCCGGGCAGTTATTGAAAGTATTTTGACCTTCTCCTTGACCATTTCATTTGGCAGCACCACACAGAAAGCGATCAAAACTGAACAGAGTAGAAAAAACTGTATCGAAAATCACAGGTATCAATTTGCCCTCGTTGGAGTCCCTCTTCCACGAAAGAATGCCAAAAAAAGGCTGGATCCATCCTCCGAGATGATTCCCACCCAGCCCATGAGTTGGGTGCCCTTATAGAGCGATCGGAACATGCACGAGTCATTTTAAAAACAGTTTTTACCCAACTGCTGTCCAGACTTAATGATGCAAACAAACGCCAAACCTGACCCATCCATCCCACTGTTTACTTTAATGTATATACAGTATTGTCCAGCTATCAGCGTAATACTTCATCTACACGGCTGTGCAGAACACACTTTTAGTTGGGAGCGGATGGGTGCCACCGAGTGCAAGATAAGCCATCGGTGGCAGTAGCCGGGCGTGGAGGCAATTAATCATTAGCGCACGCCTAGTCAGGCAGTCTGGAAGAACTGTTCATGGTGCTAGAAGGGAATTCTCTTCCATTATCCTACTACTGTGCGTATCTGCTGTCAAACATCCCGCAGGGTATGTAGAAAAGTGTGGGAGAGGAGATAGAGAACATTAAACACAGGCATAACACACCATACATCAGTAGTCCGTAACAGAGATTATAGAAGGAATAGTTGATGCCAGACAGTGACCTAGATAGCCTGCTCGCAGCGGGGAGTGGCTGCATATCACAGCAGCAGGTGGCTGGCCAAACTAATGAGTAGGAAATCGGGCTAAATGCACAGCTGTGTCTGTGATGCAAATGACGTGTTTTTATATTACGATATGTCCCATGTGATTTGTGTTACTGTGAAATCGTGTTTATTGCCTTTATGTTTAGACCACAATAGTTACTAAGGCATATGTGTGTGTGCACGTGAGTAGCTTAATTATATTTTGATGTGTTTAATGTTCTTCTTTTTAAGTTGCGCAGCACCGCAACGATTTCCTAATGTATTATTACATATGGCAATAAAGTTCTATTCTTCTTCTTCTATTGGGCGTCAAATACTTATGGTACATTATATTGTTGCGTTGGGCTATTTTCAGTAGTAAAATTTTCAGTTTGGCTAGTAACATTTTCAGTTTGGCTAATAAAACTTGGAAGTCACTAGCCAAAGGCTGGTGGACAAAATTTTAGACTTTCAGGGCTGCCAAAGTTAAGTGCTATTAACACGTGCACACTGGATAGGAGCCAACTAGTGTTAAGTGCTACAGCTGTGACCTGACATATCGCGGTCGTCGGGGCCCACAAAATGTGACCGTGATATATCCATCCGCGAGATGTGGGGGGGGGGGGGGGGGGGGGTATATCCGATGAGAATCGGGGCATGTGCGTAGGCATTACCTATCGCCTGTGCGTTCTTTTTTTCAAAGCCATGGCCAAGAGAGGAGGAAAAGACAATTCAGAAGGCAAGTGATTTCACACACGCACAAAGGACAACTTCTGTTCTCGTTTATGTCATGCACACACATCAGTAGACAATTTCCGAGACAAGTTAGGTAGCCTTTATTCTTCAGTGAATAGGTTGATCACCTCGCTATTGTGTTTTGTTTGAAGTCGTCACGCACGGTGAGAAGATCCGATTACGATGATCGGTGAGCACCAGCAGTAGGGTAGCACACATCTCTTTAACTACAATAGCGGACCACCTAACTCCTGCAGCAAACATAGACATTCATTCTCCCTCGCAGCTGTGCCTAAGGTCTTCCTATCATTGCCTGTGTTCTTCGTTAGAGGAGGCGTACGAGGGTTCAGCGCCAGTGTTCGCACCCTCCAGGTCATAAGTGCTGGCTGCCGAACATGGTGAAACTTACCTGTGAAAAGCATAGACCTTGATGCACATCGAATCAGTGTTTCCTATTAACGCATTACATGTATGATCATATCTAGGAGAGGGGTCATGTAATCTGTGTGAAGCTGCTCACACGCCCAGCAGCCAGTCGAGAGTGGAGATCTGCCATGTGCCAGAAGCCTAGACCCTCATTATACACTGACTCTGTCTCCTACCCTCTATATGTACATACATGTATGTATGCGTTCTTCATCTGGAGAAGGTTTGTGGGTGTTCAGTGTGTGGACGCCCTCCCAGCTGTCGCATCAGGCATGTGTGCAGAGCCCCATGGAGCGCGATACAGCCAAGGCTGGTGACAAATTATTTCGCGGTTCACCGCCGTCCGCTGTAGGTCCAATTTTTGGGGGGATCCAAGATATCCCCGCTATATATCCAGGTTTGCGATGTAGCGATTCGCGATATATCGGGTCACAGCTGTATTAGCACACACACTGTGGATAGGAGCCAACCACAGTTAACATGCTATTGGCACGCACACTCCGGATGGGAGCCATCCACAGTTAAAGTGCGATTAGCACACACACTGGACAGGAGACAATCACAGTTTATGTGCTATTAGCACGCGCACTCTTAATACGAGCCAATCAAAGTTGATGTGCTGTTAGCATGCACAGTCTGGATAGGACTTCAGAGCCAACTGAAGTTGAGTGCTAATATAGCACACACACTGTGGATAGGAGCCCACTGAAGTTAAAGTGCTATTAGCATGTACACTCTGGATAGGAGCCAACCAACGATGAAGTGCTATTAGCATGCACGCTCTGGTTAGGAACCAGTAAAGTGGAAAAAATGAAATTGACTTTGCTAGTATTCAAACCAAGCAGGTTAACTATATTGTGCTCTAGAGACCAGACACATCACTTATGGGTCAGAATGGTTCAAAGCTTTATTGTCCCCTGTGGAATAACATCTGACACATTATTAGTGACAGGTCAGCAGAATAATACATCATAAAGCTAATGCCCAACCTGCAACAAGTATAAGAGATAGGCAGTGAGAAAGAGAAATGGAGGCGCTAGCCCAGGGATCCGCTGCATGAGTATAGCGGAGCACCTTGCTTCGTGGCTGGCGCAGAACTAAGCACACTTGTACAACTGACCCCAGGTAGCGCATGCAGGGAACCAGTGCCGCTCACATCACTTACTGAGTTTTTTGTTTTGTGTGTGCAGAGATATCCTGATCCGCCTGGTGGAGGTGGGTCCAAACTATAACTGGTCGGAATACCTCATTCCCATGGGCATTGTGGTCGGCTGCTGCATCATCTTCACCATCATTTTTTTTGTAAGTTGTTATGGAGTTTTATTTCTTTACCACCTTCAGCATGTTGCGGCCAGTACTGTTTACATTAAATTTCAGTGAATGTTCACACATACATTGGTTTAAATTATTCACTGTTACTTTTTATTTTTATTGTTTTTGTTTAAAACGTTTTGTAGTACTGTTTACATTAAATTTTAGTGAATGTTCACACATACATTGGTTTAAATTATTCACTGTTATTTTTTATTTTTATTGTTTTTGTTTAAAACGTTTTGTTTTCATCACTAAGTCACACAACCAATCTCTTTAGTGCAAATTGTACCACATGACAGAGCTACAAAATCCCTTGTAGCGACTAATGGCAGTCTTTTTGTAGCCCACTTTGTGACGCGTCTTGGATGCCAGTTTTGTTCTATAACAGATCACCAAACGTTCTAAAGTACCAGGGCTTCCCTTTTAGTGCGTCTCCGACACACTAAAACTCAAAATCACGTGCTGAAATGTAACTAAGGGGTAGTCAGACGCACTAAAATGCAACGCATCAGCCTTGCACCACCGTGCATACCCTAACAGAGGTCGGTGACAGTCGTTCTATTTTTAGTGATGAGTTTGTTCGCTTAGCTGCTCGATTAATCATGGCTGCGTTCAGAAACGACCCGACTCCAGGGTCCGTGTGAGTGTAAATAGATGGGCAACCTGTTAGCTTACGTGTGATGTGAGCATGTTATTAGAAAGTGCGCGCTACATGTTGAAAGCATTATTTGCTGTGACTGACGTCACCATTCATAGTATTATGGGATACGGCATTGTGCATTTCACTTTTGAGCTTTGATGAAGTTGTAAATGGTGGAGAAAAAGCAAAGGAAGCTGGAATGCTTCGGATTGATGAATCTGGCATGGTCTGATCTTGATAATTGCTTAGAAGAAAGTTCCACTTTGACACCGCCATCTTCATCGACAAGCGGCAGTACCAGAAATGATACCCCTGGGCCGCGCGTGGCATCACCGCTGTGACGCAGTTTTCAGAGTTCATGGCTGTGTGTATTTCCATGACTAAAGCATGACGGCAAGCGGATGACATGCGCAATGTGCATGGAGACAAACTCAAAAAGCAAGTCCAGAATCTGTCGCAAGTAAGGTTTTGTTTGCAACGAGCAACTCCCAACAGCGATCGAGAGCAAAGTCACGATGCATAACCCGCATGTACCATAAGGATATACAACATTCCACACATCTCCAAGAGGCATAGATCATCATGAGCCTTCCGGGATCATGGGGATCTGTGCCTCGACTTGGTGAAGTTTTGCAATGTTTTTTATGCTTATCGTCCAAACTGATTATCTGCCATGAATTGCTCCCCTGCGTTGTTTGGAGTTTTTCGTTGCAAATGAAACCTCACTATTAGTGTCAAACTAAAATCCAAATGCTACTCAGACTTTAACCCATTTAGCCCTAAAGCTGTTCAGCAGGAGATGGATTAGCCATAATAAGAAATGAGTTAATTCATTTTAAAGAACATACAGATGATGCAGTTTTTCTAAAATAAATTTGCTGACCCTCTATTATTCTCAGATGGGGGTCTGTGTACCCTCTAAAAATTTATACCTGGGGGTCTACAGACCCTTTAACCTGTTGTGAAAATAGAAGCCCTGAGTACAAAGTTACTTATTGTTGTTCGAAACAACAGGCACACTACTGGAGACAGCAATGTCATGAAAGATGTTAAATTACATCATTAGTCTATTTCGTATAAATATATATTCCTTTTATGTCAGTCATGTGTGGCGCGATCCAGGTCAGAAGATTTCTTCTTGATTTCTTTTACAAAAATAGTGGAGGAATGAAATCAAATACCTTATTGGTCGCAAGGGCTTGCTGCACGGACACTTGCAGGCCTTCGGGAGGCTAAAGGAACCATTGTACCCCACAGGCCTTCGGGGTACAATGGTTTCTTTGACCACCTTCAGTTCTACAAGGGTCCGTGTAGCAAACCCCTGCTACCAATAACTTATACATGTATTGTTAATGGAAACACCTTTTTGAAATTGTAAATCACACCCAGTGAGACACATACCATCACGCAAATACTTCTCCATTTTTTTGTTTTTTTTCTCTGAAATTTTCTCATTTCATTGAATTGCCTTTACTTTGATGTTCAGGATGTGGGAACATTTCATTTGTGTGGTCTCTGTTTTGAGAATTTCAGAAGTTACCAGTGTGTTGGCTACCGGTATTTGAATCAGCATCTCTTGGACTCTTGGAGACACTTTGATGCAAGTAGCAAACACATTGATAACTTCTGCAGTCTCAGTGCAACTATGGAGAGATCTCCCATAAATAATTTTCAAAACTCTTCAGTGCTTGTTTCAAAATTCTTTGAGCTGAGGCATTAAACAATTATTGTATAGTCTTTTATTAATAATACAGCAGAACCTCCTTTGAGCAACCACGCTTAACTCTTTCCCATCGTGCTCATCTAGTCAGTTCCCTGCAGACCTAGCAGGAAAAGGACGTGTGTTCCCTGGTGACATGCGTTTTTGGGGTAGATTGAATTAATTTTCACAGACGCCTAAGCTAACAACCATAGTTAAATTGGGTATCATTGGAAAGAGCATTAAAAGTACTTTTCCAAAATGTGCATGTTTAGTGGGAAGTCGAACCAATTTTATTATTATGCAACAGAACAAACATGGTGGAGGAACAAATGAAAAAAAAAGTTTGGGTAGCAACAGTGTAAGAACATACAACAAAAAACCAAGATGTACTCACCAACATGGCAGAAAATTGTACTCCACAAGCAGAGAAATCACACACAAATTAGAAAATGCAACTGTTGTGAAATATATCTGAACAGTCCATCAGAAACAAGATGATGATAACACCTCTCACAACACTGCCTCCAACTGTCTCTTGGGCTGATGTGAAAAGCAGGGCTAAAAAAGTCTTCAGCCACAAAGCTGTACAGCAGGAGATGGATTGTACATATCCAAAACAGATTAGCCACTTTCACAGGTTCCTTCAGAATCTGCAGAGCACTTCACATTAATAAACCTGTTGAAGCTTGAACACTATCAAATTACAGTTTTCAATAGGGACGCCATTGTTCCAATGCCGTCCCTAGTTCTGGAAACAATGAGTGAATTGCAAAAAATTCGCGCTGACAGTGACTAAACACATTCCATTTCCACAAGGGCAGTCACTTTCAGAGAGAAATGGTTGGTGAAACATTATAGTGGTTGCTTCCCTTTGACCGTCTGCTCTGCTTCATACGATTTTAAAAAACTCATCGCGACCCCGGTCACGTCGTGGCAGTATATGCCATGAGCAGAACACGACCAGAGTTGCGTTATGATGGCTGGGGCAAGCGCGGCTAATGTGACCATGGTCACGTTACGATGGGAAAAAGTTAAGATACATCACCTGTTAATAAAGACCATCATTTAGGTGGCTGCCACCTGGATGATGGTCTTTGATGACAGGTGACATTTACTCTTCAAGAAGAGCACCTGTCTTTTAAGATCGTTTTTTTTTTTCATGTAGAAGGTGGTTTAACCCATATCATACTGAGGCTAAAAGCTTCAAATTTGTACACTGCCATATGCAAGCTACATTATAGTATTTACAGATAAGGATGCAGACCAATGGTTTTAGTTCAAGGGTGGTGCCAGAATAGCTTGGCGCCTAGAGGTGCCAAGCTATTCTGGCACTACCCTTGAACTATTTTAGTCAAACTTATTTCACACACTGGTGTTTTCCGAATGATAAGGGTTAAAACGAGTTCTGCAGTATGTTGATGCTGTCCAGATGATGTGCTGTTTGTATTGACTTAACCCTTATCATTCGGAATACATGTGAAATATGTGTGAAATAAGTTCGCATTGAGTTATATTATAAATATGAGAAATGCGCCATATAAATACTATGTATTATTATTACATATTCGAAGCTTTTAGCCTCAGTATGATATGGGTTGGTTGTAGAAAATTGGTGGTGTGTGATTGATGATGTGATGCTTTAGATTGACGGAGTGCAAATGGCTATTGTTGATGACAGTAATAAGCAGACATTTTACAGGTTGCAAAGTCTGTGAGTTCCTACGTTGGACGCCGGCGTGCGCGACTCTCCACCAGGGCTCTCCGCAGAATCCCCACCAAGAAGTTCAAGAAAGGTGCGTCAAATCTTTCAGGCTTTTCCCGCAGACTGTCTCAGTCTCTGTGTGTTTTGTGCTACTTGCAGAAAATATCTCTGCTGTAATGATGGTACGCCTTCAGCCTCACAGTTGTGAAATGAATGAATGAAAGAAGAAATAAATGAAACAAAAGAAAGTTAATGCGTTTAACATATCATACTGAGGCTAAAAGCTTCAAATGTGTACTCTGCCATATATATGCAAGCTACATTATAGTACTTACAGATAAGGGGTAAGCCTTAAGAGTTGAAGGGACAAGTGTCACCTGGCATTAATGACCATCATTTAGGTGACTCCATCCACGTAAATGATGGGTTTTGGATGACAGGTGATCTCTCATAAGGGTAGTGACTTAAAACAGGTACTGTTGTAATTATAATTGCACTACTCAAAAGTCTGTGTCCTGCATCTAATGTGTGCTCCCATCCTCTGTTTATACTTTAGGTGATCATTATGACACGTGCGCCATTTGTCTGGAGGACTATGAAGAAGGAGAGAAGCTGCGAGTCCTACCTTGTGACCATAGTAAGACTTTGTTGTATAGACAAGAGGGTCTTTTGTACAGCTAGGTGGGTAGCTATTTGGTCAAAATGTTATGCTCATCATCAGTGGTGGCAGTGAAATTCTATATAAGATGTAGGGTGGGGTGATGGTGGCGAGGAAGAAATTAAGCCACCCAATACCCAATGCAAATAATGTGCAAACACAATAAACAAATGTAATTAATAGTGAGCAAAGACTGTAAATGTGTGTTGACACATGATTTTTGACCTTGCAACCTTGAGCCAAACTGACAGGCGGGAACATGACCCTTTAACGCATTTGAGATGTGCCGCCTCTGGATACGCAGCTTCAAGTATCCACGGCACGTCTCGAATGAGTTAAAGGTGTTTTGTTTTAACCCATAAAACTCTGACATGCTGACAGGATGCAGATCGATTATGATAGTTCAAGGGTGGTGTCAGAATAGCTTGGCCCCTTTAGCTACTCCGACACCTATACTGTCACAGTCTGTCTGTTCCCAGAACTGTGACATACACCTGAAAGTATAACTATCATCTAAAAAAAATGATAACCTTATCTTGAGCTAATGAGTTTGGACTTCTGTACTGGTCTGGGAAATCCATCAGGGTTATTGATTTGTTTCTTCAAAAACATTACCGATGACATGACCTTATGGGAGGTGTCTACTACTTACGCAATTCTAGCCTAAGAGCTCGTTGTGTTACCACACAACCCGGGAGGCACTCGGGGAACCCCGAGGGGGCCGAGAGTTATCTCCCGATACTCCCCATCCGGGACAGAGTACCCATAGTCCGTCAGTCAGTCTACTTAGGCTTACGCTGTTCAGACGTGTTTGCTCTAGCCTACGGACTTGGGATTTTCGACCGGTTCGCCGGTCGTCGACGGCCTTGGTTCTTCGCTTGGCTTCTTCTTCGTCCGTCCTCCCTGTGCCTTGCGGGGCTCTGGTGTCCCCTCTTCGTTGGCAGCTGCCCCTTGGCTGCTTGTCTGCCTGGGCTGTGCTGGGTGCTTCGCTGTGACTTCGCCGCGCGTGCCTTGGTTGAGATTTCTCCCCCCTTCCCCGGTCCCGCTCCGGGAAAAGGTAAGGTAGTTGGGTTGGCCCTCGGCCGGTCCCCGCGCTGGGCACTGGTTGAGCGGGCACGTAGGCGTTCTTCTTCTGTTGTTTGGCGCCAAGACTCTTGACTTTTACTTGGCGGGCCTCGCGCCCGCTCCCTCGGTCTCTCCTTCCGTGTTGGTGTGGCATTATTATTAACAGGGTCAAAATCTCCCTTTCTCAAAAAAGAGGGCATTTACGCGTGAGGAAATAAATGAGACGTTTTTAATCTGGAACGGTCCTTCTTAAACGGCTCAGATCCACAGATGGTCAGCTTCGTTTTCCAAGATGGCGTCTAGCGATGCAGAGCACCTTTTCCTCGCGGTTTAAACCTTAATGGAATGGGAGTGGTGTGAAAGATCGGTGAAAGTTAAGTCTAACCATATTTCTGGCGCTTACCTACTCACTTGTTCCTTACCTACTCTTTTGTACCTTGTGGGGTTCGGGGAATGTGTTATGCTCCAGCCATTCCTTGACGCATTACGTTGGTGAGTGTGGCGAGAGCCGACGCTTACTTCGGTACTGTGTCGGTCACGTAATGACTGTTGTTATGCGTAATGCGGACCTGTTTACCTTACACGGGGGCTTGTTAGGTACACAATTTGGCTGGTGGGTGAACATCCTGGTGCACTTTTATACTTGGCATCACATGTTTCAGTTCTTGAGTGTCGTGTGTTATGCCCACTTGAGCGCAGGGCCACTGGTCGCCACGCCTTGCTGCCGTTTGTTAAGGTTCAAGATGACCTTTTTGTGGCTGTAATAGCCGAAAATCATAGAGAAAAAAAACAAAAAAAAAAACAAAAAAAAACCAAAGTCTTCCCACCACAGGTACTGGTCACATTCATGCATGCGCTCGTTCCGCAAGTTACAGGAACAGAGCTACAAAATGGACATTGATTTCGGACGGGTGTAGCCCGTCGCCAAGGCAGCCAAGGGCCGGCGCCAGTGACCTCATCCCAACTCGAACCTACCTGACGGGAACAGAGTGCTAAGACAGCCCTATGTCCCCTGAACACTTTAGTGTATGCTCTTGGTTAAATTCCTCCTTGACTAAGGCTTGTGCATGTGAATACAAATTATGGTCGACAAGAGATTAATGGCCTATATACGCAACATAAAACTACGATCAAAGCTGCACCTGGAGGCCCGTCGCTATAGTACAGCGCCGGTGTTCAGCGGAGGGCACCGCTCCGACAAAGGTTACTGTGCCGGCCGCTTGCTTCAGGCCTATACTGGTCATGACATGCTTGAGTTTGTTGTGCATGATGTGTTGCGAAGGTTAACCTTACCAGGGCAGGGTCCCTCGGGCCCACGCCCGCGTGCCTTCGGTTTTTATATGTTGCAGTGGCCGTTGGACGACCTGCTCACTACATGGAGGATTCCAGTGACCGTCGGACTCGCACAAGGTCTGTCTACCATGTGCCGGATGTACCTCCGAACCTTGGTGTGACGTCTGCTCCACATGACCGGAACGGCGCTGTGCGCTACTTTGGGGCTTCCTTTGCCGAGTTCGCCCGGCACCTGTGACTGGTTCCAGACCTGCTGAAATACCGGCTGCTGTTCCCGGTACTACGATCACTCGAGTTCCGACGAGATGACGGAGAGATCACCAGGCCGGACGCGTCAGTATAGTGTGCAGAGTGGGTTGATCGATGCGGTGGTTCCCAGGAGGGAACGCACCAGGACCAAACATTGTGGCAGACAGAAAACCAGCGCCGGCACGGAGCTCGGTGCTGAGGGACGTGCGCCAATCCGTCCTTGACCCATTGCCGATCCCCGCTCGTCTCCTAGAAAGCCCACTGGCTCCTACGCGGAGTCTCCTCGCTGGCAGCGAGCCCACCTCGCCATAGAGCTCGGTTCACGGAGACATTCTCGCACGCATGCATCGTCTCGGCACAAATGGAATCCGCTGGGCGCACAGTACGGAACCCACACACCGCTCAAGGTCAGCTGGGAAGCCGTCCAGGCGGCCGACGACGTAGCGCAGGTTATCGCGCTCGGAGCGGGTATGCTGGCACCGCCCTCGCTCCCTGGGGGGGGCTCCATCAGGACAGCGCTGCTCGTCGGGAGACACACTGAGCCGGCTGCTAGTGATTACAGAGTCCTGTTGGTGACCAGCCGGCTAGACAGAGGTTCCAGTCTCCGTTTCTTACCGCTCGAGTCCTTGTCGTTCTTGTGGAGAGATCACCACGCCGGTCGCAACGTTCCAGTACGCGGAGTGGGTTGATCGATGCGGTCGTTCCCAGGAGGGAACGCACCAAGAACAATCCTTATGACAGACAGAAAACCAGCACCGGCACGGAGTTCGGTGCCGAGGGACGTGCGCCACTCCGTCCTTGATCCAATGCCGATCCCCGCTCGTCTCCTGGTAAGCCCGCTGGCTCTTACGCGGAGTCTCCTCGCGGGCAGCGAGCCCACCTCGCCATAGAGCTCGGTTCGCGGAGACATTCACGCACGCGTACACTTCACGCCACGATTTGGAATCCTCTCGGCACTTAACATCGGATCTCCTCTCTCAAACTCCTACTCGCACGGAGGGACCGCTCCGCTCCATGGGATGCTCGTCCGCTACGGTTCGCCATCGTTGGAGTCTCTCTTCCAACACTCTACGTCTACTCCCCTCTCTCTCTCCACTGCGGGCGTGCTTACGAGTTGCCGTTCTTCACGTCGCTCCAGGGATCCTGTCCCGTCTCGCTCGTCGGTCCCCTTCGCGTCCGGCTGCCATTCGTCCCTTTCCTCTCCCCCTCACTCAGCCCTTTCCCCTTCTTCGTGCTCCGTCCCAGGGCTCCTGGCTGCAGTCGCTCCACTTCTGAACGCTCGACCCCCTCCGGTGATCCTCGGGGAGGACGCTGTCGTTACTTCGCCTAGCACAGACCTGTTTTACCTACACTTGGGGATTAAAGTACACATATCTGCTTGGGTTACCCTTACGTGTACACGTTTCTACACAGTTATACACTATATACACCTTGGAGATCTGACTACTCACTAGCTTGTGACCTTTACGCATGAGATCCAAATTACACTTAGTCAGTTGGAAGGCTTCTGCCTCCACACGGGTGGTAAACAGGTCTGCGAGCTCTTCGGCTTCAGTCTCCACTGGTGCCCTCTCGGATACAGCTTGGAGTCGGCCGCGGCTGCCGCACTTCGTGACAGGCGCTTCGACTACCCTGCGCTTCTTCTCTCGGTTCCCGGAGCTTCTTGCTTCGCCCTCCTTGGAGTGGTCAGCTGTTGGCTTCCCTCGGCAGGACCGGTTCTCGGGAGGTCTCAGGAGTTTGCCTGCCCCTTCCGGCTGTGGATCCGCTCCAGACTCTTCTTGGACTAGATGACCTCTCTCGTCCGTAACTCCCTACACGGCGTGGGATCGGGGAGCTCCTTACCCTGCACTTCGGCCTCCAGTGGACGGCTCCTGGCCCCTGGCAGGTCGTCTGGCCGCGGAAGGACCCCCCTGTGCGGACGACTTGGCTGACCCAGGTTCTTCGGAGTTCCTGGACTTCACTTCGGGGAGCAGACCGGAGGAGGCTGCTAGGACCTTGGTTCGCTTACGCTGGGGCCAGATGGCGGTGGGATGCGGTCCGCGCAGTTGGTCCTCGGCTCCGCCTCCAGATCTTGGGCTGCGCCTTCTTCCGGAGCTGCCGACCCTGGACTCCAGTTAACCGTGCACTCGGCCTCCACAACGTTCCTCGGTTCACCTGCGAAGGAGGAGTCACCGCTGATGGAGTCTCCGCTCCTGTTTCGGTTCCGTTGGATTCACCGGGGGCCCTCAACCTACCCATGGACACTGTGGAACCAAAGCGCAGCGCCGTCTCCCTGGTGCCTAACCTACTCGACATCCCCAGGGGGCGCACAGGGGTACGCCGGAGTTTGGACAGGTGGTACTGCTGCGGCGGTGCTCGCGGTGGAAGGGCCTAGCCACTGCTCGGAAGTCGGCTCTACTCTCCGTCGGTCGTCTCACAGCCCGGCTACTGTAGCTACGCCCTCAACTTCCGTGGTTCTTCTCGAGGTCCAGCCTAGCCTCCGGACCTCGCGGACAAGAGCGTGAACGGCTTGGATCTGACACGGACTAGGAGGTCTGCTCGTGGGAGGTCTGAGCCAGCCTTTTCCCGATGGAACCAGTTGCCTCACTCGAAATGCTCCAGGATACCTTCGGAGGATCGGCGCGCTGGCGAGATGGCTTAGTGGACCTGTTCGCCGCAAGGTAGGACCTCTGGCTTCCCCGCGCCTTCGTGGGGTATAGTCCCCCTGGACGAGAGGCCAACGCTCTGACCTAGCCTGGGAAGGATCCTCCTCTCGCCCTGTTGGTCGCCCCTTTCCCTGGTACCAGTCCTGAACCTCTTCCCCTCAGCTCGCCACGGACCCCTCGCTACTGCTTCCCGCTTTCTACTAGGTCCTCATGCTGCCGCGATGGTCTCTGTTCTGCCTCGCTGGAGCGCCTTCCCCGGCGCCTTGGCGGTTGCGACAGACCCTCAACGCTGGAGTCTCCGCATGGGCAGCAGTCAAAGCATCGCTATGGCCCGCTTCCCCAACTTGACGCCTCTACGATGAAGTTGGCGAGGCATTGTGCTCTTGGACGGTGTCGTCACCTCTCCCCTACCGACCCTGCTGACCCGAGCTGGTAGACTTATTCCCAGGAGACTAGGCAGGATAGCCTGAGCTCGCCTCACTTATACCTATGTCGACATAGCCGTCCGGGCGGACGCGCACGCTTCTTGGCCGGGCCCGGCAGCTCTGACGCTACAAGGCAGTCGATCTTCCTCTATACGCTCGGTCATACGATCCGAAGTCCAGGATCCCTCCCTCAGGGAGCTTAGAGGCTAATTACGTCCAATCAGCTACGTGCAGGGCCACGAACTCCACAGCCGTCAGGAACTGGGCTGCCCTCATCGTGGCTACTGGAGGGCTGGCGTGCAGGTGCTCTCGATCGCAGAGTTCTGTCCGCTGAGCGAGGTGACTCACTCTGATGGGGGACCTCCCGGGGGGGCACTCCTCCCTCCTGGCGCTTCAGCGCCCTCGCTTACACCTACATAGTCGTCGGGAGTCTGCGGTTGGGAGGACGGCCCTTGGGGCCTTAGGTGTGCTAGAGCGCGGCACCCTCCTCCTTTTCGCCATTCTCCCATAAGGTCATGTCATCGGTAATGTTTTTGAAGAAACAAATGCATTTTTCTTTAAAAGGTATTTTTTCGAAAAATACTTACCGATGACATGACTCGGACGACCCTCCCACCTGCCCCGCTTGCCGCCGGTAAGCTAAGTATCCTGACTGACGGACTATGGGTACTCTGTCCCGGATGGGGAGTATCGGGAGATAACTCTCGGCCCCCTCGGGGTTCCCCGAGTGCCTCCCGGGTTGTGTGGTAACACAACGAGCTCTTAGGCTAAAATTGCGTAAGTAGTAGACACCTCCCATAAGGTCATGTCATCGGTAAGTATTTTTCGAAAAAATACCTTTTAAAGAAAAATGCATATTTCTAAGGGCCAGCATTCCTTTTCTTATTTCGGTCCAGTCACCTGGAACGACCTTCCAGCCCATGTCAGACATGCTCCAACTCTGTCTGCTTTCAAATCACTGCTCAAGACCTATCTTTTTGCTTATGTGTATAGTTTGATGCATTTTCAGTGCGTTAGCAATCTTTGGCTGTAACTGTTCTTGTAACGGTGTATGTGTGAGCTTTTGATATGTGTCACTTTAGTTTTTGTAACATTTATTGTAGTGTTTTCTTTCTTGTACTTTTTGTTCTGTGATTTTTGATCTTGTAAAGTGCTTAGAGCCTCCTTATTTGGAGGTTAAGCGCTTTATAAATGTACATTATTATTATATTTCACATACAAAGTTTGCTTGTTGTCAAGCATAGAGTAATTTACAGCAAAGAAGTGGGGTCGGTGTCACAAGAAGGAACAAAAAGTTTCAACGTCTGACGTTTTTTCTTTCAGCATTCCACACTAAGTGTGTAGATCCCTGGCTGACCAAACGCAAGAAGACGTGCCCGTGTTGCAAGCGACGCGTCATCCCCAGGACTTCTGACACAGACAGCGAGTCTGACGAGGACGTCGAAGCCCCGACCGAGAACACCCCCCTCATGCGCAGTCAGGGAACTACAAGCAGCACCACCACCACCACAAGAAGTACCCGCCCTCCCCGTGCACCTGCCACTGGTGAGAAGTTTTGTATATTTTTATTTCTTCAGGATCAGTGCTGGTGTGAAAGGGTCCAGCAGGAGGCATAGATTCTCATGAGACCCCACAAGTTAGCAAGAGGCATAGGTTCTCATGAGCCCCTGCAAATGCAGGGGCTCATGAGAATCTATTCCTCTTGGTAAATTTTGGAGGCTTATGAGCATCTGTGCCTTTTACAGATGAAGTTAGCTTCACTCTAGCACTAGTATTGGTGTTTTATCATGCTTTTGCCTGACTTTGTTCCCGTACAATTATTTATTCTTGTTTTTGTTATTTTTTTCTACTCATGAACGATCATTTTGCGTCAGTTTCTTTGTACTGGTTGTTTTGTGTTGCTGTTACTTACTAACCCCATCTAACATAGGTACACTTTTTTGTGACTGCCAGGGTCACATTTTATTACTTTTTGTTGATTCTCTTTTTGGTCTATTATTTTGTTCTTAGCTGTAATGTGGTTCTGTTCTAATTATTGTATCTTGTTTTGTTGTGACTTTTTTTTCTGTTGTATAACACCATCTTGAGGTGTTGTGCTACTTAACCTTTTTGGCCCTGTAATTTTCTTCCACACTGTGTTCATCGCTGCATGCATATTTCTGCACTGTAGGTTTTGTTCTGGGTATATCTGCCAGAGGGCTAGTTGGGAATGCTATTGCAGCTTCTTCTAACCTCCGTGCAGGTTTGCCCATCTTTGTAACCATTTTACAGGGCCGTGGCATTGTCATGTCTGTTTTCGCAATCATCCCACTGTTGGGCAACGTGAAATGAAATAGAGATGACTGGGGTATCCACCTGTTTCTTGGTGTTCCTGTGTCCAGTTTGTATTATCATTTAACCCACTTAACCCCAAGGCCACTTTTCCCAGTTTTGGAGGTGTCGCCTAAGGACTGTGCCAGTTGCAGGAGGTGGCTGAACTGTTATCATTCAAGTGTTGTGCCAGATTAGCTTGGTGCTTGATGGCGCCAAGCTTATCCGGCACTAACCTTGAATTGTCATAGTCAATCCATGATGGTTGATCCATCTCCTGCAACTGGTACATAGTCATTAGGTAATTCAAGGGTAGTGCCAAATTAGCTTGGTGCCTGATGGCACCAAGCTAATCTGGCATTACTCTTGAATTATCGTGGTTGACACATCACCTGCTATAGTGCATCAGGGCTAAAATACTAACCCATTTAGCCCTGGGACCCTGCAGCAGGAAGGAGATGGATTGATCATGGTAATTCAAGGGTAGTGCCAGATGAGCTTGGTACCTGAAGGTGCCAAGCTTATCTGGAACTACCCTTGAATTATGATTAATCCATCTCCTAAAACTGGTACATAGTTGTTAGGCAACACCTTCAAAATTTAAGAAATGGGACCTTGGGGCTGAAAGGGTTATTGTGTTATGTAATACTACTAACAGAGGTAAACAAACTTCAGGGTGCATCATTCAGACTTTAAACCTGGTCTGCTCTGTTTCTCTTTTGCCTGATGGAGTGCAACATTTAATGGGATTTGGAACGCCTGTCTATTAGTAGTATTAGTTACAGCAGAACCTGTTGTGAATGATCACCTTTATGAGAGATCATTTGTCATAAAGACCATCGTTTAAGTGCCTGTAGTCACCTAAATGGTGGTCTTTAACAACGGGTGTCACTTTTTGCCTTTACAGACTTCTCCTGAGAGAGCACCTGTCTCTTTAAGACCACTTTTTCTCGTGAAAGATGTGGTTGCTCAGAACAGGTTCTACTTGCTTTAATCATTACCATTAGGACAAGGAGCCTTCTATCCTATTGATCAGTCAGTTTATCTGTTGATCAGCCCACCTAATGACTCGCCCAGAAAAAAACAAATGTTTTATGACCATGATTTTCCTAATGAAACATAAATCATTTGGCCAATAAATAGAAAACTGCAGATTGAGTGTAGCATCCGGTAATATTAATGGGACACGAAACATCTCATCCATGAAGTTTAAAAAACAGTCAAGTATTTATTTTAAAATGTAATTGTTTTAGATTTACATTAAATGCTACATAAAAATTTTCGTTAACTTGCTCAGTGGCAGCTGACGCAGACTGTGTTTCTGCAATCTTTGTTAACCCTTATCATTCAGAATACACCAGTATGTGAAATATGTTTGACTAAAATAGTTCAAGGGTGGTGCCAGAATAGCTTGGCGCCTCTAGGCGCCAAGCTATTCTGGCACCACCCTTAAACTAAAGCCATAGATCTATATCCTTGTCAGAAAGAAAAATCCGACCACATCACTCCCCTGCTCAAGCTCCTTCACTGGCCCACCCGGGTCTGCCCTGGGGGACTTGGGTGGGGTTAGGTATTTTTTAGTTCCCAGGGTCACCCTGGTCAGCCCCACAGGGTGGGTTTTTCTCTCTATTCTGGGGCATGTGTTTCTGTCTACCCTTTGTCCATTCACCTGTATTTGCCTTTTTAAAACTCTCCCTACTGTCTGCACTGCCTGTAGCTCTTGATATTGGATGTGTGTTGCTAAATGGTCTTAGCTTTATTTAGGCCCCATGTTGTAGGTTTATTTAACATATTTGACCGGCTGGCGACATACATTCAATGTTCTGTTTATATTTTTTTTTCACAAGCAGTGCAGGCACGTCCTGAGAAAGCCTTGTTGCTGTCGGGACGTTAAGCAATGTACAATCAATCAATCAATCCTTCACTGGCTCCCCATCGCCCAACGCATCCAACAAGATTCTGTCTCTCTGCTACAAATCCCTGAACAACTACGCTCCTACCTATCTCTCCAACTTACTTCACCCCTACACTCCTTCCCGCTCCCTCCGCTCCGCCTCCGACCCTCTCCGCCTCCTCATCCCCCACACCAAACTCGGCACTTTTGGCCCCTGCTCCTTCTCAGTATACGGCCCATCCACCTGGAACACTCTCTCACTCTCTCTCCGTCAGAAACACTCTCTCTCCTCCTTCCAGTCCGCCCTCAAAACTCACCTCTTTCAACAGTTCTAGCACTACATCACCACACTCCCCACCCCAAGCTGACCGTCGTAATGTATTTTCACTATTTGTGGTACGTGAGTCATTGTCTAAAGCGTGCGCATGCGTGTGCGAGTTGTGAGTTATAATTATTATAAGATAAGCGCATTATAAATACCGTAATTATTATTATTTAAGTACTATAATGTAGCTTGCATATGGCAGTGTACAAATGTGAAGCTTTTAGCCTCAGTATGATATGGGTTCACTCAAGACCTTTAAACCCTAGACTTCCCAGGAACATGGACCCAAAGTGGCGTCAGCAAGAGGCGTAGATCCTCATGAGCCCCCCCGCAAATGCAGAGGCTCCTGAGGATCTATACCTCTTGCGGTTGGGTGGTCTGGTGTTTAAATTGAATGGGGCAATATAGAAGACAATGCAGTAAAAAAATTAATGCTTCGTTGTTGTATCTCCTAATCCTACAGTCGAGTGTTGTGTCTTGTTTATGAAAATGAGTGTGACTCATTGGTACTTTGATTCACATTAACCCTTTTCACCCTGATACACTACTGCGTGAAATAAATTTGACTGTGATAGTTCAAGGGTGGTGCCAGAATAGCTTGGTGCCTGAAGCACCGAGATATTCTGGCACTACCTGTGAACCAAAAGGGTTGATCTATCTTGTAACCTGTCATGTAGTCATCATAGGACAAAAAGCGCATTTTGAAAAAAAAAGTCTCAGGATGTAATGGGTTAAAGTGATGACAGCAGGCTATTGATGTTGCCATGACTGTTCAAGGGTAGTGCTAGATGAGCTTGCCACCTTCACAGGCGCTAAGTTAATCTGGCCCCACCCTCAAACTTTCATGACCAATCTATCTCCTACAGCTTGTGCGGTTTTTTGGGATGTATCCAAAAGTTGCAAAGGTGAATGGCTTCAATGTAACTCGCACACTGTCAGGGGTGTTGTCCATAGGGGCCTGACAAGTAATGCAAATCTGCTGCGCCACCGCGTGCACGTGGCCACCATGTAAATAGATCAAGTAGAATACAAGGGAGGAAACGAAGCACACCCGCAAAAGTCTAGCTGTGGCCGAAAGTATCCCGGACCTCTTTCTCAACATCTAGAGTTGAACATTAAACCCTTTAGTAGAGTGCCATGAAAGAGGCCACTATGCACTGCAGTGCATCCATTGTTTTCTGCCATGTTTACTCTAAAAGTCGTAGAGAATTACTCAAAAAGATATTGACAACTGAGCAATGTTTAAACCAGACTCCATTAAAGTAGACCTTTTTGGGCTGGGGGAAATACGTATCTAAAGCGACTGCTGCATGCAGGTCACAAGTTCATGTTGACAGTAAGACACACTCTTATTATAATTTTATTGGATATGCTTATTTACATAAACCAATGAAAAATGAGCATGGGGCGTATTTCCGGCCACATCTAAAACCCAACAACTCGACGTCTGCTGTGGATGATACTTAACTGTGCAAAAAGCCTTGATATTAAACTATCACTTTTGATCGGAGGACGAGGTTGGTATGGATTTGAGGCAAAATATCTACCGAGTTTGTTCAGTTTGAGGTTTTAGGCGGATGGTTGCTTGAGGGTTGAAAATTGCTCTGAAATTACAGTGCTTTGTCACTTTGTGTGCCTTTTGTTTCCTCCCTTGTATTCTGACTTGAGCTTAGTAGGCGGTGGCGCAGCTGATTTGCTTTAGTGAAAGCACTATCATCAGGCCCCTATGGTGTTGTCACAGCTTTTAGCACTTAAACCTTATCATTCGGAATTCAAAACAACTTTATTTATTCCTCAAGGGGCAATTACAGTTTTGCCACCACAGGTGCTGTTCACATTCACTCACTCGTTCATTCAAAAAATTACAATAACAGAGCTACAAAATGGACAATGACTCGGGACGGGTGAAGCCCATCGCCAACGCATACTCAGTGGCCAGCGCCAGTGGCCTCATCCTGACCTGAACCTTCCTGACAAAAATAGAATACTAAGACAGCCCTATGTCTCCTGAACACACTATTATATGTTCTTTATTAAGTTCCTACTTGACTAAAGCTAGTACATGAAAAAACAAGTTAACAACAGAAACAACATGAGATACCGTCTATACGGAAATGATCTCCGATCTAGGCAACATAAAACAACGGTCAAAACAGCACCTGGGGGCCCCGTCGCCATTAGTACAGCGCCGGTATTTAGAGGGCACCGCTCCGACAAAGTCCGTCAACACTGTGACTATTTAAAACATACAAATATCATTCTGGTATCCGTCATGAGTCGTTATATTACACACCCCACACACAGTCCTGTTCACTTCACTGGCCCACTGCTTGTTGGGAAATGTCTGTCAACAGCGAAAGTCCGGCGAACCAGGCAGATGCTAGATAAACACGGCCGCCGAGAAGGAAACGCAGTAACTAAGAAAGTAGCAAAGCTTGCTGGTAGATGCTCCTCTGTATGCTTTCACGCTTTTCTGTGGAGTCAGATAGAATAAAGAAAAATCTGGTACCAGTCTGCAAACACTGTAGGATGAACCCGGAATAGCACATGATTAGTTATTCCACAGTTTTTCTGCACGCTCTTCGTTGACTATAGAGGCTGGCTCGAAGTAGGTTGAAATTCCGATTGTTAAACTGAAGATGAAGATGATCTGGTATTACAAAATAAAGACAGGGTATGGTATTCTATCAAAAAAGTTAGTGAAAAAGTACATCACTGTATCCTAGAAACTTGATGGCACAACACTGCCTGGAAAATAATAATTATAGACGTCGCTTGAAAGCACAGTTGATGGACTTTGCCGGAGCGGCCGGCCAGGAGATGGTGCTTGGCTGCCATCTTGCCCCCCTGTCTACCAGTGTGTGAAATAAGTTTGACTAAAATAGTTGAAGGGTAGTGCAGGAATAGCTTGGCACCTCTAGGCGCCAAGCTATTCTGGCACCACCCTTGAACTAAAGCCATCGGTCTATATCCTTATCAGTAAGTACTATCATATAGCTTGCATATGGCAGTGTACAAATTTGAAGCTTTTAGCCGCAGTATGATATGGGTTAATGGCTAATTGGACAACAGAAATAGGTAAACATTTCAGGTGTTTCGATGAAAACTGTGGATGAAAGCTCGGTCAAACATGTGATTTTGTGTCTATTGTGTAAGGGTTTTTATTTCCTCAAAAACGTTACCGATGACATGACTGTGCAAGTGTCTACTACTTACTCAATTTTAGCCTAAGAACCCATTGTGTTACAACACAACCTGGGAGGCACTCGGGGAACCCCCAGAGGGGCCGAGAGTTGTCTCCCGTTCCTGCCCATCTGGTTCCGAGTCACGTGGTGACCAACCAGTCGTTCTGCTTAGCTCACGCTGTGCAGACGTGTTTTGCCTAGCCTACGGACTGTGTTTGGTGTGACCGGTTCGCCGGTCGTCTGGACTTGTTGTTTGGCTGTGTGCTTGCGCCGACCCTGTCTGTGCCCTGTGTGGGAGTGCTTCATTGCCTGAGCGTTCTGCTGCTTCCTGCTTCTGTGCCTTCTTGGGTTTGCGTGGACTCCATGGCGCTGACTTGCTGGGACGCCCGGCCGCCTTTGCGCTGAGGGTGGTATGGAGGTTCCTCACCCCGTCCCCGAGAGGTAAGGTAGTCATATTAGCCCTTGGCCGGCCCCCAGGCTGGGCGCCGGTTTCGATCAGAGGCGCTTCTTTTCACTCGTACCTTCGTTGTACCTCTTCGCGCCGAATGCTCGACTTAGCTTGTGGGGCCCCAGGTGCCCGCGCCCGCTCGCCTTTCATTTTGTTAGGTGTTGCAGTGCCCAGCGTTTACTTGCATGCTTGTACCTTCATTGTACCATTTGCGTCGAATGCTCGACTTAGCTTGTGGGGCCCCAGGTGCCTGTGCCCGCTTGCCTTTCATGTTGTTAGGTGTTGTAGTGCCAGGCATTTATCTGCATGCTTTTACCTTCATTGTACCATTTTGCGTCAAATGCTCGCCTTAGCTTGGCGGGGCCCCACGTGCCCTCGCCTGCGCACCTTCATGTGTGATATGTGTTGCAGTTGCCAGGTGCTTACCTGCACGCTCGTACCTTTGTTGTACCATTTCGCATCGAACGCTCACCTTAGCTTGGCGGGTCCCACGTGCCCTCACCCGCTCGCCTTTCATGTTTGATACGTCTTGCAGTTGCCAGTTGCTTGCCTGCACGCATGTGGCGAATTCCAGTGGCCGACCGACGACCACAAGGTCTGTCTCCCCTGCGCTAGCTGCACATCCGACCACGCGTGCGATGTCTGCTCCACCTGGCCTGAGCAACGTTGGTCACAGTTGTGGAGCTTTTACAGAGGCGAGTGCCCGGCACCGGTAAGTGATCCTTCTCCTGTCAAGGCGCCCCCTTCCGTGCCCGGAGCAGTGACCGCACCGACCTTGTGGAACAGACGCCACGCCAAACACGTGAGCCCAGCGCTCCTAGCAGGACTGCTCTCAACGCAATCGCTTCCCATAGGGAGCCCACCCGGACAAACCCCGCTGGTTCTTACGGGGACCATATAGCCGGCAGAGGGCCTGTCTCACTGAGCCCGGCCTCCTGGGACACGCCTCGCACCGCCCCGTGTCCACTGTCAGTCCTCGGGCGTCTCTAATCGGAAAGCTCGCTGAATCTTATGGGGAGTCCGTTAGCCAGCAGAGAGCCCGCCTCACTGAGCTCGGCTCGCAGAGACCAGTGTCCACCGACCTTGTGGAACGGACGCGACGCCGGACATGCGAGCCCAGCGCTCTTATCAGGACTGCATTAAACGTGACAGCTCCCTGGAGGGAGCCCGCCCGGACAAGCCCGCTGGTTCTTACGGGGAGCCACATAGCCAGCAGAGCGCCCACCTCACTGAGCCCAGTCTCCTGGGACGCGCCACATGCCGTCCAGTGTCCACTCTTAGTCCTAGATCGTCTCTACTTGGAAAGCTCGCCGACTTAAGGGGAGTCGTTAGCCAGCAGAGAGCCTGCCTCACTGAGCCTGGCTCGCATAGACCAGTGTCCACTCGTCCAAGGACTTCGGGCAGTTCGGTGCCCTCCCACTCCTCCAGCATCTCCAGATGCTTGCGCTCACCCGTTGACGTGCGTGGAAGGGCCGCACACCAGCAGACGCAGCCCTCGCCCCTCCGCGTCCTTGTTGCTCTCGACCAAGTCTCGCGCTTCGGTTCCGCAGCAGACTTCACGTTCGTCCCGTTCTACTCGCCTCGCCTGCCGCATCGCCTGTCATCTTCGCCACGTCGGCGCTCACGTGGGAGCTCTCCTGACCTAAATCGTTGACCCCGCTCCCGTCAACGCAGTCGATCCCTCCCCCACCCCTTCCAGAGGAAGGTTTCCACTTTCGTCGATGCGGGACGGCAGGTAAGTAGGATCTAGTTGCCTCCACAGCCCCCCGGTTTGGTACCTTAGGGACGCCTTCTTCCGCCCAGCTCCAACAGTCCGGTTCCCAGGTCTACGTCTCCTTTTCTCCGACCGTCACTGGCCGGCTGAACTCCACTTTGCCTTTTGCCAGGCTGGTGTGCGGGCCTCTCCCAGTCTTTCACCTGCCCTCTTCCCGCCTTGGACCCTCTGGCGCTAGTGCAGGACAATCAGGGAAATCAGGGTATTTACCCAACCACATATAGTAGCGCACCTTCATGTTTGTGTATGTATGTTTCTCCTGCATACTTCCTAAGTTCCGGAGAAAGACATGGGTTATATAAGAGACCTGATCCATTCTTTTTGAAAATGGAAATGATCGTCTTGTTCTATACCTGCGTATTTCTATGTGGGCTGGCGATTGGGTGCCTGATAGGCGGGGGCAGGGGATGTCCAGCGCTGTGATTCCCCTTGGTTTGTATACAATTCTGCCAGCGCTAGCCTCACCTATCTGGTTTGTGAGTATCTATAACTCGAGGCAAATTTGTATCGTTACATTGTTGTGTAATGTTCTGTGCATCTACTGTGTAAAATCAGGGTATTTACCCAACCACATATAGTAGCACACCTTCATGTTTGTGTATGTATGTTTCTCCTGCCTACTTCCTAAGTTCCGGAGAAAGACATGGGTTATATAAGAGACCTGATCCATTCTTTTTTAGGATGGAAATGATCGTCTTGTTCTATACCTGCGTATTTCTCTGTGGGCTGGCGATTGGGTGCCTGATAGGCGGGGGCAGGGGATCTAACTGTTTGTCTGTCCAGCGCTGTGATTCCCCTTGGTTTGTATACAATTCTGCCAGCGCTAGCCTCGCCTATCTGGTTTGTGTGTATCTATAACTCGAGGCAAATTTGTATCGTTACATTGTTGTGTAATGTTCTGTGCATCTACTGTGGGAAATCAGGGTATTTACCTGACCACATATAGTAGCGCACCTTCATGTTTGTGTATGTATGTTTCTCCTGCCTACTTCCTAAGTTCCGGAGAAAGACATGGGTTATATAAGAACCTGATCCATTCTTTTTGAGGATGGAAATGATCGTCTTGTTCTATACCTGCGTATTTCTCTGTGGGCTGGCGATTGGGTGCCTGATAGGCGGGGGCAGGGGATCTAACTGTTTGTCTGTCCAGCGCTGTGATTCCCCTTGGTTTGTATACAATTCTGCCAGCGCTAGCCTCACCTATCTGGTTTGTAGGTCTCCTCTGACCGCGCCACAGGTGATCACCTTACGGCTGCTGCGAGATGCATACTTTCCCCGGGAGACCAGGCAACGAGATCCTGTGCATGCCCTACGCGTTTACCTACGCCGATCCAAAGCCGTCTGGAGAGGACGCTCGCACCTCTTTCTGACATTAAACCCAGGCAGCAATGACATAACAGCCCAGACGATATCTTCCTGGCTATGCTTGGTCATATGGTCCGCATACCAGGACCTCTCCCCGCAGGGAGCAAAGAGGCTTAGGATACGCGCTTACGAGGTACAAGCCATGGCCACGAGCATCACATTCGACCGGAACTGCGCTGTCAAAAACATCATGGCAGCTGTGGGCTGGCCAGCAGAATCAACACTTCCGGGATCTGGCAGGCCGGCAAGACAACATAGCTCTGATGGGGGACATCACCGCAGTGCAACACTCCCTCCCGGCACCCCAGGCGCCGTAGATACACACTTAGCTAAAATTGTCGGGAGTTTGCGGCAGGGAGGATGGCTCTGCCTATAACCCGTCTGCGGCGGTGTTTTGGGCACGGCACCCTTCTCCTTCTCGCAATTCTTCCGCATACTCATGTCATCGGTAATGTTTTTGAGGAAATAAATTCATTTTTCTCTAAAAGGTATTTTTTCGAAAAATACTTACCGATGGCATGACTCGGAGGACCCTCCCACCTGCCCCGCTTGCCGCTGGTGCGCTAAGTATTCCGACAGGTTGGTCACCATGTGACTCGAAACCGGATGGACAGGAACGGGAGACAACTCTCAGCCCCTCTGGGGGTTCCCCGTGTGCCTCCCGGGTTGTGTTGTAACACAAGAGGTTCTTAGGCTAAAATTGAGTAAGTAGTAGACACTTCCACATAGTCATGTCATCGGTAAGTATTTTTCGAAAAAATACCTTTTACAGAAGAATGAATATTTCATGTCTGCATGCTGACTTTCTGTGTGACTAAATTTTAAGACTGTTTTGTTTCTGTTATTCCAAAACATGTTTCTTTCTCTGCTGGGCGTCTCCTTGCATTTTACTCATTCAGCCCGACGGCCGTATTTCCCAAATTTTGGAGGCGTCATCTAATGACCATCCACCAGTTGCAGGAGATGGATCAACCATGATAATTCAAGGGCAGTGCCAGATTAGCTTGGCATCACCAGGCGCCAAGCTAATCTGGCACTGCCCTTGAATTACCATGGTCGATCCATCTCCTGCTGTAGTTTGTCGTGGCTGAGTTAAATCTTTGGCTGTTGTTGCAATGATTGCTGCCAGAATCATCGCAACAAGAAGTTTTGCCAACAGCCAAAGGTTTAACATTCCACTCTTCTCTATTTGTTCAACCCCCTAGTGCATGCGGCCACTGGTACTCCATTTTAGTGAAATTTCTCTTTAAAAAATAGTTAACCTCCTTAAAGAAGCAGCCACCAGTACTGCATACAGTACCATTTGCTGCATGCAATAACCACGACAGCCGCGTTGACCCAGCATCATTCTGGATATGTCCACAGCTCGTCGCTCTGGGCGCTCCCGTCGATCTCGCAACCGTCGTCAGCAGCCTGAGGACACAGAGGCTCCGATTTCACCCATCCCCGAGGAGGGAGAGGAACAGGGGGCAGTGGGTGGAGTTGGCATTTCCGACCAGGTTAGTTTTTGGTTATTATTACAGTCAAACCTGTGTAACGTTACGGCGGTCACCCAAGGACCTATCAAAAAGTGGTCGCCTCAGACAGGGTGACACAAGTGACAGAAAGAAGGCCATGGGACCCCAAAATGTGTGGTCTGCTCAGACGCATGAGTGACGGTCGTCTGTCCAGGAGACTGATTCAGCTTTCTCAGTCCCTGAGAGCTGAATTTCAGCTTTTTTTTTTGTTCAGACAAAACAGCCCTTTAGCTAGCCCGTTCCATCTGCAAGAGACATAAATTCTCATGAGCCCCTGCATCTGCAGGGGCTCATGAGAATTTTTGTCTCTTGCTGGCCGTGGACATAGTTGGTCTGTGGACTGTTTTCAGCCATTTCAAGTTTTCACGCCGTCACCCATGGCGTAGACCGGTGGTTGCCTTGACAGGTCTGACTGTGTTTCTTTGTGTTTTTGCAAATTGATTGAATGATTGTTGGTTAGTTAACTCCCTTCTGCTTGCAGCTACCAGTACTGTAAACAAGCGCACGCATGCAATTAACTTATGTTTGAATTCATGCTTGTTGAGTTTTTAGACTTGGTGATCAACAGTGAGATCAGTAGTAATTGACAGTGAATAATTGATAAATTGCGGTACTGTTGTGTTAGTAGAACCAATTACTGGTATGTATAGTGGTGTAGGAATGCCAGAGGGAGAGGAGGAATGGTAGTTATGGCTTGGCAGTGCACCGTTTGGATATGAAATGTGACATTTTTGGTAGCATCAGAAACACTTTAGTGTTTCAGATGATTCCAAAGATGTCGCATTTCTTTTGCTCATCAGTATAGTATGATCACAGTATCCTTTGGCCAAACCTTTTTGATATGGGCCATACTCCTGTATGCCTGCCCTAAACATAAGTACATGTACATTGTAACTTCAGCCATACCTCCTCCAGCCCCATCCTTACAAAGTTACATTTGCTCAGTAGAAGTCATGTTGCCAGCATGTAAGTGTACCAAGTATACTTTTTCTGTGAAAATGAGTGGTAACAATGATACAAAATCGGCAAAATGTAACAAATGCTTTGATGTCACTTCAGGCTCAAGTAAGTAAGTATTGTTTTGGCTAGCCTGGTGCCCTCCTACTTCGTTCCCCCATTTGTCTTGGACCACTTCAAACCCAGCTCAGCTGCAGCCCACCACCCACACCCCTCCCATTTCCCACCCCTTGCTTAAAATATGCTGACCCCAAAAGAAGATCATCACATTAAATTTCAGGTTTTTTTGGGGCACTTACCTAAGCAATTTTACTTTATGCTTTTGTCCCAGTTTGTTTCATTCATTCATTCACTCATTCATTCATTCATTCATCTTCATCTTCTCGTTTGCTCAGCCTGTGGTGCAAGTTTGCGTCCATTCTCAGGTCACAGAGGCCAGTGAAGAGGGACTGATTGACTTTGAAGTTCCCAGTACCTCCGCAGACACCCATGAAAACCCAAGCTTCAGCACCGCTTCCTCTGGCAAAACCTCCAGCAAAAAGCGAAGCAAGACCTCCGGAAAAAAACGCAAGACTTCAGGCAATGCATCTGGTAACTCTTCTGGCAACTCTTCTGCCAATGCTCTGGACAACTCTTTTGGCAATGCATCAGCAGACGTCCCTGTCATCCCCACTGGCAATTCCCATAGCGAGTTAACCAGCGATACCTCAAGTGGTGTGCCTGGCAATGCTGCTGAGTCTGGAAATGCTGCTGCCGCTGGGGAGCCCATCATTGCCATCGATGTGGGCGACAGTGACTCCGGGCGCAGCTCTCCAGCTAGAGTGGAGGGTTCAATCAATGCAGGATTCAGCGACAGCGATGATGAAACGATGGTGGCCGACGGCCGAAGCAAAGGGAAGAAGAAGAAGAAGAAATCCAATCAAGTTGTGTAGTAACAGACTCTTATATAAACAGTTTGTGTACAACTTTAACGCTTTCTGCTTTGGATTGACCATGAGAGCTCAGTTTTGGTGCAAGTAGAATAGCCTGATACCTGCACAGATTAATGGACAGTTCATGTTTGGTACTGGAATAGCCTATAACCCACACACGCCAAGCTTTTCTGGCTTCACTTTAAACTATCACAGTCCTGAAATGGTAATTAATAGTCTTTAGAGGCACACTGGTTGTCACCCTCAGTCTTCAGTCCTGGAGGTGGATTCAGCTTTTTCAAATTCCATTTTTTTTCTTCAGGAAGAAAAGCATTTCAGCCATCTTGATCCATCTGCAAAAGGCATAAATTCTCATGAACCTGTGCGGATGCAGGGGCTCATGAGAATTTATGTCTCTTGCTGGCCATAGAAATATGTGGCATAGTTAGGCCGTGGGCCATTTTCAGTCATTTCTTGCACTGTCACTCATGCATCCTTGATTTGCTACCATTATCAGCGGTAGCGAATCGAGGATGACATCCTGTGTGCTACAGAGGTAGCGAGCTATTCTGGCACCACCCTTAAGCTGTCATGGTTGATCTGCCTCCTGAACTTTTTTTAGTTTTCCGATAACAACTTCCTGGTTTGGAGATTTTAACCTCAGGACTCGGTGCGTTAAGAGAAAAAAATGAACACCACCCAACTACAAGAGGTATAGATCCCCACGATCTCCCGCAGTTGCGGGGGCTCTTGAGGATCTATACCTCTTGTTGAGACCAATTGTATGTATGTACCTTTGATGGCAGGGGATCTTTGTTGAATTCACAATGATTTATAAAACACAATCTACGTCCACGGGCGTGAATGTATTAAGAATATATTCAGAAAAGTTAGGAATGTGTGTGAGGGAGGGACGTCTATGAAACAAGTATGTGTGTATGGTATCCATAACTTCAGTACGTTGATGCCTGCATTATCCATATGAATTTAAGTATTTAAATGTATGTTTAATTCATAGAACTACAGTATCTGTATATACCCGACATCAGTAAGACTTAAAAGTACCTGTGCGTATATATTTACCAAACAAAACAAAAAAATGAGTACCAGTATGTACCAGACATATGAAGATACTTTCTTAAAGCTTTCTTTTGATGGTACAATATGTATGAAAATTTATAACATCCATTCGACTTCCTTACAGCATCCACGTTATTATAATTATGCCTGCAGGGAAGTTGAAACATGACAAATGTAAAAGCCTGTTCGTTGGTATTTCAGTCAAGATGCACCCATATAAAAAGTAACACTCATTCCATCCAACTGCATGTGTGCTGGTCTGTGATTTTGGACCTGACGGCCTATGGCCATCAGGTCCAATATCACAGATCAGCACACGCATTGAATTCTTCATTCTCTGCTTTGTGTCACATTTGAATGTAAGCATCTTTCATGCTTTCAAACGAGGATGTGTGTTTGAAGGTACAAGGTACACATAATTGTGAATGTGAGAAAAGAGAACGTGTCGGTCATCCATCTTGGCACATTGGCAATCCATCTCCCATTTCTTCTTTTAGAGAAAACGTTTTTTTTTCACTCGTGTGTGTGTGCGCGGGTGAGTGAAGAACCCGTGTGTGTTTGAGTGTCTTGAAGTTGTATAAGTTGCAAACTGAAACCTGAAAACGATGCACTCTTTTCCTCTACTGCAAGACTAATATTTTATGTGAGCATGGTTGTTCTGAGTTTTATTTGGAATAGAAAGCAATTTTTCTTAAAAATATACAAGATCGCATCGTTCTTCAGATAAAGAATGGACGTCGCTTCGTTCTGGGAGTTTTTGAGTTAAAGACAGAACGTGGTTTAATGATGAAAATGCTTACCCTTCAATTTCTGAGAAGTAGATATTTCCTTGCAGAAACTTTTGTTTATGAACCAGGTACGACCAGTTTTTGGTCCCACCTATTTCTGCTCGGAAGAAATGGTCTTAACAATAAGGCGCTCTATCAAGAGAAGTCTTGGAGGGCAAAAGGTGTCACATTGTCACCTGTTCGTAAGACCATCACTCAGGTGGCTATAGCTGGCTATATCCACCTGACGGGTGGTCTTTAACCCTCTTAACCCCTCAGCCGCACTTCCAGACTTTTGGAGGTGTTGTCTAACGACTATGTACCAGTTGTAGGAGATGGATTGATCATGATAATTCAAGGGAAGTGCCAGATGAGCTTGGCGCCTTCAGGTGCCAAGCTTATCTGGCACTACCCTTGAATTATCATGATCAATCCATCTCCTGCTGCAGGGTCCCGGGTCTAAATGGGTTAATAGAGTGATCTGTCGCTCAGGACAGGTTCTGCTGTAGTCTGTTTTATTTATTCCATTGTCCGGCTCTTTTTATCCCTTATTTTAATGACAAATTGTCTAGCGCAAGAGCAAATCCATACCAGTCGCCAGGAGCATTGAGTGATCTAGTGAAATGACTATTTGAGAACCAAGGGTCTCTAAAGACCCCAAGATGTACTCCATGTAAGATTCAACACGACGTACGGGGAAGGTTAAACGTACATGAGGTTTTTAACGGCTTGCCGCATTTGGCATTTTTATGTACATAATTTTTTTAATCCTTTCAGTCCCGGGAAAAAAGTGAACGTGATCCACTTGCAAGAGACATTGATCTACATGAGCCCCTGCGACTGCAGAGGATCTATGTCTCTTGCTGACGTCTCTTTGTATCCAATTACCTTGGATGGCTGGGGCTGTCCGGCATTGAATTAAGACAAAGTTTTGTAACGCAGTCAGGCAGGAAAGGGTTTGGTTGGTGACATTGTAATTTGTTTTAATAATTATAGTATAAATTTTGTAAATACTTTAAGGACAAATGTTTGCATACAGTAAGTAAATCATCATTTATTTTACGTGTGTAGTCGTATTCAGATGAGACTGAATAATCGGTTTGCCTGTACTTTTGTTAACAATTGTGCTTGTCATACTAGTGCATATGGACAAATAACTTTAACCCATTACATCCTGAGGCTGATTTTTAAAAAATTTGCTTGTCCTGTGAGGGCTACATTACAGATTAAGAGATAGATCAAGCATTTTAGTTCAAGTGGGGTGCCAGGATAGCTTGGCACCACAAGGCACCCAGCTGTTCAGGCACCACCTTTGAACTACCATAGTCAAAGTAATTTCAAGCAGTAGTGTACCAGAATGGAAAGGGTTAACTATCATTTGCAGTCAGCATGCGACTTTTATGGCCAGTTGTTCCTGTTTCAGTGTCCATGCTTGTTTAATTCTATGATACCTATAGATGATACCATTTGAATGCGTAGTTAAACGTCTTTTTTGTCGAGTGGAGTCGTCACCCGCAGTCAAGAGGGGCACAAGTTTCGCAAGACCACGCAGATGACCTTACTTGACATTTCAGTGCGCCATCATGACCCGTGTGTTGAGGTTGGATAGTGCGTAACTAATGCAGCGCAAACTTTCTTTTTTAGCGCTAAAGTCTTCAGCAGCGCCCTCATTTTGAGGAGACAGCTGCAGCCAGTTAAGGTCAGGTAGCGGCATACACTCAGACGCTCATGTGTAGTTGTCCTTAACCCCTTTAACAGCCACGCAAAACGCCACAGTTGGTGGGGGGGGGGGGGGGGGGGAGGCTCATGAGGATCTATGCCTCTTCCTGGTTCTACTTTATAACTGTGTTCCATTGATGTATGGTGATCTTTGATAATGAATCCAGTGCACAAAGGTTAGGGCTGATGTTTGTCCTGTTGGCCTGTGCGCAGGCCAACCGCGGCTGACATCGGCTCGATAGCCTTTGTTTCCTCAAAACACATTACCGATGACATGACTAACTGGAAATAGTCTACTTGCTTACCAATTTTAGCCTAAGACCCAAAGGGTCCCCCCAGGAGGCTCTCGGGGATCCCTGATAGGGACGAGAGAGCTTTCGGGGATCCCTAACAGGGACGAGAGTAGCCTGCCCTGCCCATCCGGTCAGGCGCCAGGTGGTGTCTCCTTTAGCCAGTTGTCTACTTCGCTGTTAGCGTTCGGACGCTTTTACCTGAGCCTCTGACCCTTGGAAAGACTGTGTACGGTTCGACCGTCCCTTACCGGCCTGCCTTCGCCTAGCCTCTCGTCTACTGCTTCTGGCGTGGCCTCTCTGCTAGCCCTCGTCTGTGCCTCGTGCTCTTGGCTGGCCCTGGAACCTTCTAGGCTCCCGTCGTCGTCTCCCTGCCATTCCGCCATGGACAGGTAAAGTCTCGGCCGTTTCCGACGTCTCGCCTGGCTGGGTCGGATGTCGGGCTTCGCTCGAGCTACTGTGGGTTTCTCCCCGCATTGCACGGTGAGTTTCGAGTGTTTCTTGATTTCGAAGCTTTATATGGCGGGGTTCGTTACCCGCCCCCGGTCGCCTTTCATGTTTGGGTATGGGCTGCAGTTACCTAGTGCGCCTCTCCCCAGTACCCCGACCTCCAGTGACCTACTGTCCGGTACTTTGTGCTTCGTCACTCTGCCGTTCCGCCATGGAAAGGTGGAGTCTCGGCCACTTCCTACGTCTCGCCTGGCTGGGCCGGACGTCGGGCTTCGCTCGAGCTACTGTTGTTTGTCTTTGCATTCACTGTCAGTTTCGCGTGTCTCTTAATTTTCGAGGCTTTAAATGGCGGGGTTTGTTACCCGCCGCCGGTCGCCTTTCATGTTTGGGTTTGGGTTGCAGTTGCCAAGTGCGCCTCTTCCCAGTTCGGCGACTTCCAGTGACCTAGTGTCCGGTGCTTGTGCTTCGTCACTCTGCAGTTCCGCCATGTAAAGGTAAAGTCTTGGCCGCTGCCTACGTCTCCCCCGGCGGGGCCGGACGTCGTGCTTGGCTCGGACTTCTGTTTGTTTTCTCTCCGCATTTCACGGTGAGTTTTGCTCGTTACTTCGGAGCTTTAACTGGCGGCGTTAGTTGCCCGCCGCCCGTCACCTTTCATGTATGGGTATGTGTTGCAGTACCAAGTGCGTTTCTGCCCAGGACGGCGGCTTCCAGTGGCCTGGTGTCCGCCACACTGTAGACCGGGTGCCACCTGCTCCTCTGTCATCGGCTGCACCGACTGCCCTGCTTGACTGGAGGTTCTTGGTCTCTACTCCGGTGTTCCACCGCCGAGCGACCCGCGACTTCCGCCTTCCTTGGGACCTTCCGCGGCACGGCGGGATTGTTCGCGCTGCCCTCGGACATGGGATAGCCACTCCTCTCGTCCCTGGTAAGTTTGTAGCTCATTCGTAGACGCGTTAAGCCCGCTGACTCCTCCGGCGAGTCGCCAAGCTGGCTACGTGCCCCCCTCCCTTAAAAAGGAGCCCCGGGCACCGCAACCATGTCGCCTTAGTTCACGCGTCGGCCCCTCGGCCAAACCTCAAGCCCGCTGACTCCTCCGGCGAGTCGCCAAGCCGGCTACGTGCCCCCCTCCTTGAGCCCCGGGCACCGCGACCTTGTCGCTAATTAGCTTAAGCACCGGCCTTTGGCCCATCTAAGCCCGCTAACTCCTCCGGCGAGTCGCCTAGCTGGCTACGTGCCCCCCTCCTTGAACCCCGGGCACCGCGACTTGTCGCTAACTAGTCTACGCGTCGGCCTTCGGACCTGCTCAGCCCGCTGACTCCTCCGGCAAGTCACCAAGCCGGCTTCGTGCCCCCCTCCTTGAGCCCCGGGCTCTGCGACCTTGTTGCCTATTGTAGACGCGTTGGCCTCACGGCCCCTCCTAAGCCTGCGGACTCCTCCGGCGAGTCGCCGAGCCGCTTTGTGCCCCCGCCTTGAGCCCTGGGCACCGTGACCTGGTCGCCAATTAGTTCACGCGTTTGCCTTCGGCCCCAACTTAAGTCCGTGTGCCCCCCTCCTTGAGCCGGGCACCGCGACCTTGTCGCCTTCGTTCTCACTTCGGCACTTCGACCTCAGTCTCTGGGCCCGCTGACTCCTACGGCGAGTCGCCTAGCCGCTTGTGCCCCCTCCTTGAGCCCCGGGCACCGCGACCCTTATCGCCTGTTGGTACCCTACGCGGCTTATGGCCCCCTTCTTCTAACCCGCTGACTCCTCCGTCGAGTCCCCCAGCCAGCTACGTGCCCCCTACTTGAGCTTCGCGCACTGCGTCTGGATCGGCCTTCTTGTACCTCGGGACTTCGGGCCGTTTCCCCCTGGCGCCTACGGCCTTCCACGTTTCACCGGTTCTCGTCCGTTCACCGAAGTGAAGCTACGTCGCGCTGTTAGTGTTTGGTTGGGTGCCCCTAGGGGTACACCCAGTGCAGTGGGGATCGACTTCCTCGCCCTCGTCGCCTGGATAGTTGCGGCGCCCGACGGTCGTCGCCCGCCCCTCGACTCCCTCCAGGGTCCCTGTCGACCTTCGCCTGGTGCGGCGCTGTCGTTCTCCTCGGGACATCCTCTTCCCCGCTCCCTGCACCCTTCGCCTCCAGCGTCTCCCCGACCCTCTCCGGGGGATGACTCGGCGTCCTACGTTCGCCTCTGGCCTGCTGGCGTCTTAGCCTTCGGCGCCCCGGTGGTTCCGCCGGCGCCCGTGCTTGCGGCAACCCTTCCCAGCTCTAGCGGATCTTCCGCGTGGCTTCGAACCCTCCGCCCCTTGCCTTCCTTCGTTCGTGGCGGCCTGGCTCCTGCCTGACCATCTCCCCTGATGCGACGTCGCAGCTCTACCGTGCTCCTGTGGGTACCCGCGCCCTTCGGCCCTGCCTGGCAGTCTCTGAAGGTACCCTTCTAGGCCGGTGGGCCCAACTCCACCCTTGTGGATTGAGTTCCCGCCCGTTCGGACCAAGGCCTTCGCGCGCAGGTCTCCGCTCTTATTTGGGAAGTTGCGATGCTGCTCATCGCTCGGCACGGCTCCCCCGCCTCGGACCCTTTGCGTCGCCTTCAGCCCTTGGTTGTCGCCGCCAGCCTGGACCTACCCGTTGCTTCTACGCGTCCCCATGCCTCCCGCCCCAGCCTTTGTCTTCGCTTGCCGTCGACGGGACCGTTTCCAGCTCGGCCTCTCTTGGGTGGTCTCCCCTCAGCCCTGGGTCCTTGCGTGGATCGTGGATGCCTTGGTTGCCCGGGACCTTCGATCTTCCGCCAGCCATTCTCCTCCTTGGTCGACCTGCTTCTGCGGTATCAGTCAGTGGTTCCTCCTCGTAGGGCAGGGATGCTCTCCTCCTCCGGTTGCTCGCCTGGTCGCCCTGGTCAGCACCTACGGTCTGGCCTCTCGCCCTCGCCGCCTGTTCACCTGGGAATGGATTTGGTGACCGACCGCAACTTGGTGCGTCTTCACGAGCCTCGGATCCAGTTCTTGCCGTTCTAGCCCGTGGGTAGCTGCGGGCGCGGCGGTCCCCTCCTGACTGCGGCTCCAGCTCCTCCTCCTGATGAGTGCAGCGGCTGATCTCCTTCCCTCGGTCTTCTGTACTCCACCTCTGGAGGCTGTCCTCCGGCGATCTCTCTACCCTGGTGCCGATCTCCCCTGTGCTGCGCCACATCGGCTTCGCTGGACGGACATTCTTAGCTCGGCTCCCGGATCCCCCCTGACCTCGCCACTGCCCCTCTCTCTCTGCGTCATTGCCGGTCTCGACGGTTGGGGCGCTCTCCTTCTCCCGATTTCCACTCGTCGGCCAGCCGCTGGCCCGCGAACCTGACTTCGCGGCACGTCAACCCGCTGGGACTGGTTGCAGTTGGCAGGCCCTCTGCGCTTGGCGATGCGATCTTTGGACACAGGACCTCCTCGTCCTTCCGACAACCCCTCTTCGTGGCTTGCCTTCAGACGCAGGAGGAACCCGCTCCCCCGACTTCTGCTTCCTCCTCTATCGCCCCTTCGCTGATGCGCGGACAGCGACTTCTCCCTCCCAGACCGCCACAGTCCAGGTCTCCTGTTCGTGCTGGCAGACTACCTCTTGCGACGGAGGCAGCTTCTTCACACGGATTGCGCCCTACGCTGGGACATCCTTCGCTGGTTCTGCGCTCGTTGGGAGACTCCCCCCTTGTTCTCTTCGCCACGAAGTGGAACCTCCGGCTTCCCTCTTCATCTCCCCGTTCCCGACCTCTGGCCTGGGCAGTCGATGCGCTTGATCCCTTGGGACGCTCTGGTCCTTTACACCTACCCTCCGGCGGTCCTGGTCCTCTAGTCCTGCTCAGCCTCCGGGGATGCAACGCAGTCCTTCTCCTGGTAGCCGTTCTCCCTGACCGGATCGTGGACTTCCGACCTTCTCAGTCTCGCCACGGGCTCACCCTCCCTCTTCCCACCCCCCGCACGATGCTCGAGCAGCGCCGACAGCCGCTCTTCCACCCCTGCCCCGAGCGACTTTTCCTACACGCCTGGCGATTGTGCGGCAAGCCCTCTCTGCTGGAGGCTTCTCGAGTGCGACAGCGGACGCTATCGCTTCAGCCCGCAGTCCTACCAGACGTGTCTACGAGGGAAAGTGGCGTGCTTCGTGCCTGGTGCTCTGACCCCGCCGCCTCTCCACCGTCGGCCTGACATCTCCTCAGCTCGCGGACTTCTTCTCTGGCTCGTCCAAGACCAAGGTTGGCTCCCCTCTGGGGCAGCTGCTACCCCTCTTGATCGCCGACGCCTACCGTCACCTCGGCCGTCCCGACCCAGCGCCTGCAAGGACCTGCCCGACCTTATGGCGCGTTTCGGCGTGCAGCGTCCGGTCTTCCTCTCCCTTGGCCCGCGCTGGGACCTCCCTGGTCCTCCCCTGACTGACTTCGGACCGTTACACCGCTCCATCTGGCCCGCTTCGCTGACGTGACTCGGAGGCCTGCTTCCTGATGGCCCTCGCCACGGCGCCCCACGTCAGCGAGCTCCACACGCTCTCGTCTCGCCCCACCGGCCTGCAGTTCCGAGTGGATGGCTCCGTGCAGCTACTCCCGGATCCTTCCTTCTCGCTCAGCCTAGGTCTCCCTTGACAGCGCCTCCGGCCCTCGCCGCTCGGCCGCTTACACGACCCGGTTCCTCGGGGCACTCCGCAGCAAGATCCGGGACAGGCACTTCGTATCTACCTGCTCCAAGTCCGTGCGGAGGGGACGGTCTCGTCCCTTGCCGCCGACCGCTGGCAGAACCGGCTTCTCAGCCCAAACGTTCTCCTCCTCGCTCCGCTGGGTATTCCGGTCCGCCTATCGCGACCTCTCCCCACAGGGAGCCGAGGCACTGAAGATCCGCGCCCATGGCACGCGCGCGAGGGCCGCACTTCTCGCCTTCGCCGCGCCGGTGTGGTTAAGGACACTGTGGCGGCGGTGGGGTGGCGGGACGGATCTACCATTGCCGCTTCTACTCCCGCGCCCTGACAGTCCAGCGCGACAACCTTACGCTGGTGGGCAACTTCTGCGGCGCAACACTCCCTCCAGGCGCCCTCGGCGCTTAGGCGGCACTTCGCTAAAATTGTCGGGAGTGGGTGATCAGGAGTGACGGGCCGTCTTCGTCCCTGAAGAGGTTTCTAAAAGGGATTGTGCGGCACCCTCCTCCTCTTTGCCATTCTTCCAGTTAGTCATGTCATCGGTAATGTGTTTTGAGGAAACAAATTAATTTTTCTCTAAAATGTATTTTTTCGAAAAATACTTACCGATGACATGACTCGGAGGTCCCTCCCTCCTCCCCGCTTGCCGCTGGTAACTCCGTAGACAACTGGCTAAAGGAGACACCACCTGGCGCCTGACCGGATGGGCAGGGGAGGCTACTCTCGTCCCTGTTAGGGATCCCCGAAAGCTCTCTCGTCCCTATCAGGGATCCCCGAGAGCCTCCTGGGGGGACCCTTTGGGTCTTAGGCTAAAATTGGTAAGCAAGTAGACTATTTCCAGTTAGTCATGTCATCGGTAAGTATTTTTCGAAAAAATACATTTTAGAGAAAAATTAATTTTGTGCATTGGGAATTTACCCTGATTTCAAAAACACAATCTGGCTGTGAAGGAGCAAAATGTTGAGTGAAGTTGAGATGGTACTGTTTGTTTGTTTGTTTTTTTTAACAAAATCGGAACTCCCTTGACTCATGTTGACAGTTTTGTTAAAAATGAAACTGCTGTGACGGTGTTTCTGCTAGATGTTTTAAAAACCCACCATACCTCTTTCGTGTTGACCCGATCACGAAGTGATCGTCGGCCATAGTCGCTTGTTTTGCTCTGCGCTGATACCTCTCGTGTGCACGCAGCTGCCGGCACCATGAACAGTACCGACGGCTGCATGTACAAGAAGGTGAAACTTGAATTCATGTTATAACATTAACTTGCTACAGTTTAGTCTGCTGAGTGACTTTTAGAGAGAGGTTTGGAATCAAGTTGAAGGTTGGTTTGCCAGTTTATACATAAACACTTTGCCTGTCGGTAGCACTTTTAGTTGTGATGATTCCTTCCTACTGACAGTTTAATGGTTAACCCATTGTGCGTGCAGTCACTGGTACTCTAGTTAGTACCAGTGGCTGCATGCATCAGAGAGTTAAAACATCTTAGGTTGTGATTGGCCGTATGTATTGCACAACGGAGCTCCTGACTCCTTTATTTCTGCCTTGGGCAGGGGATAGTTTACAGCTGTGGTAGTTTGAGGTAGTGTTTTGTGAACTCGTTTTGAAACCCATCTTTTCAGCCCACCTGTCCCACAGCCCCGTTTTAAGACTGGTGTGTGTGTGTTTCCTGTGTGCATGGTTTTAAAAAAATATATTTGGTTTGATATCCATCACATTGAGTATAACTCCTACACAGCCTCTATTGAAAACGTCCAGACTTGAGCAGATGAAAGTATTAGATAATGTTTTGTTACTGATTTAGCCCATTCAGCCCTGACGCACTACAGCAAGAGGTAAGTTGGCCATGATAATTCAAGGGTAGTGCCAGATTAGCCTTGTGCCGACAGGCACCAGGCTAATCTGGCACTACCCTTGAATTATCATGGTTGATCCATCTGGTGCATAGTGAAGTCATTAGATGACGCCTCCAAAATTTTGGAAATACAGCCGTCAGGCTGAATGAGATATGTGCACATTTGACCTCGGCTTGAAAGCTTCACCAGTTTCATGGCCAGCAGATGATGCAATGTGTTTGTTTCATCTCTGGTTCATTCCTTCATCATAAATTCTGTTGACAAACTTGCACAATGTGCACGCAAGGAGCATTCCCTTGGCAGTGGGTACAAAATTTTTAAAAAGTGATTGTGGATGAAAAACAGGTTCTGTTGTAATGAAAAAATAGGCATAGAGTTAGTGAGAGTTAAATTATGCCACAATTTATGCCGCTTGCTAGCAAGAAGTTGCTTCAGCTTCATTCACAGTTTGAGGTGCCTGTCCGAGGATAATTGTACAACTGATATGGGCGTGCTTGCTACACTGATCAAGAGGGATCCATGTATAGTGCTTGGTTGCTCTCACTGTCAAGGGGCACTGCTTTCTGTCTTTAATCTGATCCTGATTTAGGTATACTCCTCTTATTGAAATGCTGTAATTACTGTACAAAAATAACAGACACAACCAAGCCGATCAATGCAATATAAACTGTTAAACCACTTGTGCCTGCAGCCACCGATACTGTAAACAGTACCGGTGGTTGCATGCACAAAGGGGTTAATAAACCAATACATGCAGTCACAATGTGTACTAACCCTTTGGTTGTCAGTAGCACTTTTTGTCGCAATGATTTCTGCCGGAATTCTTGTAGCAGACAGCACTACCACCAGACAGATACACTTGTGACGCTGTTCATTTTGTGTCTTGAAGAGCATTGTTATGCATCTGTATATTGTAGATTAACCCATTTAACCCCACGGGCGCATTTTGGAAGTGTTACCTAGCCCCCATGGACCAGTTGCAGGAGAGGGATTGGTCAAGATAATTCAAGGGTAATGCCTGATGAGCTTGGCGCCTTCAGGCGCCAAACTCATCTGGCACTACCCTTGAAGTTGAATTATCATGGTCAATCCATCTCCTGCTGTAAGGCATTGGGGCTAAATGGGTTAACTCATTGTGCCCCAAAACCGAAATCCCCAAATTTTGCCATTGTCCTCTGAAGACTGCATTGCAGTGCAGGACACAGATCAACCATGATAGTTAAAGGGTGATGCCAGAATAGCTTGGCGCCCATAGACGCCAAGCTATTCTGGCATCACCCTTGAACTATCATGGTCTATCCTTATCTTGCTGTGGTGTGCCTGGGGTAGAATGCGTTAAGGGAGGGTGTGCCTGCGATTTCACAATTTTTGTCCTGCTTGCTCATGTGCGTGTTCATCTATTAGTTTTGTGTCTTCCTTCTTGAAGTCGTAAGGTCCAAAGTCACAGACCAGCATACTTTTTGTTTAATACCTTGGGTGTCGGTAGTTGTTTTTGTCGCACTGATTCCTGCAGGAATCATTGCGACAAAAAGTGTTGCCGACAACCAGAATATTAAAGTGCATGTAATCCCATTTCTAAATATTTTATATCAAGCACACAATTTTCTGATTATCAACATGAATATTATTATGACAAAAAGTGTTGCCGACAACCAGAATATTAAAGTGCATGTAATCCCATTTCTAAATATTTTATATCAAGCACACAATTTTCTGATTATCAACATGAATATTATTATGACAAAAAGTGTTGCCGACAACCAGAATATTAAAGTACATGTAATCCCATTTCTAAATATTTTATATCAAGCACACAATTTTCTGATTATGAACATGAATATTATGTACAGGTGACACATTTCACACTTGTCTTTTCTATTTTGTGTGTGTGTGTGCATGTTTGTTCGTTTTCTTTGGTCTGGGAAATAACTGTAAATTCATGTATGCAGTCACTGATAGAATGAATAAGCTTTTTTTTTAATGGAGGGGAGGGGGCGGGGAGGTAATTTAATATTAGTGTTTCCGGTGATTCCAAAAATGTCATTTCTTTTGCTCGTCTGTATATTTGGAAGACGGCTATTCATGTATGTGCCACTCAAGGTCTTGCTTTGAGAAGTTTCAGATGCTGATATATTTACAGTATTTATCTTTCCTTTATGCCAGACTGTATTTCTGAATTACTGGAGCATTCATAGCCCTTAGTTAGTCATCAGTAGCTCAATCAATGTCTCCTTGTCTGTACGAAGAATTCATTCAAGCTGTCAGGTTAACCCCCTTGTGCATGCGTCCACTGGTGCTATTTACTGTACCGGTGGATGCGTGCTCAAGTGGGTTAATTAGAAATGGTTTAGAACTAGAAGTGTGTGGGTTCATCCCGATTTGCATGTTTATGTGTGTCTGATGGTGTGTGCGTGTGCGTACGATTCAAGATTCAAGAAATTTATTGTCCATTAAAGGATATTTGTCTTTGTACGTACACATATATGTCTTGCAGATGTGTATGTGTTAGTCCGTGATTTTGGACCTTACGGCTAGCGGCTGTAAGGTCCAAAATCACAGACCAGGACATGGTTTGCCTAATTTTTTTCCTAATGTATGTGCACAGTCAAATGGGCCAAGACTTGACCCATTCAGCTCCGATGCCCTACAGCAGGAATGGACTGACCATGATAATTCAAGGTTAGTGCCAGACTGGCTTGGCGCCTGAAGGCACCAAGCCAGTCTGGCTATACTCTTGAATTATTATGGTCAATCCATCTCCTGCAACTGATACATGGTCGTTATGTAGCATCTCCAAAACTTGAGAAATGCGGCCGTGGGGCTAAAAGGGTTAACTCAGTGAGCGCACGTTGGCAGGTCTGACTGTAGTTTTGCGTCTTTAGTCTTCCTAACTGCTGTAGCACACCAGAGACCGAGATCTGTTTCAACAGATACAGAATCTTTGCTAGAGTCTTTCATCTTGTCCAGTTCTTCTTTTTTTTGTACTCAGGGTGTAATTCATTCACTTTTGTGTCGTTCATTTGTGCTGACAGAACAAGTGCATTTGATTGTAATGGCAGATTCTTGAAAACCGGTTTTCACTGCGGACTGAATATCGAGCGACGCTGTTTAGGCCACATGAATATGTAAATAAGGCAACATCAATATGTAAATAAGACCAGCAAGAGGCATAGATCTTCGTGAGCCATTGCATCCTGCAGAAGCTCACAAACATCTCTGCCTCTTGCAGACATACAAAATTTGTTTCTGAGTGCTTTCACAGGGTGGCGATGCACAACACAACTAAGTCATTTTGTGTAGTAATATCGCTACATATATGTGTGTTTGTGGGGAAAGCTTGTGACAGACTGATGACTGAGTTAAGGTGTATGTTTTCATGCTTACAATTTTTCTTGCCAGCATTTTATGTGATTTTTCAATAACACAATTACTGTATGTGTCATCCTTTTTTCTCATAAGGCATTTGCATGGGTGACAGTTTTTAGTCCTGGAGACTGATTCAGCTTTTTCAAAATCCCAGAAAGCGGAATTTCAGTTTTTCTGTTCAGACAGAACAGTCCTAAGCCAGCCTATGCCATGTGCAAGAGGCATACATTCTCATGAACCCCTGTGTCCACAGGGGCTCATGAGAAAACTTACACCGTGCACCGTTTTCAGGCGTTACAGTTTTTCGCAGTCACCCATGCATTTGTTTTGTGAATAATGGAACTTCAGATAACAAAAATTCCATAATGTGTTATTTATTTTCATCAACCCTGTTGTGCTTGTGGTCACCAGTGTTTACAGTATGTGTGATTATACTGTGTTCAGTACTATTGGCTGCATGCACAAAGGGGGGGGGGGTGGGGGGGGGGGTAACTCATTCAAGGCATGCCACTTCCGGATACATAGCAGAAAGCTGCATATCTGAATGCAGCATGTCTGGAATGTGTTAAGTATTTACATAGATGCGTATGTGTGGCACGGAAGCGTGTGTGCCATCTTATTATGATTTTTTCTTTGTGTAAATATGCACTGGTTAGCTGTTACAATTTTTCATAGCTGCTGCAAGCGCCCATGTAACCATTAAGTATAGATTCAAGCAAAGAGCTCCCATTTAGGATTATCTTGTTGGTATTTTCATACTTGATATTAACGTGAATGTGTTCCGTAACTGCACGTTCCATTCCTGATTCCCTGATGCTGTTTGAAACGATCTTTTATCAGTAACGCATATTTTTTGTACATGTGTGTATTTGTTCGTTAGAGCTTATAATCTTTCAGTATGTACAGTTTAAATGTTTTTTCGTTTGACATCGTAACTACACGAGTGTGTGAGTTGCCTCTTTTGTCAGAAAGCTAACATAAAGGGGTGTAACAGTATTCATTTCAAAATTGCGTTAATAACATCTCAGCCTTTTCGATTTGTTAATTCCTTTGATCTGAATTTATCCATTTATTCAGTTAGACGTAGGTATTTTGACGGCGACGCTCATTTGTAAGGAAACACTCATGAATGAGAAGTATTGTACATGCACATGTGGGGTAAAGTGTATTGAAATATTCCTCTAGTATGCAAGGCCAGGAACACTGTCATCAGCCTAAGTTACTTCAGTTGTCTGTTGATCATGAAATATTGAAACATAGTTTGCAAGGCCAGGAACACTGTCATCAGCCTAAGTTACTTCAGTTGTCTATTGATCATGAAATATTGAAACATAGTTTGCAAGGCCAGGAACACTGTCATCAGCCTAAGTTACTTCAGTTGTCTGTTGATCATGAATACTGAAACACAGGTCAGTCTCAACTTTTATTACCTTCACTACAAGTGTAAACACTATCCCAACTGCAAGAGGCACAGAACCTCATCAGCCCCCACATCTGTGGGGCTCATGAGGTTCTGTGCCTCTTGCTGACCTGTTTATCTCTGTGTTCCTTGGGTGGACAGTGTTACACGATGTTGACTTTGTCATATCAGGGAAGGGGTGACATGGACCGAGAGAAGGCAGTATCAGCTTCACTAGGGCTGCCATGGTCCTTGCTTTCAAGTGTTTGTTTCTCATCAATGGTTGTCAATTGAACACCACAGTAATGTGATTGCAGATAATGAGGAAGTATATGGGAAAAATCGTTAAAAAAATACATTAAAAGGGACATATTTGTGGTGTGGAAAGTTGAGAGTAGAGTGTGCGCGCGCGCGACGAGTGTGAATGTGGTATAGAGTGGGAACTGTGTTTGTGTGAAGTAAGTGTTTTATGTTAGTAAATTACTTAGATGGTAGGTGGGTGTGGGGCTATGGGTTGGGAGAGAGGTGGTGTTTTGGGTGGAGTGGTTATGGGATTTGGGTTTTGGAGTGAGGGTTGGGGGGGGGTTATTTTGATGGGTTGGGTTGTTTGGGTATTTTGAGATGGAATTTGTAATGGTGGGTGGGGGGGGGGGAGGGGGTAGGTATATTGGATGGAGTAGTGGGAGATTAATATTTTAACTGGGGGAAAATGGTAGGTGTGAAGGTGGTGGGTGTGGTTAGTGGAAAGGGTGGATGTTTGTTGGGGGAGGTTTTGGGTGGGGGAGAGGGGGAGTTTATTGGAATGTTTGAATTTTAGGGGGGAAGATGTGGTGAGGTGGATAAAGTGATTAATGGTGTTGATTGGGGTGGGTGATGTGGTGGTGAGGGGAGAATTAGTTGAGGGATAGTAAAGGGTTGGGTTGGGGGAGTGAATGAGAAGGATTATGGGATGTGGAGGGTGTGGTAGAAGAATTTTGGGGGTTGTAGGGGGAGGAGGGAGTGGGGAGTGATGGGGGGTTGTATTGATGGGTGGGGGGGGGATATGGGAATATGGTTGATGGGGAGGGTGAGTATGTGGGTGGGAGATTGGTAGTGGGGTGAGATTTTGGGGGGGGTGAGGAGGGGGGTGATTGAGGGAGGGGGGGGATTGGTGATCTATATGTTGTGGGGGTGGGGGTGTGATCAGGGGGGGAGAGGATGGGGAGATGTGGGATGATGGGAAAGGGGGGGTCAAATGGGTAAATGGGATATGGTGTGGGTGGTGATAGTGTTGGATTGGGTGGGAAGGGTGGTGAGGATATAAGGATGGAGAATTGAGATGAGGGATAGTGAAAGGGGTTGGTGATGATGGTTGATCAGGAGGGATTGGGATTGGGGGGGGGATTATAAGGGTTTTTGGTTGGGTAGGGAAGAGTGGGATGTTTGAGGGTGTAGGAAGGTTAAAGGGGGTTAGGGTTTGGATGGCGGGGAGGACGAGTATGAGGGGGATGTATGTGTGTTGGAGTGTGGTGGTAAAGTGAGGGTTAGGGGCGGGATTGGTTGTATTTGATTGGATTTTGATGGAGGGTGGTGGGGGGGGGAGGGGTTATGGGGGGGAGGGGGGTATTTAATTTGGATTGTGAGGGATGGTAAGAAGGTGGGTGGATGGTTAGTGGATGGGGGATGTGGATGAAGTGGAGGTTAGGGATGTTGGGGATTTTATGGGGGAAGGTGGAAAAGTATTTGTTGGGTATGGGAAGAGGTGGGGAGGGGAATAGGAGTGAAGGGGAGTATTTATAAAGAGGGGGTGTGGGTTATGGTGGGGTGGAGGGATGGAATGTTTTGGGGGAATGATGGGATGGTATTGTGTAGTGATGGTATGGGATAGTTGTGGGGGGTAGGATGGGATAGGAGAAAGGTAATTGGATGTATATGTGGTAAATTATGGGTGGTGATGTGTGTGGAGTAGTTTTGTGTTGTTTGTGGTGATGTGGGCTGGAGGGAGTTTAGGGGGTGTGGTAGGTGGGGGTGAGAAGTGGGTGGGGGGTTGGATGGGTAGTGGGATATATTGTGTGTGAGGTGGGGTGTAGGAAATGGGGAGATATGAGGAGGGTTGAGGGAGTTTAGTGAGAGTGTGGGGGTGAGGTGATATGGATTGTTTTGAGTATGTGGTGTTGTGGGGGATGGGATTAGGAGGTTGGTGAGGTGGAAGTAGGAGTGTGTTTAGTGGGGGGTAGGGGGGGTGGTGGGGGTTGGGAGGGAGGACATGTTAGTTGGATGAGTATGATTGGTGTGTAGTTTTGGTGGTATTGATTTGGGTGAATAGGTAGGGATGGTGAGGTGTATTTTGATAGGGTAATGATATAGGTTTAGGTTTTTTTGTTTGTTTGTTTAGAGTGTTGGTTGTTTGGTTGATATTGTGGTTGTGTGTTTATATGGATTGATTAGGGGTTTTTATATTTGGTGTTTGGGGGGGAGTTGGGGAGGGTATTTTGTGTTTTGAGGGGGAGGTGGAGGAGTTGGGGGGGGGTAAGGTGTGGGAAGGATGTTGGGAAAATTTGGGGTATGAGGGAAGTATATGTGTGTGTGGGATAGAGTGGTGGGACAGTGGGGAATGTCTTTTGGGGGGATTGGGGGACAGGATTTGTGTTTATGGGTATGGGGGGATATGTGATGAGGGGGGGGGGGGGATATTTATAGGGGGGGGGGGGGATGGGGAGTGGAAGTAATGTTTAGGAAAATGGTGATTTATGACGGGGGGGGAAAATTATTGTGGAGGATGGGGGTTAGGGGAAATAGAATAGGGGGGGGGGAAGTGGTAAGAGGAGGTGAGTGGTGTGGGGTTCATATTTATTATTGATGGTAGACAATAATTGGGTTTGAATTTTGTAGAAGTGAATGATATTGGATGGTGGAGTGAGAGAGGTGGGAAGAGTAGGGGGATGGGGTGTGTGAGAGAGGAATAGGGGGGGGTGATGGTATGGACAGGTGGAGATTGTGGTTTTGTTGTATTAGATGAGGATGACATATTTATTGTGGGTTGAGGTTTTTTATGTTCTTGGATAGTTTAGCTGCACGCGTGAGAGCGAGTGATATGAGGATTGTTTGATAATTTATTGGTGTTATCTTGATTTTATTATTGTTTAGGGGGGGAATATATTTATTTATTTAATGGTAATTGTTGTTTTTTGTTTTATTGTTAGGGGTTATTTTTTATTTGATTTTTATTAGTTGATATTGGTTTTTGTTATTGATGTGTTAGATATTTTGATTTTGGTGTTGTTGGGACTTTGTGTATTTCTTGGAAAGTAAGTATTTGTGTACGCGAGCGTGAGTGATAGTTTTAAAAATTGTGAAGTGAGGTATATGTCAATGTGTTCAAGATGGTAAATGGGGATTATTGAGATTGGGTGTTTTTGGTTGGTGGGATGGTTGTTTTGGAGATATTTAATAGGTTTTTGGTTGGTTTGGTGAAGTGGGATGATTATTGGGGATGGGATGAGTGGGGGGATTGTGGAGTAGGGTTGGAGTTGGGGGAGGGAGGTGGGGTGTTGTTGGGATAGGGTTGGTTTGATGATTGGATTTGAATTTTTGTTTTGTTAGTGTTGATTGGTTTGGGTTTATTTTTTAAGGTATGTGGTTTATGATTGGGTTATTTTGAAATGGGGGATGGTTTTAGGTGGGTTGTGTTGTTAGGGTGGTTTGTTATATTTTATGTGGGGGGGGGGTTTCTTGATAATTGGGGTGGGGTGGGTTGGGGTTTAAGGGTATATTTTGATATTTTTATTTGTTAAGTAAGATCATTAGCTGTTAAATACTGCAAACATACATTTGTCGAAAAATGCAATCAATACGTTTTACAAACAGACCGACAAACTGACTAAAACATACAAAACAAAATTACACACTTATTTACATTCACTGGCACACTTCCACATACACCTGATTCATGCATTCATTCATTCGCTGGAAGAAAATTAAAAGACATCTGAGGTTTTCTGAGCATTCATTCTGCGGAAGAAAGAGAACAAATGCTTTAGTGTTCTTTCTTAGCTGTTGGAGATGAGACCTTCAAAATGTGGAGAACACTTCTGAACTCTTTCCAGACGTGCCGCATCCGGCGTACAGCCGCGAATCCGGATGTGGCACATCTCGAAAGAGTTAACCCATGTAGCCCTAATACCTACAGCAGGAGATGGATTGACCATGATGACCATGATAATTCAAAGGTAGTGCCAGATGAGCTTGGCGCCTTCAGGTGCCAAGCTCATCTGGCATCACCCTTGAATTATGTATCAATGTCGATCATTCTCCTGCAACTGGTACATAGTCGTTAGGCAACACTTCCAAAATTTGGGAAATGCGGCTGTGGGGTGAAGTGGGTTAACTGATTGGAGATGCTGCATGCAGATGTATTCACTGCATATCCTTATAAAACACATCTTCAGTGCGTTAAGTGGAGACCAAATGGTGGAGTTTTGTGGAGGATAACATCACCATCAGCACTTCCCCATCTTTTTTTTTTCTCCATCTCCCATTCATCCATTTAAACTCATGATTCTCTTTTATTTTTGCTGTTGTCATCATCCCTTTTCTCATATATATAAACACCAACTGAATGATCATCTTACTATACAATAATAATTACAGTTCTGTTGCTTCTTATTTCTTCTTATTATTAACATCGTCATTTTCTCAGCATCATATTCTTTGTATACCTGGACTAAGAAAGAAAAATGAATTAGTCAAAGGAACTTACACTCACACTCTCTTTCACATATCTTGTCCATGATATTTGATGGTATAACCCCCTTGAACATGCAGTCACTGGGCTCAGTCATGTGCGCAAGCTTCATCCTGCTCAAGCCATTAAGAAATATACTTCGCTATAGCGTGAAGCACCTTGCTTAGCGACCTGTGCAGGACTAAGCTCACTCATGCAACTGGCCCCTGCTGCTGTAAAGGCACAAGTGGCTGCATGCACAAGGAGGTTAACTCATTTGAGATGTGCCGCATCTGGATATGTGGCATAAAACCGCATGTGCGAATGCAGCATGTCTCAAATGTGTTATGAGCTGAGATATTTACAAAAGACAGAGGTACAGACATGTATCAGCATTCAAGTATACTGCTCACAACAAGTCAAGGGCCGGCCAACTTGGAAAGTGGCCAAGATTTTAACTCCAACTCCCAGAACTAAATGACTTCCATTCTATAGAATGGAAGTCATTTAGTTCTGGGAGTTTAAGAGTTAAATAAGCACAACTCTTGAGAAATGTTAACCCTTTGTGCGTTGGTAGTTTTTGTCACAATGATTCCCACAGGAATTTGATTTTTTTATTTTTGAAAAAGACCGTAGACTAGCTTGTTGTGAGTAGTATACAATGAGCAAACCAGCCCTAAATCCCATCATGCAAAAGCACTTTCAGTTCAGCTGTACACAAATCAGTGGTACTATACAATCGCAAGACAAGAATCGCAAAGCCGTCATGGCTCGGTCTCATGCATGGTTGATCTGCATAATTATTGTCTCTGGCCTTCTGTGACCTTTACTTTACAGACAGGCCAGTCAAATGAGTAATTGTCTTGACATAAGCTACCACTGTCCCCAGAAGGAAAACGTTATCGGGCCCACAATGGCCACTGTGGCCGTCTTGGGCCCGAGGACTTTTGCTTACTGGGGTGCCAAGTTTTGACTTCTGAGTTCACCAAAGTTACTTAATCCTATCTTTTCTCAGCAAACATACATTTTCACGAAAGTTGTTGTCCTCCCTTGATCTTTGACTTTTACAAGTGACAAAAGTTTACCATGACAATGGACAAACAACATATGGCTTAGCAGGTAGACTCACTTTTACTATTGATAAAAAAATAAAACTAGTAAATGAAAATATCAAAATAATTGCGTAAACTAAAAGTTAGCAAATGTCGTCCAGATCTGCATTGACCGAATTGTAATAATTATGTAACACTTCTTTTTCCCTTAAAAATGTAAAAGGATGAGAGATGTACAACAATTTATATGCACTGGAGTAGTGATGTTAACAAATTCAAAGAAAAAAACATACAAATTCTGATAAAGCAAAAGGGTCACACATCATGCATAGAAAAGTGATCACAAACACTGCCCCCAAAACTTGTGAGTTAGACCCCATACCCACTCCCTTGTTGTACGAGTGCCTGGATGAAGTGTTGCCTGCCATTACACAAGTTATCAACAACTCTCTCTCCACTGGTATTTTTCCTGAAAGCTTCAAGACTGCACTTGTGAAACCCCTATTGAAGAAACCATCTTTAGACCCAAATGTACTGAAAAACTATCGCCCAGTTTCCAATCTTACATTTCTATCAAAGATTCTTGAGAAAATTGTCCTTGTTCAAACTTTAAAGCATGTCAACTCTAATAGTCTGTTCAGTGTATTCCAGTCTGCATATCATCCCCATCGTAGCACTGAAACAGCTTTGCTGAAGATATTCAATGACCTGCTTTGTGCTTTGGACGAGCGTAAGATCACAGTCCTTGCTTTGCTGGACCTGTCCAGTGCGTTCGACACTATTGACCATGAAATTTTGCTGTGCCGTCTTCAATCTGTATTTGGCATTGAAGGCACAGTCTTGGCATGGTTTAGTTCATACCTGACTGAACGATCCCAGATTGTTTCTGTCGACGGCTGTCGTTCTGAGCCATCACCTCTTCGGTTTGGTGTACCCCAGGGCTCGGTCCTAGGACCTGTATTGTTCTTACTGTATGTTCAGCCCCTGTCCGACCTGATCTGTAGTCGCTCCATTTCCCATCATGCATTTGCAGATGATACGCAGATGTACAAAAGTGATACTGTCGAGCGAGCTGTGAATGCCGTCCAAAGTATAAGCCAGTGCATTGACCATGTCAAATCATGGATGACCACCAACAAACTGATGTTAAATGATGGCAAAACTGAAGCAATGTTGGTAGCTAATCCAAGATTATCTTCGTCCCTGCCTTTACCGTCATCATTGTCTGTGGATGGAACACTCATTGGCTTCTCTGCGAGTGTGAGAAACCTGGGTGTTACACTTGACAGCGAGTTATCTATGTCACAGCATGTCAGTGCAGTGTGTAGATCCGCTTATCTGGAACTTCGTCGTATTAGTTCAGTTCGTCACCTGCTGACCGTGGAAGCCACTAAAACACTAGTTTGTGCATTTGTGCTGTCCAAGCTAGATTATTGTAACTCTTTGCTTTGTGGCTGCCCTCAGTATCTCATTGATCGCCTCCAAAAAATTCAGAACAATGCAGCCCGGCTTGTTGTGAGAGTCCGTAAGACTGAGCATGTCACACCCATCTTGAAGTCCCTTCACTGGCTACCTGTGTCCTCACGTATTCAATATAAAGTTATGTCAATCTGTTTTAACTGCCTTTCAGGCACCAGCCCAGAATACTTGTCCTCTTTGCTGCATGTGTATACACCCTCTCGTGAGCTCCGCTCCTCTTCTGATAAACGGAAGTTGTGTGTACCTTCTGTCCAAACTAAAACATTTGGTCAGCGCACTTTTGTTTATCAAGCCCCAGTGTTATGGAATACACTTCCTCTTGAGGTCAGAAACAGTGAGTCTGTCTCTGACTTCAAGAGGTCGTTGAAAACTCACCTCTTCAAGCTTTACTTTGAATAACTGCCAGTGTTTGATGCCTTAGTTGTAGTTCTGCAATCCTCCTTGTTTATACTGAATGTTAATTAGAATATAAATTATTATGTATGTATTGTTGTTTAGTTTATTGTAAAAGTGGTGTGTTCGGGCATTGTGCTTTGTTTGTTATGTGCATATGTCATTGTATTTTTTATTTTTGTGTACAGATTGTAAAGCGCTTAGAGCTTTTGAGTAAGATTAAGCGCTATATAAATACTCATTATTATTATTATTATTATGCATAGCTTTTCATGAAAATCTGTCACTGAATTCAGTTAAGGAGTTAGTTATAAGGTTCTAGCACCAAATTCAGTTATAAAATCGTACAGTGGATGCTCTATGCTTCCGTTGCAAATTGGTTTTAGATATCAGTTGCATATATATTCCTTGTGAATTTCTGGGAGTGTCACATTGTATTCAAGTCCTATTTAAAAAAGTTTGTATAACCCATATCATACTGAGGCTAAAAGCTTAAAATTTGTACACTGCCATATGCAAGCTACATTAGAGTACTTACAGATAAGGATATAAGACCAATGGCTTTAGTTCAAGAGTGGTGCCAGAATAGCTTGGTGCCTAGATGCACCAAGCTATTCTGGCACTACCCTTGAACTATTTTAGTCAAACTTATTTCACACACTGGTGTATTCCGAATGATAAGGGTTAATAAGCAATGTAAAATACAAAATGCTTTCTAATGTCTAACCATAGAACAGATCAAAAGTCACAGAAGAAAACAAATGTAGAACTCATGCACTGTATATTTACATATTCTTTAACCCTCTTGTGTATGAAGCTACAGGCACTACAGTATCATGTAGTACCTGTGGCTGCATGTGTAAGGGGGTTAGTATAAATGCGACCTTAACTGTATTTAATATAAAATCAGCCTGAAACACAGTAAACACACTGAACTGTGTGGAACATCTTGCACTCGCATCTACAACTTTATACATGAGGAAAATTTTAGAGATACATTTCGTAATTTATGATATTTCTGTGGTAACAGAAATCTCATTACAGTTCTATGTGTCTGCACTCGTACACAGAATCAACAAAGTTAATACAGGTCAGTCTCAGCATATTAGACCATATTACTAGATTTAGCATTAATGATTTGTTGAATTTCCATAGAACTGTGAGGAGAACATACAATCAGTAAGCAAAAGAACCTTGGGATGACATGAGCCTTTTTGTACAAGGCTGTGTATAGGTAAACTAAAGGCCTGGATCCACAATACGGCAATGGCATTTGGCATTGCCTTGTCGTGGATCCAGACTTTAAGACTGACTTGTATAGAATTGTCTTATCATAGATCCAGCAATAAAGACTGACCTGCCGCAGGACCTTCCCCAGTAGCAAAACGTCTTCAGGCCCATGAGGGCCGCAGTGGGCCTGAGGACCCTTGCTTACTGATCCACTTGCAAGCCACAGGTCTAGCCGAGTTCTGCTCACTGTTGCGCCTCCTGAATGCTGAGGTTGACTTATACTTTATTACTGCTTTACCAACACCCCTATTATGCAAATATCAAAAGGAAATACAGCAGAACATCTTCTGATCGACCACCCTGATGAAAGGACACCTGTCATTTATCTTTGGGCGTCGGTAGTACTTTAAGTTGGAATGATTCCTCCAGGAATCATCGTGACTAAAACCACTACTGACACCCAAAGGGTTAACTCATTCAATACTTGCTGCCTCCAGATATGTGCCCTAAGCCGTGTATCCAGAGGCGGCACATCTTGAATGAGTTAAAGACCATCATGTACGTGATTGGGTGTCGGTAGTGACAGGTGACATTTTGTCCCTCAAGACCTGTCTTTGAGGACCACTTTTGTTCTTACAAAGAAAAAAAGGTAGTTGCTCAAAACAGGTTCCACTGTACTGTTACACAAGAAGCAGTGAAGACAAAGTAACAATGGAGACAAAACATGGAAATCCACACAAAAACATAGACACTGCTGCAAGCCTTGACGATAGTAAATGGCAGAAAATAGCAATTTTCCTTTTAAAAAAAGTAAACATTGACCTGTGGGCTGCCATTTTTCTCTTTGTACACATCAAGATTTTAAATATCATGACTTGATTGAGTAATATTAATTAACATTATGGCAAATTCTGTATACACTGATGTTATGTAAATCAGGATTTGCTTGCTCATAAAAAAGACAGTACAGCTGTTTTTCATAGACTTGAGGGCTGCCATTTTCATGCAAGTGCATGTTTGAATGCAACAGTATGACAGCAATATCTTTGTACAATGAATTCACTGGAAAAGAACAGACAAAGGATGCATTCTTATTTAAATGTGACGAAACGGACTGCCCAAGTAATAATCTAATACAGATTGTAAATGAAACTAGTCATTTTCGATTACATCAGGCAATGTTACACATGTGAAAAATAATACCTCCCTTGTGCGTTCAGCCATAGGTATTGTTTGAACAGTACCATTGGCTGCACGCACACAGGGGGTTATTCTTAATCTAGTTAATGGCTGCAGCCTATGTATCAATCATAGCAAAAGCTAGTATGTTTTGATTTCAATATACAACACACAGTACAAAAAGACGGCACATGACAGCAATCATGAATCTTTCAAAGAGAGATTTTCCTCCATTTACACGCTCACGCCATCCAAGGGAAATAATTTCTTACACTTTGTGATTCTTTACCTTTAATTATCTTAATCCTCTGCGTGTTAGTATGGGTTTCTGTTGCGATGATTTCTACAGGAATCATCGCAACAAAAAACCCTACTAACCTGCAAAGGGTTAAACCTATTGTTTATACACACTGCCGAGTACAATGTAGGTAAGCAATGAGAAAAGGACAGAACCACACAGCACCAAGGGAACAAACTCCTGGTTTTGTGTGTGAACTCACTCCCCTTGTATGCATGAGATTCCCACCTGAATTCCTCCCCAAAACGACGATTAAGTTTTGTGAAGCAACTGACTCCAGCGTTCAGTCACCCCACCACAATGAAAACAGAAGTAGTCATTTTGCTTATCAACTCTGGTCCGTGTCCGTTACAAGCTCAATGGCACCACCCGTATTTTTCTCATCATCTTCATCAGGGTTGAACTCATTGAAAAATGTGGCTGGCACTTTCTCTCGCTTTAACAGCAGTTCCCTTTTCCATGGTGGCATGCTCTCCAGCTCTGCGGGGTCTATGCTGAGTGCAGCAGCTTTGATGTCACCTTTGGGTTTCGGCATCGGTGGTGGGGGTTCGTGGCCACCCTTGCCGCCACCGCCGCCTCGGGGGGGTGGTGGCGTCTTTTTGTTGCCTTCTGCAGCCGCAAATTTTTCTAATTCTTTTTCTTGATCCTGTAACAAGGCAAGCAAAATATGGATCCGATACAGTGGAACCTCTTTTGAGCGACCACCCTAATAAGAGACCACCCGTTATTAAAGACCATCATTTAGGAGGCTGTATCCATGTAAATGGTCTTTAACCCTTTTAGCCCCAAGGTCCCATTTCTCAAATTTTGGAGGTGTTGCATAACGACTGTATACCAGTCACAGGGGATGGATTGGCAGTTGGCTATGATAATTCAAGGGTAGTGCCAGATTAGCTTGGCGCCTTCAGGCGCCAAGCTAATCTGGCATTATCCTTAAATTATCATGATCAACCCATTTCCTGCTGCAGGGTCCTGAGGCTAAATGGGTTAATGACAGCTGAGACTTGCTGCCCTTCGAGACTTATTTTCTTGCAAGAAAAGGCATTTTACTCCTGTGAATATACACCTCCTGCACATGGAGTGGGTTGGATGAATCAATGGAAACTTTGAAATCAGCATAAAATGTTTGACCTACTTCTGATTTAGGAATAACCTACTCTTGAAAATCAAGTCCTTCACTGACAGTGACCAGAAGTCATACTGCTGAACTCATTCATGTAAATTTAATTCCAAACAACCCAAAATGTCCAAACCTCACTCACAAAACAGGGCCAGCACGAGGCACAGATCCTCATGAGCCGCCGCAGATGTGGGGGCTCACGAGGATCTATGCCCCTTGCGTTTGAGTGTTGTCTACTGTATTCCCGCAGAGGCGGGTTTAAACACAGATAGTACTCAGGAACATCACGGAAATTTTTTAGTCTCACCTCTACATCTTTCTTCATAAGCAGCGCTCGCTTCCACTCGGGAACATTCTTCCATTTCGCTTCATTTTCTCGCTCTTTCAAAATAAGTTTCTGCAAAATAAGAAAAATTAAAAGTATTACACACTCCACTATCCACCTGCTTTCAAGCAAAAGACCAAAATTCACACAGATGCATGGGATTCGCTAAACATAAAACTTTAAATTTAAGGGCTTTAATGTCTTTCGTCAACCATGACAGTGGTTTCAGAGCTGATTTTCATGAAGTCACGCAAACGTAAGAGAAAATTTTTTCACAAGTCCATGCATACGCATGAGCTTGTATGAATTCTGTCTCTTGCATCTGATGATGATGATGATGTCCACTTGTAACACACATCTACTCCACAATGGCAGAATGCTCAGGCACAAAAAAAAGAAAAAAAGAAGCCAACCAACCCTTTCAGTCCCAAAGTCCCATTTCTCAAATTTTGGAGGTGTTGCCTAACGACTATGTACCAGTTGCAGGAGATGGCTTGACCATGATAATTCAAGGGTAGTGCCAGATTAGCTTGGCGCCTTCCAAGCTAATCTGGCACTACCCTTGAATTATCATGGTCAAGCCATCTCCTGCTGTAGAGGCTTAAAGGGCTACATATGATGCACAGTCAATACGATGCACAGTCGGACCAAAACAGAATTAGTAGTACAGAAGTATATGGGTTTTGAGATGTGTCCTGAATGTGACTACACAGTAAATGTCCCTTGAAAACTGTGGTAGCTTAGGTCCGCATGCCCAGAAAACAAGCCGTTTCTTTGTGTAATATTCAGCACTGGGGGTACAGAGTTTGGACTGGGCAGTAGAATGGAGAATGTGTTCATGAGAATATCTTTATTCTTGCTGACCACGATTGGTTCAGCTGTTGCTTCACCCTTATCATTTGGAATACACCAGTGTGTGAAATAAGTTTGACTAAAATAGTTCAAGGGTAGTGCCAGAATAGCTTGGTGCCTCCAGGCGCCAAGCTATTTTGGCACCACCCTTGAACTAAAGCTGTTGGTCTATATCCTTATCTGTAAGTGCTATAATGTAGCGTGCATATGGCAGTGTACAAATCTGAAGCTTTTAGCCTCAGTATGACATGGGTTAAATTGAGGATCTGATTTGGCAAGTCATTGCTATTGCATGTTTGTTGCACACTGTGTGAAAATACATAGTACATGTCTCAACAAAAAATAATTTTGTCATTATATTGTTTCCAAAAAAGGTGGTCATCATGGCTCATAAGCCACAAACAGGACACCAACATAAAAAAAAAATATATATATATATGACATAAACTTCAATATGGAATGCAATGTTTTCTTATTTCAGCACCATTCACTGTGTCATGTTGGAGTTTCCACAGTACATTGATAGATATGGAAAAAAAAAAGAAAAAGAGAGAACATACTCTATAGCCCTTTTAACTCAAAGCCACATTTCCAAGGTTAAATTTTTGCGATGTCACCTAACAACTTCATACAACTATCAAGAGATGGGTTGAGCATGATAATTCAAGGGTAGTGCCAGATTAGCTTGGCGCCTTCAGGTGCCAAGCTAATCTGGCACTACCCTTGAATTATCATGCTCAACCCATCTCCTGCTGTAGTGCATCAGGGCTGAATGGGTTAACCTCTTTACAGCTACTGGCTATACTATTCAGCGTGAGTGAAAGACACGTAATTTGTGTCTTTTCCAGTGGTGTTGTCGGTAGGTAGCAGCCATAGGGTTACAAGAAAAAACACAAGAAAACATACCACATATTCTTCAATTTTTTCTCTATTCTTCTTCTCAATCATCTCTCGTTTCCAGTTCGGCGTTGCCTTGGTGATCTCCACCAGTCCTGGGCACTTGCTGATGTCTGCAACACGCATGAAATACAGTTTCACGTTTTGTGGACTTTGTTCAAGATACTGTCTTCGTTGAAATACATTCTTCTCCACCAATCACCACCGTTTTACACAAGAAGACAAGAGTGATTTTTGTTACCGAGTACAAGGCTACCCAATTCAAGCCCCACGGCTCTACTCCAAGAGATGAATCGACCATGCTAATTCAAGGGCAGCGCCAAATTAGCTTGGCGCCTGTAGGTGCCAAGCTAATCTGGCTGTGGCACTACCCTTGAATTATCACGGTAAATCCGTCTCCTGCAACCTATACATAGTCGATAGGTGATACTTCCAAAATTTTGGAAAGGCGCCCAGGGGGGGGGGGGGGGGGGGGGGGGGGGAGGGGAGGGGGTTAACCCATTACATCCTGAGGCTGATTTTATTTTATTTGCTCTGTGAAGGCTACATTGCAGGTCAACTATTTTAGTTCAAGGGTGGTGCCAGAACAAGCTTGGCGCCTTAGGCACCAAGCTGTTCTGGCACCACCCATGAACTATCAGGGTCCAAAAATTTGTTAAGCAGTACTGTCAGAATAATAAGGGTTAATGTTTTTTTTTTTTTTTAAGTGACATAAACAGACTAAGTACTGGAACTAAAATAAACTCTCCCCTCCTTTTCTGGAAGGTTACATGGCACCATTCAATTTCCCTTTGGTTATTTCTGGCACCACTTATCGCATTAGAGGTGTTCTTCCTTAGCAAGCACACGTTTATTAAACACAATTGCGTCCCCCACGTGAGGAGCAGAGATGCAGGAGTAAATGAGGCAAATAACCCTGCAGTCGTAGGGGCCAATGTAAATCTATGCCGCTTGCAGAATCTAAAATTACTGGCGGAGTATCTGGTTAGTAATAGGGACTTTGGTGTAGGAGATGTAGCGCCCTAACATCCAGATAGCCACACACTGTGATTTGCAAAAGGTTAAAGGTACTAAGGAAATCTGACTTAACCCATATCATACCGAGGCTAAAAGCTTCAAATTTGTACACTGCCATATGCAAGCTACATTATAGTACTTACAGATAAAGATATAGACCAATGGCATTAGTTCAAGGGTGGTGCCAGAATTGCTTGGTGCCTTGAGGTGCCAAGCTATTCTGGAACTACCCTTAACTATTTCAGTCAAACTTTTCACACACTGGTGTATTCCGAAAGATATGGGCTTTAATAATGGGGGAGGGGGGTACGTGTTGGGTTGTGGGTCGCCAGGCCTAAGGGATCTCCTCTACCCTGGAAGAAAGTAAAAGAGGGAGGAAAGGATGAAGGCAAATCAAAATGGAATACAGGAAGTGAAGTGTCACACACAGTACTACACTTGAAATATCATGGTCGATCCATTTCTTGTTTCAGCGTGTCTCAGCTAAATCGGCTTGTATGCAGACATTTCAAATAAAATGCCAGTGCCCGACGGTTAGCCTCTCAGAGGTAAATAGGCTTGTGTTCATTACATTTCTAACATGCCGTTATTATATCATTTACTGTCAGTTGCCTGTGAATGCAGTGAGGGGTGCCGATGATGCAAATGAATGGAATGCAGACCGCGCAGGTAAAAGGAACAAAATGAGACTACTTCTGCCAAGCGATCCTACCTGCAGGAGGCACAGACTCATATGCGAATCTGTCTTGATGAGAAACCACGCGCATGCCTTTAACCCATTTGGCCCCGAGTCCCTACAGCAGGAGACTGACCATGATAATTCAAGGGTCGTGCCAGATTAGCTTGGCGCCTTCACAACCCATCCTCTGCAACTGGTACATAGTCGTTAGGCAACACCTCCAAAATTTGAGAAATGCCGGACCTTGGGGCTAAAAGGGTTTAACTCATTCTACCCCAGACACACCACAGCAAGATAAGGATCGACCATGATAGTTCAAGGGTGATGCCAGAATAGCTTGGCGCCTATGGGCGCCAAGCTATTCTGGCATCACCCTTGAACTATTATGGTCGATCTGTGTCCTGCACTGCAATGCAGTCTTCAGAGGACAACGGCAAAATTTGGGGATTTCGGTATTGGGGTAGAATGAGTTTTAAACCCCTTTGAGAATCCAGCCACCGGTCCCGTGTACACCGGGTACCGGTGGCTGCATGCACACCGTACTGACGTAATCAGCTTGTGTGTGTGTGTGTGTGTATACATGTGTGCCCCCTCCTATACCTTACGTGCGCAGGCCCGTTGCGGCTGACATCGGCCCGATGACAATTTGCGCACTGCGTGAAATCTACGTGTCTGTAACCGCAAAAAGGCGGAGTCAGTACATGTCTACGTAGCGCACGTGCGCTGTTTTTTGCGTCTCTCCTCAGTCTCCCAGGTCACTAAGAATTTTGAACAAACGCCAGGTGTGTCGTGTGATGTGTGTTTGTGTGTGCGCGAGTTGGCAGTGAAACTGTTGAGGGAATGCAGGTACACAGGAACGGCTATGCTCATTGCATTTGTATGACGTTTCTTAGGGATACTGTATAATATAATCCTTTTTTTTTTTTTTAATACAGCGCCGCTGGGCTGGAAGTGCTTTGAAAGCCTGATGCAGCTAAGCTCTGCTAATGTGCAGTACCCGGACCCTCTCGTCTGCAAGTGCAGCGTCGTATCCATGGAAGGGGGGGGGGGGATGGGTTGGTTGGTTGGTGTGTATACTCACCAATGTCGTCTGGAATATCTATCTCCATCTTGGACAATGCCACCACCACCTGGCCCTCTGCACAAACACACACAAACACATCATTATCATCTCACATCATTACCAACAGCTGTATTTGGGAAATACTAACACTTTTTACAAGCCTGAATAAATTGCATTCGACACTGCCTGATGAAACATAATGAATGTCCTGTAAAAATCAAGATGCCGGACGAGTTGTTTCTTTTCTGTCCATACGAACAACTTCCAAGCTTCATCTTCATATTGTTAGAAAATGGATAACGGTTAACCCTTTTGTGAATGTAGCCACCGGTTTGTGAATGTAGCCACCGGTTTGTGAATGCAGCCACCGGTTTGTGAATGCAGCCACCGGTTTGACTTGTACAGTACCGGTATGTACACGAAGCTGAAGAACAGTGTAGAACAGTGACACAATGTTTGGCACTGTAAGTCTGAGGCTCAAGGAAGAGGCCAGTTGCATGAGTGAGTTTTGTCCTGCGCCAGCCACTAAGCACGGTGCTCCGCTACAGCGGAGCACCTTGCTTAGTGGCTGGTGCAGGACTAAGCTCACTCACGAAACCGGCCCCAGAAACAGAACAAAGCTTTCTCCTTCCTTTCTCTAGTGGATACAAGACGCATCGGATCTCAGAGTCTGGAATAAACAATTCACTTTGCAGCGAAGGACGCACGGCGGTCGACACGTAAACATCACACTGAGAATTCGCAGCTGCAGAGGTCTGCACAGATCACAGCCATGTAAACGGACTTCTTTAACTCATTCAGCCCGACGCACGTATTTCCCAAATTTTGGAGGTGTCATCTAACGACTATGTACCTCAGTGTTGCAGGAGATGGGTCGACCATGATAATTCAGGGTAGTGCCAGATTAGCTTGGCGCCGACATGGTCGACCCATCTCCTACTGTAGTGCGTCAGGGCTGAGTGGGTTAACCCTCCCACTTCCTCCCATTTCAGGTATCAGGTGCTTAACCCCATGACCGCTATTGGCGGTACCGCTCGGCTGAAAAGACGCGTAGTTACGTAGTCAGGTATACGCGTCTTTTCCGGAGAGCGGTATCGTTAGTAGCAGACAAGGAGTTACAAAATTGAAACCACATCCTGGAAGGTGGCTCAAGCGAGTTGTCTCGACAGTGAAAAGCTCAAAGTTGTGCCTGACTGGCCTGGCAATACAGAGCGCAGAACACTGGGCCTCCCGGCGTCAACCCACGGCCAAACCGATTGACAGTCGGGGTCACCTCGGCCAGTCAATCGTCACGGGATCATTAGCTCATTCTGCCAGCGACACACCACAGCAAGACATGGTTTTAACCATGACTGTTCACCGATCTGTCTCCTGAATCATAATGCAGTCCTCCGGAAGATAACTCCAAAATGTGGATATTTCGTACCTCAGGCACAATGAGTTCATTTTTGGCGAATCAGTTTTGCGTGGACTTCGGCGGGGAGGGGGGGGGGGGGGGGGGCAACACGCCCGGGCCATGACGACACTGATACACACACTTGTTGTCTTCCTCGATTCGATCCCACGATAAGCGAATCGCGGGAGACAATCAGTGTGCAATCTCTTACGACCGACACCAAACAATACTGCGCTATAATCTTTGCTGTGAATGTGGCTTTGCCTTCAATCTTTAACCCCTTCCCTGCTATTGGACGCATATTTTGTTTCTGAATTCTTCTTTCACTAACCCTTTTAGCCCCGGAACCCTGCAGCAGGAGACGGATTGCTCATGATAATTCAAGGGTAGGGCCAGATGAGCTTGGCGCCTGAAGGCGCCAAGCTCATCTGGCCCTACCCTTGAATTATCATGACCAATCCATCTTCTACAACTGGTACATAGTCATTAGGCAAACATCTCCAAAATTTGAGAAATGGGACCTTGGGGCTAAAAGGGTTACTCCAACAACAAAAAAATAACCGTCCTTGGAACATGGATGCATATTGGTCTCCGCAAGTCACAGGCCCTCATGAGCCCCCGGCTCGTGAGATCTATCTCTCTTGCAGTTTGATCGAGATCACCTTTGAAAGTGAAAGGGTTTAAGAGTAAATGAGGCGACGGAAGAACCCCCCCCACCCCCCCCCCCCACAAGGAAAACTGACAAAATTAGTCATTTCACAAAACATACGCACAACAACAAATTAATGTAATGCACTGAAAATGCAAGGTAACGAAAATGTAAATATAAAATAAAATAAAAGTATAAACCTCTGCAACAATGCGACAAACACGACAAGGGAGAGGGGGGGGGGGGGGGCTGGAGAAAAGAAAAAACGAGAAAAAAGAATGAAACATATCAGCAACAGGGCGCGCTATACAGAAACGTGCAAATAGCCTGGGGCAGGCGGAACACTTGCGGATTGTTCCAGACCCGGCGCTATCTGCAACAAGGTGACGGGATTTATCTCCAAACACGCAGGGAAGTCTGCTGGAATCTTTTCCCCTGAACTGATCAGTCCATCCTCCAGCCAGATCCTCACATTTGGCAAGTGGCACAGATTCTCATGAGCCCTTGCAGTCACAGGGGCTCATGGGAATCTGTCCCACTGGTGGCAAAGACACGTCTTGGATCCTGTGAAGGAGTGTATACGGGACCGGTGTACAATTCAGTCTAGTTTGGAGCATCTGCCTTTTGCTGTAGCGGGCAAATATTGTCAGAAGATCACAATAGAATGTGTATTTCTGGTCTGGTGGGTGTTGGTGGCAGGCCTGTCTGGTCTTCTGAGCTTCTAACACACCAGGGGCCAGTTGCATGAGCGAGCTTAGTCCTGCACCAGTCAATAAGCAAGGTGCAGCCGCTATATTAGCGGCTGCACCTTGCTTAGTGTCTGGTGCAGGACTAAGCTCGCTCATTTGCGCAATAACCTTACTAAAACAGTCTGCCAATGTTGCTGTGAGTTCAATCAGAAACATACGTCCTTTGAAGGCTAGGAGATAGATCAACTGTGTTAGTTCAAAGGTGGTGCCAGAATAGCTTGGTGCCAAGCTATCCTGGCACCACCCTTGAACTATCATAGTCAGTTTTATTTCAAGCAATGGGTGTGTCAGGATGAAAAGGGTTAAGCCGCGTATTCTAATGCAACACGTCTCGAATGTGTTAAAACACTTCACTACAACAACAATAAAACAACCAACGAGAAAAAAAAAAAACCAAAAAAAAACCACCTGGTTACATACGATTGAGAGATCTATAAAATCTGAGTTAGAATTTGAACAAAAAATGCGGTTCGGTAAGAAAATGGTGCTACACCAAACAACATAAATATGTGGCCAGAAAAAAAAGGGTTTGAATGTAACAAAAATGTCCGTAGGGGTATACCCAACTACAAAAACACTGAGAACTGACGTTAAAAAAAAATTTAAAAAAGGGTTGACAATTTAAAAGGAAAGAATAGGTTGTGACACTAAGTGGGCTACACTTAACTACACAAAGCAGTAATTAGGTCATTAGCACAGAAGGGGCTAGATCAAAATACACACAACTCTCACACGTACAATAAATGGTTTGAATTTAAACTAAAACCTAGGTCAGTGGCAGAGACAAAAATGGGATACACCCAGCTATATAAAACTCCTCGATCACGCAACACTTCTGTAAACGACTCTCAATCTTTAAAGTAAGGCAACATTGCCACTATTATGGGTCGTTTCTGTCAAGGTTTAGAACCCGACTGCTCACTAAATGGGCCAGTAACTTGAGGAGAAACCTTACCATCTTTAAGGGGCAAAGATCCTCATGAGCCCCCGCAACCTGCGGGGGCTCATGAGGATCTATGCCCCTTGCGTGTGAGCCGGTATTATATGTTCATCTATGGGCAAGTAAATACAACCTACGTCTGAACATAATCGCTTTATGGACATACACATACTCGTGGATGCAGACGACTCTGAATCCAAAGATATAAATGCGCTGATCTCTGTACATAAGAGGCATATAAGGGGCTCATGAGACTCTATGCCTCTTGCAGATTTCTGGCACTGGTTGAAATACTGGGGCCCGCAGACAATGGTAAGTCCTGTGGATCTGGTGTGGTGTAGGTAAGCTCCCCTAATGGCCTGACCAGACCACACCTTATGCCCTAAAGACCACGGTTAATGGCTCCCATTCGTACACACGATAATGGATTATGACCCCGAGCCATATCTTTCAGTGCCCCATCGATGGACCATAACTTCAGCCAAGTAAAAAGGCGACTTAAAATGCACGCACTTCTAAGTTTAACTCATTACATCCTGAGGCTCATTAAAACAAATATTAAAAAAATTCGCTTACTGTCCCATGAAGGTACATTGCAGATTAGGAGACAGATCAACAATTTAGTTCAAGGGTGGTGCCAGAATAGCTTGGCGCCTCAGGCGCCAAGCTACTCTGGCACCAACCTTGAACTATCATAGTGAAACAAATTTTAAGTAGTAGTGTATCAGGATGAAAAGAGTTAATTCTGACAGAGGCATGTCCTGTTTGATCGCGGACTCGGTGTTTGGCTGTTTGACTGTTTCACAACACTAATCACCGTACGCGTACTCCTTCAGTCTGCCCGTGTCAAGCGCGTGGAGAGTGAGGAAATTAATTTAGGTCACCAACCTCTGTTTCCCGGACTGAGCCACTGAATTAAACGAAATAAAATGGAGTGTCTCCCTCCCTCAGACAGACACACATAACAAAGGCACTCACACAGATGAAGTTGGGGTAGGGGAGGATGGTTGGTTGTATATTGCTTAACGTCCCGACAGCAACAAGACTTTCTCAGGACGTGTCTGCACTGCTTGTGAGAAAGAAAAAAAAGAAAAAAAAACTAAACAGAATATTGAATGTATGTCGCCAGCCGGTCTTATACGCTAAATAAACCCAAGACCATTTATTAGCACACATCCAATATCAAGAGCTACAGGCAGCGCAGACAGTAGGGAGAGTTTAAAAAAGGAAAATACAGGTGAATGGACCAAGGGTAGACAGAAACACATGCCCCAGAATGGAGGGGAAACCCCACCCTGTGGGGATGACCAGGGTGACCCAGGGAACTAAAAAGTAGTTAACCCCACCCAAGTCCCCCAGGACAGACCCGGGTGGGGATGAAGTGGGGGGGAGAGAGAGAGAGAGAGAGAGAGAGAGAGAGAGAGAGAGAGAGAGAGAGAGAGAGAGAGAGAGAGAGAGAGAGAGAGAGAGATGGTAGGCTTTTGAGAGAGACTACGGCGACATAACGTACGAGTTATAGAAAAGTACTATAAGAGATTCGCCCAAATCCGTCTCAAGAGCGCAAATACTGACTGAGTCATACAGACCCACAGAGCATTCTGCGAAAACATCCTCAGACTCCACTCCGACTCCTGACTACATCTTGTTCCACTTACAGCAGGTGTGAAGCTAATAATATCGTGACCACTATAGCCTCACAGGAATTGACATTACTCACAAGGGGGCAACGCTGCGCAACACTCCCAGTAAGCAAAAAGTCCTCGGGCCGACGTCGGCCATAGGTGGCCCGCGCACTGGCCACCTATGGCCGACGGCGGCCCGAAGACTTTTGGATGCCTGGGCTACCGTGGCCGGACATAATATATGTGAACTCATGGGTGATCCATTTGTAGCGTTGACCGGCGATTCGAAACACTCAGAATCACACATGAGGGATGTAGATGATCGTCTGGTTCTACACCTGCGTGTTTTTTTTTTATGTGGGCTGGCGACTGGGTGCCTGATAGGCGGGGGGGGGGGGGGGGGGGGGGGGGGGAGGGGGGGGGGGGGCAAGGGATCTAACTGTTTGTCTGTCCAGCGCTGAGTAATTCCCCTTGGTATGTGTACAATTCTACGAGCGCTAGGTTTGCGAGTACTCAGAATCACAGGCGTGGGATGATCGTTGGCGGCGCCGTCGTAAGAAATAGCACTGTTTCCTGCGACCAGTGTTGCACACGAGCCGGTTGAGCCCCGATTTTGAAGCCGATTCCGATCCGATTGCGATCGGATGACGTCAATTATCGGATCCGGTCCCAATCGGCTGGGAATCGGGTGTCTAGAACCTGCTCTATTTTTGCGATCCGAATCGGAGTCCCGATCGTAAGCTTCAACCAATCAGAGCGCGTCTCGCAAAGAATGTCGTTTCAGTTTGCAAATGGCGGAACACGCCTGTTGTGATCAGTACCACCGCCGTTGCTGATGTTTCGCACGCCTCTCCCCGAATATGATGCAAAACTGCTGATAATGCAAGCACATCATCATCACTGTCAAAACTAGCAGCCATTTTGCAGAACAGGTACGACTTTGATCTTCGGTTCAAACCGGTCGGCTAAATAAAGTCGGGGAATGTGTGGCAGTGCACACGTTTTTGCAGTCCGGTCCGATCACCTACCGATTCGAAACTGATCGGGAATCGGCCTCAAAACCGAGCATGTGTAGCGGGGCCTCTTAGGCTACCGCAACGACAGTCCCAAGCGGCCTGTGCTCTCGATGTACACAACAACGAGGAGAAAGTTCGTTAGGCTACCGCAACGACAGTCCCAAGCGGCCTGTGCTCTCGATGTACACAACAACGAGGAGAAAGTTCGTTATATCTGTAGCAGAACAACCTGTATCACCAGAATGACGCTTGGCCACGTCAGTACCGAGACGGTATCCAAGTCCCGACGTAGGCCGGTGACCTGTTTGGTTAGGCCCCGCCACACATGCCCGATTTTGAGGCCGATTCTTGAGCAGTTTCGAATCGGAGTGTGATCGGACCGGACTGCAAAAACGTGTGCACTGCCACACATTCCCCGACTTTATTTAGCCGACCGGTTTGAATCGAAGATCAAGGTCGTACCTGTTCAGCGAAATAGCTGCTAGTTTGGACAGTGATGACGATGTGCTTGCATTATCAGCAGTTTTGCATCATATGCGAAAAGACTGAGGCGGGCGTCACCCTGGTCAGCCCCACAGGGTGGGTTTTTCTCTCTATTCTGGGGCATGTATTTCTGTCTACCCTTTGTCCATTCACCTGTATTTGCCTTTTTCAAACTCTCCCTACTGTCTGCACTGCCTGTAGCTCTTGATATTGGATGTGTGTTGCTAGGTGGTCTTGGCTTTATTTAGGCCCCATGTTGTAGGTTTATTTAATGTATTTGACCGGCTGGCAACATACATTCAATGTTCTGTTTATTTTTTTTTTCACAAGCAGTGCAGGCACGTCCTGAGAAAGCCTTGTTGCTGTCGGGACGTTAAGCAATGTACAATCAAGCGAAACATCGGCAACGAAGGTGGTTGACTGATCTTCCGCCATTTGCAAACTGAAACGACGTGCTTTGCGAGACGCGCTCTGATTGGTTGAAGCTTACAATCGGGGCCGATTCGGATCGGAAAAATAGAGCAGTTTCTAAACACCCGATTCCCAGGAGATTGCGATCGGATCGGATATATGACGTCATCCGATCGCAATCGGATCGGAACCGGCTTCAAAATCGGGGCACAACCGGCAAGTGTGGCGGGGCCTTATCGGATGGAGCACAAATGTACGCTTTCCTCCGGAAAACGCCAGTTCACTCTTTAAACTCCAGGAACAAATGAGTGGAAGTCACTTATTTCGTGCTGGGAGTTTTAAGAGTTAACATATTCTACACCAGGACCGAAATCCCCCAATTTTGAAGTTGCCCTCTGAAGGACTGTATTACAATTCTAGAGACAGATCGAGCATGATAGTTCAAGGGTGGTGCCAGAATAGCTTGGCGCCTATAGGCGCCAAGCTATTCTGGCACCAGCCTTGAACTATCATGCTCGATCCATGTGTTGTGGTGTGTCGGGCTGATTGAGTTAAAGGAAGCCCGAAGCCGACGCAACTGACGTAGGGACTTGTTTTACACACGACAAAGTCAAACCAGCAAAAGTATTTTGGAAATCGGAGAAGACAGCTCCGATTTCAAACCGATTCTGTGGATGCAGACTCCAAAATAAGTTCCTATGTTGTGTTGCCATCGGGTTCCCTTTAACTAAATAAAGTGGGGCTGACAATCTGAGGAAGCAGATGTGATCTTGCTGATCCAGAAGCGCCAGTCCCTGATATTCATATTCTTGCACACGGAATGCGCTACGTGACGGACTTAATCAGAACCCGTTTTGGGTGACCACGTGACGGACTTAATCAGAACCCGTTTTGGGTGACCACGTGACGCCGGACTTAATCAGAACCCGTTTTGGGTGACCACGTGACGGACTTAATCAGAACCCGTTTTGGGTGACTACGCGACGGACTTAATCAGAACCCGTTTTGGGTGACCACGTGACGGACTTAATCAGAACCCGTTTTGGGTGACCAACTCTATGGAAGATCGTCTGTCACTAATGACCATCGTTTAGGCGGTTGTAGCCAGATAGATGATGGTCTTTAAATGTAATGACAGGAGATACTTTATCGTCCTTCACGATTTCTCTTCAGAGATCACCTTTTTTTCACAACATTTTTTTTTTTTTTTTTTTTTTTTTTGTGTTGTCAAAGCGGGTTCTACTGATTCCTGATCTGTGGTGCCACAAGTCAGTTGATTTTTAGAAATGTCACTGCCGTTACGCGTTACGTGTGCAAGGGAGTGGGGGTGAGCGGTGCTGGGTGTTGCGAGATATAGGGTGTACGGCCAAAGGGAATAGGCTCTATACTCTTTGGTAGGGCGCGAGGCAGTGTATTTTTGTGATTCCACGCTAAAGTTACAACTTGTAGACTTGCACACACAGACACACCACCAAGCTTCTGTGATTCATTAGTGTAAGGGCAAGCCTGCCACTTGACCTTGCTGTGTACATAATATCTACACTCTACCTGGGCTGCTGAAACGCTAAATAATGTATGAGGATCTCAAGAAAACATCACTCATAAACCAAACATTCTCTGATACCCTGCTCCCCTTCCATCGTAGACGCCTAACTATCCTCCCACTCCACCCCCATAATAGGAACGCATGTAACTGGTCAAGCAAACGGCATACATCCTCATGATCCCCGCAGCTTTCGGGGGCTCTGAGGATCTATGCCTTTTGCAAGAATTCACTGAAAGTATACACAAGCTGGTTGTGGGGGGTAGTAACGATGGCCCTTGGGGTGGGAGGCCTCACGCCTAGGGATGCAAATTAAGCCGGCCTACAACAGCAAGAGGTATAGATACTCATAAGCCCCTGCGGCTGCAGGGGCTTATGAGAATCTATGCCTCTTGCAGCTGGGAAGGTCAGCACAAAGAATGTGATGGCAAAACCGAAGCAGGTGCCGCTCTACTTATCAGAAGATTAAACACGGTTTTCCCTGGGCCACTGTTTCCCTGATAAAATGGATAAAATAACATGATTTCTTTTCTGACTTCATGTCAAAACGGTGTTCTTTGAGACCTCATCTCTACGCACAGCCCCACACTGAATTTCTCCCCCGCTGAGAAGGGGCAGGCTGCGTACACTTCCCTGCGTACGCTCCCTTCTCGCTGCAGGGAGAAAATCTGGGCTCTGCACAGATAGGTGACCCTGGATCTTTCGTTTCTCGTGAAGTGTAAAATCTGGGCGTCTGGGTGGATAAATTTGCGACCTACACATCAGTGTGAACGCGCACGCTTTTCGATCAGTCTCTTTGCTGGTGGAGTGCCGGCGTTTATATTAACTCATTCGAGACGTGCCGCCTCCAGACAGAAAGCCGCCTATACGTTACGTAAAGGCTTGAATTAACCCTATGCGTGTCAATAGCGCTTTTTGTCGCGACGATTCTGCAGTAGTAGTTAGAATAGACTGAAATATAATTTAAAACACAGGACTTGGTAGAAAACGAATTTTCTGGATGTACATAAATAACAGTAATTAACTTTTAAACTTACAGAATGGAAGTCATTTAATTCTGGGAGTTTGAGTTAATCGCTTCTGTTGAAAGCACTTTGATGCAAATGGTAACCAAGGGTTTCTCGCCCCAGGTCTGTCACGACAAGTCGTGGTCTGTGGGCTCTGGAATTTGGTCCCCAGCCCTGCCGGTGCATTATGGCCATCCCGATCATCCATTCCCATGTCAGACTGGTCTATGATAAAAAGGCTTCTTGTGGGATACACATCATACAACACAAAGACGTGCAGGAAAAAACACTTGGCACGGGTTATTGTGTACAGACATTAGATGCTGTTACAGCCAAGCATCCCACGGGCTACGGTCGGAGACCCAATGCCGGAAGCTTATCAGCCTCTATACTCTTAGGCTCATCTCGTACCTTCACAATAAAGAAGAGCAAGCCAAGATATACCGCAGTCTACAGTATCTTTGGAGCAAGCTCATTTCTAGTCATAAGGAAGCCAGCCATGTCTTATACATCTATGCGGACGAGCAAAAGAAAGGCGACAATTTTGGAATCATCGGCAACACGAAAGTGTTTCCGATGATTCCAAAATTGTCGCCTTTCTGTTGCTCGTCAGTATAATACTAGTGTTAGTCTAACCATAGATTGTCAAGAAATGAAAATGTGACATCCCTTCAGTGGTTTTCACTATATTTCATTGTCTCAGCATTTAAAAAAAGGCGGACCACCTGAAAGACCCGAGGATCCTCATGAGGATCCTTTTTCTATGTCACGCATTCGAGACGTGCCGCATTCGCGTATCCGAATGCAACACGTCTCGAATGTGTTAACGTTGTAAGGGTGTTCAGTTTTGGTTAGAGAAGTACACAGACACGCAATGAAATAAGCCCACCCCTTGGCTCTTAGTCTTAGCAATGTGGTAACAGTGGGAGGAGGAACTGTAAGTGCCAGCATAGTTTCATGGCACAATCTGTTGCCTTTGGCTTCCAGCCCTGATCATGAAACATGGGGTAATGGTGTGTGTATGTGGTTTGTAGTTGGGTGGAAGACGCGTGTGTATGTGTGTGTGTGTGTGTGTGCGTGCGTGTGTGCGTGCGTGCGTGCGACAGTATGCGTGCGTGCGTGTTGTCATAATAATTAATGACATCTCAAAAGATAAACTACATAAAGATGCCCCCTCCCGTTCCCGCCGCAACCCCCCCCCCCCCCCCCATCATAAATAATTATAAATAATATCAATATTTCTGTTTTCCTGGATATATGCCAGAGTTCACTTGGAGGTTTCCATCATTATACTGTCCGGATGAATGAATGATATATTGCACATTATTATTAGTATTAATGAAATAATGCCGACTTGACCTTTTTCATGTCCACAGTCAAAGTAAATACTAACAAAACTGACTGCTCTCAATACTTCTGATCTTAAAATCGTATGGTATCTGATAGTGTGTCTTATCTCATTCTACCCCAGACACACCACAGGAAGATAAGGATCGACCATGATAGTTCAAGGGTGATGCCAGAATAGCTTGGCGCCTATGGGCGCCAAGCTATTCTAGCATCACCCTTGAACTATCATGGTCGATCTGTGTTCTGCACTGCAATGCAGTCTTCTGAGGACAACGGCAAAACTGAAGGATTTCGGTGTTGGGGTAGAATGAGTTAACTCAACATTGGAGTACCGATTACAGTGCTGCCTCAGTAGCACTCTCTCAAGCACTGCCATCTAACCCTCGCATCTTGCGTTGGAAGTAATAACTCACGCAGCTAGAATGCAGAAACACATAACCTCAGCACAAGGCACTCAGGCCGACTACGACGCAAAGAAAGGCGCCTCTCAAACGTGTGTTGACGTAATAATAATATACTGGTGAGCAAAAGAAATGCGACATTTTCGGAATCATCGGAAACACTTTAGTGTTTCCGGTTATTCCAAAAACGTCGCATTTCTTTTGCTCGTCATTATAAGAAAATAATAATAATAATAAATACCGACCATTATATAGGCGCTTTACCTAGTTCCGTGAATCGGCTCAGTGAATTAAACGCACACGTGTCCGTGAAACACACGCGCGCACTCTGAAGATGAACAAAGTACAAGACCAACATGTATAGGACATTCACCTGGCCCGCGGGGTCAGCTCAGTTGAAATTTAGATCGCTTGTACAGGTATCTGAAATTGATAAAATGGCCTGAAACCGGTACCAAAGCAGAGACGGAGAAAGAACCCACCGATTAAATCGGTTTGTTAGCGTGCACATGGCACGCACACTGGTTGCCTTCCTCCATTCGCTACCGCTTATCAGCGGTAGCAAATCGAGGGAGATAACCAGCGTGCACGGTACAGCTTCACCCCAGTTAAAACGTAATACATCAACGCGCGCTTGACGGACGCCTCTGGCAGGACTTGAAAATAACCTTGTCGTCAACAAGTGCCAACAATCATAGGGTAAGGGTTTTTTATGCAGCAGGCTGTGTGTTGTTTTCCTAACACGCAAACATTGCTTAGGCGTCTACGCCGCAAACAACTTGAATTGCATGCCAAACTGGCTGCTGCTCGGAGTTGGGCCCGTGATAACGCCATACAGTCTGACGGTATCAGGCAATCGAACCCGTCCGTCCTCATTTACATCATCATCATCATCATGGCCCAAAGCTGCGAGGCTTGCTGACATCCATACTGATTTGCGTCATTCGTTTGAGTGGCATACACGTAGAAAACTTCAGTACACAAAGACGTCTTCCCCAACTATAAGGCCATGTTCCAGAACAATCCAGAAAACTGGTTGGTACCTCAGAGGATCCAAGCCTTGTGTGAAAGAAGGCTCAAGCAGAGTCAGTGTGGGGTTTAATCATAGCATATTACTGAAATTTTACGTCCAACGTCAGTCTTCACACATTATATGGTTGTACTGTGGATTACAAAAGTATAGATCTAAAATGTTTGTTTTTTTTTTTAATTCGAAGTAGAACTATATTTTGTTACCTCGTTCAAGACGTCTCGCATCAATAGCTGCGGAAGTGTCGTATAGCGTTGCCACCGGCAGGGCCTCCTTGAATATGTTGATGTTAAGACGTTTGAGGTTAATCATTTTAATGTAATACCAGGTGATTAAATAACTTCATAAAAACTTTATATAAAATGTCATTAGTTTACACAGCAGCGTAATGGAAAAAAGACTAGTGCCAATATCCTGATGAAATCACAATAGGTATAATAAGCAGCTCAGACGTATCAAAATGGACTTGTCTAAAATTTGCTTACATGTACGTCATTTTATTAGTCAGACGGCCCCCGCGGCATCTCATGCTTTGTGAAAACCGGCAAAGTGAAATGCTGAACAGAAGACTGGTGCCAGAATAGCGCGCACCGCCAATGGATCAGTTATTTCGGGACGCACTCCCTCTCACTGCAATTCCAAAGTGGTGAACCATTTCTCTCACACTGAAAGCCTGAATACTGTCTTCATCTGAGTGACACACACCTGCAAGAGGCATAGATCTTCGTGAGCCCCCGCAATTGCGGGGGCTCATGAAGCTCTATGCCTTTTGCAAAATTGATTTCGTTCATTCTGCAAATTGAAATTCACGCTCCACTTGGATTTTCAACGTCGGTCGTCTATTCTCGTTTAGCTCACCTGAACCCAATTAAGATGAAACGAAACGAAGAAAACTTGCAATTGAAACAGTCACAAGGCAAAAAAGCGAGTTTTCCTTGTGTTTCAACGAAAGTCTCGCTATTCACAAACATGCACTTGCTGTCTTTTGCCATCACAAGCCAGACAGGCCTACTACCCCTGCTCCGCTAAATAATTAAGCCATAAAAAATCCCCAAGCTAAAACTGTAAGACTTTTATTACTTGCGCCATAAAACTGAAAGAAGTTTTTTCCTCCCGAGTCTTGGCTGCCGGGGTTTGAATGTCTGTACACGTTCAACACAGCTAATGAACGGGACCGACATCAACTGACAAAATAATCGACGGGGTCAAATCAGAAAGTTGCAGTTCCTTTCACATGGGTGAATTAGGGCATGAACGATCAGCATCAATGTTAACCCATTTAGCCCCAGATCCCTACCGCAGGAGATGGCTTGACCATGATAATTCAAGGGTAGTGCCAGATTAGCTAATCTGGCACTACTCTTGAATTATCATGGTCAAGCCATCTCCTGCAACTGGTACATAGTCGTTAGGCAACACCTCCCAAATTTGAGAAATGAGACCTTGGGGCTAAAAGGGTTAATGACACGAATGGCAAACTGAAATTTGCAGATCGTCGACAGAATATCAGTAATATTATTACTGTTTATAGTTTACGATATCCCGACGACCAACAATCTACTAACAGCCTTACAGTATACAGTGCTTGTCTGTTAAATTTGACTTCGTATCCTTAAGTCGGCTGTCAGTGTCAGAGAAAATGCTCTGGAATCTATAGATATATATATATATTATTTCCTAACGCGCCATATATGGAGGAGAGTGTCATAAATTATGTCATGCTTAGACTTGGTCTGAAAACAAATCACATTGGTTTTACTGTGCAGAATCAACGCAAAAGGGTCAGAATTTACTTAAGGTGAAATTGTAAAGTATTTGAAAGTGTACACGATCCAACTGCGGAGACATAGCTCCACATGACCCTCTGCAGTTGCGGGGGGCTCATGAAGGATCTATGCCTCTTGCTCACGACCCTTTGTACCCATTAACCTTGGTCGTCTGGGACTCTTGGAGTGGAACTAACGATTTCAGAAACAATTTGCGTCCACCGGCTGTGAAGGTGTTAAAGGGCATCTACTCTACTGTGGCGGGAAAAGACAGGAGACACTCGGGCAACACTGCGACTGACCTGGCTGGATCAAGAACTTTATAGTCTGGCACCTTAGGCGGCGCTGGGAATTCATACCAACGCGGCTGCAAAACAAGATGATGGTCATGTGACGCGGATGATGATGATGATACTGTACAGCGCGGAAAAGTGAAAACCTCCATGTTAAGCATGCTCGTAGCGCTAAGAGCTTGGGAGTATAAGGAACAAAAATAATGTAAAGCATTTCGTCCCGGGGCGCTACAGCAGGAGATGGATGGACCCTGATAATTCAAGGATAGTGCCAGATTAGCTTGGCGCCGGATGGCGCCAAGCTAATCTGGCATTATCCTTGAATTGTCAGGGTCCACATCCGGCGCCAAGCTAATCTGGCACTGTCCTTGAATTATCGTGGTCTGCCCATCTCCTGCAACTGCTACAGTTGTGACTCCTCCGAAATTGCGGTCCTGGGGTTAAATAAGTTAAAGAAAAAAAAATCATGATGATGTAATGATGACGACACCGATGAATTCATCGCGATAAATGAGGCAGATAAGAGATAATTAAATTGATCCCTAATGGTGTTTCTAGCACTGAACAAAGGTCCATCTATAAAAGTGCCAGATGACTGAAGCATACCGCAGTACGACGCACTGTAAATGGAGAAGTTCATTTACAATCTTGCAGTCGCACTGTTAAAGGAGAAGTTCAGTTACAATCTTGCGATCAGGGGTCACTATGGCTGCACTTTTTAAATCTGCACGTAACAGACCCTCTCTTGTGCGCTATAGGAAACACTGGCGATGTCGTGTGTGTGTGTGTGTGTGTGTGTGTGTGTGTGTGTGTGTGTGTGTGTGTGTGTGTGAAGTCAAAAAACTTTATTTATCCCACGAAAGGGGCAATTTCAATTTGGATGGAAGCGTATACTATATGTCAACTCTGTGTGTGTGTGTGTGTGTGTGTGTGTGTGTGTGTGTGTGTGTGTGTTTGTGTATGCGTTTTTAGGCCTAGTGCTTTGCTAAATGGGGGACCCTTCAGTTTCCACTACTCAGTGACAAAAGCTCATCAATGAATTTAAACATTCTAAAACATTTTTGGGAATTTTTTCTTAATTCGTCATTACAAACACTAACAAATGCGGGTTTTTTTTTTTTAAACGCTTTTACGCGTGCTGCCACAAAAACTGTTAACCCTTTCACTGCCAGAACACAACAAGGTACACTAAAGTGCAAGAGGCATAGATCCTCATGTGCCCCCGCAGTCGCGGGGGCACATGAGGATCTATGCCTCTTGCTGGCACCTCTTTGTACACACGATCCTGACAGGGCTGGGATTTTCTGACGTTGCATCACCAATTTTAGGAACACAATCACTGGCAGTGAACGGGTTTACACTTCTGCTGGTGGCTGCACGCACAAGGGGGTCACTGAATCATCAACCGATACAAGTATCTGCACTGTGAGAGGACGCGCTGACCTGGCCGGTGAAACTGCGTCATATGGATGCGCGCATGCCGGCTCAACTCCAGAACTACTGCCTGATGCCAACTCCCACACCTGCCTGGTGAAGTCGCAACTCACATTATCGTGATGTTTTTTACCCGGCGTGGTAGGTCGCTTTTTGACGCCATTTTCTTCAGTCAACAGCGTCTCTTCGCTTTACTCCACTAATTTCTTACATAATGTAACTGGTCAAAGACTGTACGTTAACACATGCGAGACCTGTTGTATCCGGATACGCGGCATTAAGCCGCGTATTAGAATGCAGCACGCCTCGAATGTGTCGATCAAAAATTGGCAGCTCCAAAACCGGCCCGTAATTATCTCCTGTAACACTGAGCCGGTCCCACTGACATCCTGAGGATGTGAGTAATCATATGTTCAAAGCCGACTGACACCATGATGTTGGGTCGCGCCAATGCTGAGCATCGTCTTTGGACATGAGATACGTCCTCCTGTCTGATACGCGGCTTAGATGCCGTCGTCTCGAATGATTAACCCTTTGGTTGTCGGTAGCTCCCGACAGCCAACATATCAACAAAACAAAATAAATGACTGGACTCGACGAAAGCACAGTCTTGTGTGCTGGTCTTTGACTGTGCTGGTCTTTGACTGTGATCAAATAGAACTCACAGCCGATAGATGAGCACTAATTGTGTAATTAATCTAAGAGAAACTTACCTCTGTGAGCTACTCAATGTCTAGTACGATGCTTCCCCTGGTATCCTCTTCGGGGAAAAGAAAAAGACAGTCGAGTTCTACTACAACAACCCAAATTCCTGCCAAGCCGCTGGGCTCCGTGAGATCACCTCCGCAGCCTGGGCACCGCGTTCAAGAGGAAAGTCTGCCGGTGAAAGAATTTCCAGAATTCCAGGCGAACACACCTTGTGCGACCACATGCACACACTCCGGCGACGGAGTCAATGAGGACTGGTGATGAAGACTATTCACCTACACAGTGTGAACGGGAAACACGTCCGCTTCGTGTACAGTGTCTGCTTGTCAGGCTCCGTGACACGGGGAAGCCGTTTCCAGATGTGGGAGAAGCGGGGGTGGTGGGTGAGACGTGCCGGCTTGAGGAGGGGGTGGTAACAAGAAGGGTGCTATAGAAACGCGGTTCAGCCTCTCTCCTCTCCTTTCCCTGCACCCAAAGGCGGATCAATCATTTCTAGAAACGGGGGCGCAGGCTGTTTAAAGGCCTATGCCTCTGAAAGGACAGTTTAATTTCTCCGAGTCACGTACGAAATTGCTGCCTGCAAGAGACACAGATCTTTATGAGCCCCCGAAATTGCGGGGGATCATGAAGGTCTATGTCTCTTGCAAACAGGAAGGCCAAAGAAAAATTCCAAAAGACTAAAAAGGTGTGGGGGTTGAATCTGGGGTGTGTGTGTATGTTGGGGGGGGGGGGTCTGGTACTTAACCCCTAACCCCTTTAATGTGGGAAAAATGCAAACACTTCACAACTGATAAAGCAAACAACATACAGAGCCCTAACAGATCTTGATCATATTTGCCTACCGCCAGCCCAGTTACACCTCCAGTTTGTGGTACTCCATTGGCCAACAACCCGAGTGTAACAAGGAGGGCACTGCAGCAATCACAACAACCATGCCAACCAAATGCCTAGACATCCTCACTGTCAAAGGAACCCAACCTACTGGTGTGCTTCTTTGACTTGATCATGATCACTGCTTCTTGTTGAATCAGTTTTTTAATCCACGCAGACCAGGCGCCTGGTCTAAATAACAAGTTCTGCCATACTGTCACAGCAGCAGGCCAGGACTAATTATTTTAGACCAGGTCCACCTTCATGCCGGCCATTGGGAGATTGGGCTCCAAACCACCGCCCAAACCGCCCCCCCCCCCCCCCATACACACACACCTTCTGATCCGCCCCTGGTAACAGCTGAGGCCAGATCGGGAGGAGGTAGTTAGCCCGAGAAAGGGGGGTTGCGTGTGTTCGTCAGTGCACGCGCTGCCAACACTCCGGAACAGTCCATTGCTCCAGCAAAGGGGAGACATCAAATTAAAATTTCCTGTTTACAGTACCGGCGGTCGCATGCACGAAGGGGGGTAAATTGTTAGTACAGCCGCTGTCGCCGGCTTCCCACTTTCACTGAGTCTCGTGGAACGCGGCCCGGTTACGTGCTGTTGTGTAGGGTCGGGGAGAGAGGACTGAGAATAATTAGTGGTGTGTTGTGATGCACTAACACGGTTTTGTGCTGCGCTGTGCTGTTTTGTGATTTAGGACTTAGGGCCTTTGGCCGTAAGGTCCAGAAATTACAGAACAGCACACTAAACAATGGTTAGGACGTAAGGTCCAACGCCACAGACGAACTGACAAAACAAAGTAATGATCGACGCTGACCTTTGAGAAATAATTACAGTTCGGCGTCTTTCGTTTGAGAATTGAATTGAAAAAGTTATATCTGATCTTTCTTTGTATATTTTTCTAAGTACAATGGTTTAGCATCGATCGTTTCAGCCGTGTATCGCAAACTACGAATAAACTGACTGACATTGTTTTAAAATGACGTTGAATGACTGATTTACAGAATTATTCAGCAACACTCATTTTTATTACTATTTAACCCCATGGCTGCATTTTACAATTGTGAAGATGTCATCTAACGACTATGTTGCAGGAGATGAATCGACCATAATTCTAGGGTAGTGTCAGACTCTTGGCACCACCAAGCTAATCTAGCAGTACCCTTTAATTATCATGGTCGATCCATCTCCTGCGGCAGGGCGTTGGGATCATGGGTTAACAAAATTAATTTTACTCTTCAGAGCCCGGCAAACATAAACAAAAGATAACCTGTTGCCCTTCCCGTGCATATACACACACATCAGTGATGTGTATTCATTTAGTGTAGTCCATTGTCATCCAATTGTGACACGGATCAAAACCAGCATAACTGGTATAATATATACACGAAATGACTAAATAAGCAGCCATGCAGGCCTTTCATGAATTTCCTAAAAATGGCAGCTTCCTTACACATAAATTGTCTAAGCGGTTTCTGTAATGTGTGAACTGCTCATTTTTATGTGTGACTGCCAACAGTGTCAGAGAAATCATTACTTTTCATAATGCTTTACTTTATTTAAAAAAAAAAAAATTAACTCATTCACACCCCACACCCCCGACACACTGGCCCATTGGCGCCAAGCTATTCTGGCACCACCCTTGAACTATTATGCTCGATCTGTCTCTAGAATTTTAATACAGTCTCTCCGAGGGCAACTTCAAAATTTGGGGATTTCAGTCCTGGGGTAGAATGTGTTAAAGCGAACTCTGATACAGGCAACAGGTTTTCAATGTTATCTTGCCTCCAGTAAGATTTTTTATCCTTCTTATCACCAACTGATCCATGTGAGAGATTTTCTACTGCCCCTTGTGCACAGTGGAACTCTCCTGTGTACAAATGATACGTACAAATGATAAGAGGAGCAGAAACGTTTTTCATTTTATGATGTTCGGCACAAGAGGAGACACTGCAAACTATTAACCTTTTCCGACCTGGAACAGGTTGCTTAAGAAATCCTGTGTCAGAGCGGCTACGGACCAGACAGAAAGTCTATCAACTATATAAGAAAATTCATGAATTCGACTGTTTAGAAAAAAACAAACACATAGACTGTCTGTGAACCCCAGTCATTACATTAAATGACTAAAAGGACCAGGCATTTCTTGAATTTCCTAAAATTATGCATCATTCCTCTGATGCAGTGGGCATTCAAGTATCAACTAACAAAACAACCAACCAAATTTTGACAAAAGTTGTGTTTTCACAAATAATGTACTATTTTCAATTTCAGTCAAACCGAGCATGGTAAAAAGATAGCAGATGATAAAACCTTCCTATGCATGCGAATTGGGATTACCACTCTGAAGGGCAAGGATCATAACAGCCTTGCGAAATGCTGGTAAAATGCATGTAAAATGTTCGGCGTCAGCAGTTCACGCATTACAGAAGCCGTTTAGGAAATCCATGTAGACGACGGCTGCCATATGTACGGAATTAATTGAAATGTCTGGCTGTTATAGTATATTATATTATATTATACTGAGCAACATTTTGCTTGATATAGGCTAATAACAGGCAGACTGTGATTACGAGAGCCGAATCAAAATGTCTGCATCGTACGACGACTGAGGACATTTTATTCGAGTCAAGTAATCACATCTGTTGGTTATCGGCACTATTTCAAGCAAAATGTTGCTCAGTATTATTAATGTACCCAGTCCAAAACAAAACAAAACACTGTGGCTGATTGCAGTGTTTAGAAGAAACATGAATGAAAGTCGACTCCATATCAGTGTCGACTTAGCGCGTAGATTTAATCTGACTATGAACACATCCAGTACTTTGTATAACCGTGTGTGTTACTGAGTAAATTTTACTTGTTACTAGATCACGCCGCATAATTGCGGAAATGTCAACGTTTGTTTATTTAGTTCTTTTCTCAGGTTGTCAATAGCGCCAGGTGATATCTCGTCAATTTTACTAGTCAGTCCAGCGGCTCGCACGTTTCCCGGCGTCTGTTCTTCGTTTGTGTCTGTGTATAGGATGTAAATCATTCGAGCATTCGTACACACTAATTAGTATTTCATTACTACTACATATAAGAAGCTTGTTAATGTTGCCCTATGAAAATATTTCGCGTTTCTGTTTTGAAAAATGCATGTATCATTAAGATCGAATTTTGGCACGCAAGGCGGGGATTTTTGGAAAGGAAGTATATAATATTCATGAATTTGCTTGATATTATCAAGCAAATTCATGAATATTAATTTGATTGTTATACAATATATCAATACATGTGTCAAAGAAGGAATATATATATATATATATATATATATATATATAATCTGCATTTAAAACATATTCCTGCCGCCTCGTACTGCAGATGACCGCCGCTGACAAACTTGTTTATGGAGATGATCAAAATACCGTACAGGTCAGACTATACATAGTCTCGCATCAATTAAAAGAGAAAACACGTTCGTATGTTGTTTTCCCCACCTTCAACTGTTCACACTCAACCCCAGTAGCAAAAGACCCTTGGGCCGATGTCTACTGCAGTGGGCAATTGCAGTCGTGCGCAGGCCTACTGCGGCCGAGATCGGCCCTAAGACCTTTGCTTACTGGGAATAGTGATCCATTCCGTTTCACCGCATTTAAAAATTGCACCAATCATTATACTCATGTGACGACTGGAGCGCAAATGCATTCCACCTATAGCGTCCAAATTTCATTGATTATTTTCAAAACACCCATTGCACCAAAAAAAAAAAAAAAAAAAAAAAAAAAAAAAAATAGTTAAAGTGAACAAATAATGATTTTTTTTAATATGTAATGGAAGAAGGGCAAACGGGTGGAATCGTGGGTGGACCGGTGCAAGGCCAGTGAAATCATGGATGGACCGGCATTCACTGTCTACATAACACGTAATTTAGATTAACTACGGTACCGCTAAGCCAACTGATCGTGAACTAACGGGAAGCAGCATGATGCAGTCCCCTCCCCCAGCCAGCTGCTCTTTTGAAAGATGTAAACAATTATTCAGTCATCCACGGCCAAAGGCATAGACTCTCATGAGCCCCTGCAGGGGCGCATGAGAATCTATGTCTCTTGCAGTTGCACATGGATGACTGAAGACGGCTGCAGGGCCCACAAGGAAACTGCCACCCTCACGCACTCCTGATAACTTCCTCTTCCTCTATCTCCCTACGTTTGGAAAGATGTACTACATCCAGTCATTGCAGGCAAGAGGCATGGATCCTCATGAGCCCCTGCTACTGCAGGGGCTCATGAGGATCTATGCTTCTTCTTGGTGCGCGCGAGGCGCATGCACTGAACTGCCACAGTCTCCTCAAACAAGAATTAGTTCTCCCGGCAACTTGCTTTACCTATACATATCACAGACACAGAATGCCCTTTTAATCAGTGCAGGCAACAGGCATAAACGAGTATCTATGCCTGTTGCAGATGGATGTAGGTAGGGAAGGGACTTGTCTCTAGCAGTTCACCCAACGCCTGCCGCCTGCTATATATGGCAAGGGGAATGAGAAGGGGGTTAGGCCAGGCCTTCTTCTCTAGTGCCAGACAGGTGAGATTTTTCTACAGCCAAGCCATCAAAACCCTTGTATCTGAAGGAGGCATTGACTCTCATGCGTACTTTGCAGCCACAGGGGCTCACGATGATATTATGTCAATGATGGAACCTTTGCATACTTTGGCTGTCGGTAGCGCCTTTTGTCGAGGCGATTCCTTGCGGGAATCACCTCGACAAAAAGCGCTACCGGCAGCCAAAGTGTTAATGTGATGGTTTTTTTTCAGGCAGGCTGTTTGCGCTGATCTACGCTCTACCTGCACCTCCTTCAGCACCTTGTATCAGTTAATAAATTCAAATACTTAGATTGTGACAGATGAGGGATCAAAACCAGAAATACTGTCCAGGATTGCGCAGACAACAACAGCACTGACAAGATTGAAGACCATATGGAAGGACAGAAACATCACACTCTGCTCCAAGATCAGACTGATGCGCTCCTTAGTCATCTCAGTGTTCTTGTATGCCTGCGAGTCGTGGACCCTCACAGCAGACCTTGAAAGGATCCAACTGAAGCCACTGAAATGAGGTTTTCGAAGGCTGCTTGGCATTTCATACTGAGATCACATCACGAACGAGGAAGTGGGAAGCAGAATCAGGCAAGCCATTGGGCCCTATGAAGACCTATTAGCCATTGTGAAAAAACGCAAACTGAAGTGATATGGGCATGTCACGCGTTCAGCAGGGCTTGCCAAAACAATCCTGCACGCCAAGGAGGACGAAGGAGAGGAAGACAGAGAAAAAGATGGGAGGACAATATCTCAGAGTGGACAGGACTGAGGATGGGTGATACGCTAAGAATAGAGAACAGAGAGGAATGGAGGGCTGGTTGCCAAGTCATCAGTGGTGCCCCAACCGTGGGCAAGACTACGGGATATAGATAGATAGATCAAAGGTCTGAAATGACTTTGAAAAAAAAACCCGGAAATTAAAAAGGCGCAAGAAATTATACACGGAAACAGTAGTAGTAGTATAGTAAATAGAGCGGAAAATCGGCGAGATTACCGAGGAAATCCTCGAAACGGCGGAACAATTCAGACCTTTGATAGATAGAAAGAGAGGTACAGATCCTCATCAGTCCCTGCAGCCAACTATAACTGCTGGAACTGATACTGTGAGCATGTTTTAAAATAAAGGAAGTTAAAATATGCAAAAATATGCAAAGTCAGTATTGACCTCTGTCTCTGTCACTAGTACCAGTACAAATACTGTTTGTGCATGTGCATATGTGTATGTGCGCGTGTGTGTGTGTGAAAGAGAGAGAGTGTGCATACATGTGTGTGGTTTCCACATATTGTGTGTGTACGAATTCCTGTTAGTAAGTTAGTTGCCACAATGTATCAGCTGCGTTGCTAAATCTGAAAATAAATTTGTGCCAGTGCACGTGAAGCATGCTTGAGGTGAACAAGGGAGGCAACATCTCAATCACCTTTGCTAATTGTCATGAGCCATACAGTGTACAGTCCCTTTGATTCTCCCTTGAAGATTCAAAATAACTGGAGGAAATGGATCGACTGTGATAGCTCAAGCTGAAGTGCCTAATGAGCCACATTAGCCTGAGCTGTCAATGTCGATCCATTTCAACTGTGGTCTCTTGATTTGTAAGGACAACAACAGCAATAAATCAAAATAATGATTACAACTCAAGCTGAACTGTTTAACCCTTTTAGCCCCACTTTTCCCAAATGTTGGAAGTGTTACTAAACGAATATGTACCAGTTGCAGGATGTGGATTGACCGTGATAATTCAAGGGTAGTGCCAGATTAGCTTGGCGCCTTCAGGCACCAAGCTAATCTGGCACTACCCTTGAATTATCATGGTCAATCAGTCTCCTGCTGTAGGGACTCCGGGCTAAATGGGTTAATCACTGATTACGTCCATCAATTTCACGCAGTTGACTCTCAAGGTCAGTGTCAGACTTTTTGCCCCTCTTGATTCACTACCATGAGCAAGTAAATGAAGGGAGCCAACCATTGGGTTTCAGTGTACGACTTTAAAGTTAACCCTTTGCATATCGATAATGATTACAGTCACAATGATTCCTGCTGTTGGTAGCGATTTTGTCACAATGATTCCTGCAGGAATAATCACGACAAAATCCACCGCCGCCAGCCAATGGGTTAAAACAATGGCCTAAAACTAACCTTGGTCAGGTGAGTTGATGAAGGGTGGGTCAGAAGTGGCAACGGGTGGATGGGAAGAACTGGCAAAGGATGGAGGTGGGGGTGGGGGTGGTGGGGCGTCGTAGGATGGAATATCGGGTACACGGTACGCCATGTACTCTGGCTGGGGTGGAGGTGGTGGAGGCAGGTCGTCCGGTACTTCCACATCTGGTGATGCTGCTGAGCCTTCCACTCCCCCTAGCACAAACAAAAAGTGAATATTCAAGAAACCTTTATTTTAACTCTGTAACTCCCAGAATGAAATGACTTCCATTCGTTGGAATGGAAGTCATTTCATTCTTGAAGTTAAAGAGTCAATAAGCACAAGGAGAAAATCATCATAAGGTTCATGAGCTTTGTCCTTGAATTTATCTCATCAAGTTAACCCTTTGGCTGTTGGTAGTGTGGTTGAGGTGATTCATGCAGGAATCACCTTGACCAAACACGCTGATAGGGTTAACTAAGACCTAAAAGTATAACCCTTTTAACCCCACGGCCGCATTTCCCAAATTTTGGAGGGTCTAATAACGACTGTACCATTTGCAGGCGATGGATCGACCATAATTCAAGGGTAATGCCAGATGAGCTTGGTGCCTGATGGCACCAAGCTAATCTGGCACTACCCTTGAATTATTATGGTTGATCCGTCTTATGCTGTAGGGCTAAATGAGATAAGCAAAACAAAAGCAGATGCAAACGCGAGTGAAGAAAACACATGCAGCTAGTTCATCTCCAAAACTTGCTTCAGAAAAGTGATTGTCAGTAAGTGAGGAAGGCATAGCCAGAATCAACACATCAAAAGCTGGAAGACATAAAAGCAAAACAGCATGCTTTTATACTGACAGGGCCCAGAGTAATACAAGTACATAAACTTCTCCATATTCGACGGACAAATTTTGACAGGGACGGGAAAAACTGGAAGACCATCTATCACGGTACGAACAACTCTTGTGGAAAGAAAAAGTGTCTGTTCAGGTTAGGTACACAGACGTCACTTTTGTGCCTGCAGGATCAGACGCACACGTTAATGTTTGCGATTTTTTTTTTAGGTTACCTCATCCCACCTGATCCCTATGTACTCTTGTTGGTGTCCACGAGCAGCTTTTTACTCAGTACTGATGTACTTATCCCAGCCATGTTTAAGCCTCATCATTCAGAATACACCAGCGTGTGAAATAAGTTTGACTAAAATAGTTCAAGGGTAGTGCCAGCATAGCTTGGTGCATCTAGGCGCCAAGCTATTCTGGCACCACCCTTGAACTAAAACCATTGGTCTTTATCCTTATCTGTAAGTACTATAATGTAGCTTTCATATGGCAGTGTACAAATTTGAAGCTTCTAGCCTCAGTATGATATGGGTTCCTCACGCTGGGACCATATGGCGTTGAGGCGCGTCCCCTGGGTGGTGGATAGGGGGTCCCTCGTGAGAGGGGTGCACCGAATGAAATAAGGTGCCGTGAACCAACATGGTCTAAGGGAAGGTGACCCCGACAGAAAACCCCTGGTCCTCCTAGTAAGGGGGTTGGGCGTGGGGGTAGCTTCCCCACCCTGCAAAAAAGGAAATAGCTACAAAAACGCCGACAAAAAGACTAACAGTAATTCCTTTCCTGGAGGAGGAAGGTTCTTCTACCAGAAGACTTATGACGTCCTGTGGTGAAAGCCGGAAGTCTTCGGAAGCCACAGGACCGAGCCGCCTCTCTCTATCCAGGGATACAACCACATGGAACGTCAAGACCATGTACCAGAGCGGTACAACCTTTCCCGGCTAGGTATCAGTGAAGTCAGATGGACGCAGTCTGGCCAGAAAAGGCTGTTAAGTGGGGAGATGATTCTGTATTCAGGTCATGAAGAGGAGAATGCCCCCATACATGTAGCATTCATGCTGTCACCAGTGGCACAGAGAGCGCTGATGGGCTGGGAACCTCTTGGGCCAAGAATCATCACAGCAGCCTTTAGAACCAAGAAAAAGCTCAAGCTGAACGTCATCCAGTGTTATGCGCCCACTAATGACAGGGACGAGGAAGAGAAACAAGAGTTCTACGACCGACTCCAGAGTGCCTTGGACAAATGTGCGGAGCGAGACATCACCATCGTCATGGGCGATTTTAATGCCAAAATAGGGGAGGACAACACCGGATACCCTCGCGCTGGGACCATATGGCGTTGAGGCGCGTCCCCTGGGTGGTGGATAGGGGGTCCCTCGTGAGAGGGGTGCACCGAATGAAATAAGGTGCCGTGAACCAACATGGTCTAAGGGAAGGTGACCCCGACAGAAAACCCCTGGTCCTCCTAGTAAGGGGGTTGGGTGTGGGGGTAGCTTCCCCACCCTGCAAAAAAGGAAATAGCTACAAAAACGCCGACGAAAAGACTAACAGTAATTCCTTTCCTGGAGGAGGAAGGTTCTTCTACCAGAAGACTTATGACGTCCTGTGGTGAAAGCCGGAAGTCTTCGGAAGCCACAGGACCGAGCCACCTCTCTCTATCCAGGGACACAACCATGGGCACATGGAACGTCAAGACCATGTACCAGAGCGGCAAGGCCGCCCAGATAGCAGCGGAAATGCAAAAGTACAACCTTTCCCTGCTAGGTATCAGTGAAGCCAGATGGACGCAGTCTGGCCAGAAAAGGCTGTTAAGTGGGGAGATGATTCTGTATTCAGGTCACGAAGAGGAGAATGCCCCCCATACAGAAGGAGTAGCATTCATGCTGTCACCAGTGGCACAGAGAGAGCGGATGGGCTGGGAACCTCTTGGGCCAAGAATTATCACAGCAGCCTTTAGAACCAAGAAAAAGCTCAAGCTGAACGTCATCCAGTGTTATGCGCCCACTAATGACAGTGACGAGGAAGAGAAACAAGAGTTCTATGACCGACTCCAGAGTGCAGTGGACAAATGTGAGGAGCGAGACATCACCATTGTCATGGGCGATTTTAATGCCAAAATAGTGGAGGACAACACCGGATACGAAGAGGTGATGGGGAGACAGGGACTAGGCTCGGAGATGAGTGAGAATGGGGAGAGGTTTGTAGACAAGAGGGCCTACACAGACAGCCTGGCAGCAGAGGCAGAAAAGGCAGCAGGCAGCGGGAACATGAAACAGCTCTACGACATTACCAGAAGATTGTCGGGTAAGTATGGCCATACAGAAAGACCAGTAAAAGACAAAAAAGGCAAGCCTATTGCAGACAGAGCAGACCAACTCGACAGATGGGCTGAGTATTTTGAAGAGTTACTGAACAGACCTAGCCCACCCGACCCACCAGACATCCAGCCGGCAGAGACCGACCTACCCATCAGCTGTGACAGACCCAGCCGGGAAGAGATCAGAAGCAGTGGCATTTTTGAAGAATGGCAAAGCAGCAGGGCCAGATGGCATCCCAGCGGAGTCTCTGAAAGCAGACCTAGAGACAACAGTGGAGATGCTGTACCCACTGTTTGGAAAGATCTGGGAAGAGGAGGTGATGCCGGCTGACTGGAAGGAGGGGTACCTAATCAAGCTTCCCAAGAAAGGCGACCTCAGCAAGTGTTCAAACTACAGAGGAATCACCTTGCTGTCAGTACCAGGAAAGGTCTTCAACAGGATCATCCTAGAGAGAATGAAGAGCTCCGTTGACCCCCAGCTGAGAGACCAGCAAGCAGGATTCAGGAAGAACCGATCATGTACAGACCAGATCGCCACTCTCCGCATCATCGTGGAACAGTCTCTGGAGTGGAGCTCCCCGCTGTACATCAACTTTGTGGATTATGAGAAAGCATTTGACAGCGTGGACCGAGAGACTCTGTGGAAACTCCTACGACACTACGGTGTACCCACAAAGCTCGTCCGCCTGATCAAGAGCAGCTATGAAGGCATGACATGTCGCGTGATCCACGAAGGGCAGTTCACCAGGGAGCTCCAGGTCAGAACTGGTGTCAGGCAGGGGTGTCTGCTGTCTCCGTTCCTCTTCCTACTGGCCATAGAATGGGTCATGAAGATGACCACAGAGCACAGACGAAGTGGAATACAGTGGACACTGTGGACACAGCTTGATGACCTCGATTTTGCAGACGACTTGGCATTACTGTCCCACACTCATCAACAAATGCAGGACAAGACCACGAGGCTTGCTGACATCTCGTCCCAAGTGGGCCTCACCATTCACAAACAGAAAACAAAGACAATGAGGCTGAACGCAACCAGGGAAGAACCAGTCTTGCTTGCTGGCACCCCGTTGGAGGAAGTGGAGTCCTTCACCTATCTAGGGAGCATCATAGACAAAAAAGGCGGCACTGATGCAGATATCAGAGCACGAATCGGTAAAGCCAGAGCAGCCTTTCTCCAGTTGAAAAAAGTGTGGAGTTCCAAAGAGCTGTCACAACACACCAAAGTCCGGATTTTCAACTCCAATGTAAAAGCAGTTCTCCTATATGGAGCAGAGACTTGGAGATTGACAAAAACCACAGTCAACAGAGTACAGACCTTCATGAACAGTTGCCTTAGAAGAATTTTGAAAATCCACTGGCCAGAGAAGATCAGCAACGTCAGACTCTGGGAGAGAACAGAGCAGATAACAGCAGAGAATGAAATTGGGCGAAGAAGATGGGGATGGATCGGTCACAGTCTGAGAAAGCCAGCTTCCAGTATCACTAGGCAGGCATTGTCATGGAACCCCCAAGGAAAGAGGAAAAGAGGTAGGCCGAGAAACTCCTGGCGTCGAGACCTCCAAGCAGACATCAAGAGACTGGGAACCACCTGGAGTAGAATCGAAGGAGAAGCACAGGACAGGAGTTGCTGGAGGTCTCTCGTCGACGGCCTATACCCGGGTAGGGGTGACAGGCGTAAGTAAGTAACACCGGATACGAAGAGGTGATGGGGAGACAGGGACTAGGCTCGGAGATGAGTGAGAACGGGGAGAGGTTTGTAGACTTTTGTGCTCTAAACCGACTTGTCATTGGAGGCAGCATCCTCCCACACAGAAGGATACACAAAGCAACTTGGGTTTCACCTGACCATACAACAGAGAACGAAATAGACCATATCTGCATTAGCAAGAAATTTAGAAGATCCCTTCAAGATGTTCGAGTGAGGAGGGGAGCAGATGTCGCCTCCGACCACCATCTGCTTACCTTAAGAATGAAGCTCAAGCTAAAGAAAAGCCGCACAGAGACAACAAGAAGACAGCGCTATAATGTAGGCCTCCTGAGAGAAACTGGAGTTAGAGAAGAGTTCAAACTGGTGCTGTCCAACCGGTTTCAAGCGCTACAGGAGCTAGTAAATGAAGAGGAGGCGGTCACCACAGAGCAGCAGTGGAAGGCAGTTAGAGAGGCGCTGAACTCAACCTGCAAAGACACTGTAGGGTTCAGGAAACACCATCACAAGGACTGGCTGTCGGCACAGACCTTGAAGAAGATAGAAGTGAGGAAGCAGAAGAAAGCAGTTGTCAACAACAATCGCACGAGAGCAGCCAAAGTAAGGGCACAGGGGGAATACTCAGAAGCCAACCGCGAGGTGAAGAGGAGTATCAGGGCAGACAAGAGGGCCTACACAGACAGCCTGGCAGCAGAGGCAGAAAAGGCAGTAGGCAGCGGCAACATGAAACAGCTCTACGACATTACCAGAAGATTGTCAGGCAAGTATGGCCATACAGAAAGACCAGTAAAAGACAAAGAAGGCAAGCCAATTGCAGACAGAGCAGACCAACTCGACAGATGGGCCGAGTATTTTGAAGAGTTACTGAACAGACCTAGCCCACCCGACCCCCCAGACATCCATCCAGCCGGCAGAGACCGACCTACCCATCAGCCGGGAAGAGATCAGAAGAGCAGTGGCATTTTTGAAGAACGGCAAAGCAGCAAGCTCAGATGGCATCCCAGCGGAGTCTCTGAAAGCAGACCTAGAGACAACAGTGGAGATGCTGTACCCACTGTTTGGAAAGATCTGGGAAGAGGAGGTGATGCCGGCTGACTGGAAGGAGGGGTACCTAATCAAGCTTCCCAAGAAAGGCGACCTCAGCAAGTGTTCCAACTACAGTGTCAGTACCAGGAAAGGTCTTCAACAGGATCATCCTGGAGAGAATGAAGAGCTCCGTTGACCCCCAGCTGAGAGACCAGCAAGCAGGATTCCGGAAGAACCAATCATGTACAGACCAGATCGCCACTCTCCGCATCATCGTGGAACAGTCTCTGGAATGGAGCTCCCCGCTGTACGTCAACTTTGTGGATTATGAGAAAGCATTTGACAGTGTGGACCGAGAGACTCTGTGGAAACTCCTACGACACTACGGTGTACCCACAAAGCTCATCCGCCTGATCAAGAGCAGCTACGATGGCATGACATGTCGCGTGATCCACGAAGGGCAGTTCACCATGGAGCTCCAGGTCAGAACTGGTGTCAGGCAGGGGTGTCTGCTGTCTCCGTTCCTCTTCCTACTGGCCATAGACTGGGTCATGAAGATGACCACAGAGCACAGACGAAGTGGAATACAGTGGACACTGTGGACACAGCTTGACGACCTCGATTTTGCAGACGACTTGGCATTACTGTCCCACACTCATCAACAAATGCAGGACAAGACCACGAGGCTTGCTGACATCTCGTCCCAAGTGGGCCTCACCATTCACAAACAGAAAACAAAGACAATGAGGCTGAACGCAACCAGGGAGGAACCAGTCTTGCTTGCTGGCACCCCGTTGGAGGAGGTGGAGTCCTTCACCTATCTCGGGAGCATCATAGACAAAAAAGGCGGCACTGATGCAGATGTCAGAGCACGAATCGGTAAAGCCAAAGCAGCCTTTCTCCAGTTGAAAAAAGTGTGGAGTTCCAGAGAGCTGTCACAACACACCAAAGTCCGGATTTTCAACTCCAATGTAAAAGCAGTTCTCCTATATGAGCAGAGACTTGGAGATTGACAAAAACCACAGTCAACAGAGTACAGACCTTCATGAACAGTTGCCTTAGAAGAATTTTGAAAATCCACTGGCCAGAGAAGATCAGCAACGTCAGACTCTGGGAGAGAACAGAGCAGATAACAGCAGAGAATGAAATTGGGCCACGAAGATGGGGATGGATCGGTCACAGTCTGAGAAAGCCAGCTTCCAGTATCACTAGGCAGGCATTGTCATGGAACCCCTAGGGAAAGAGGAAAAGAGGTAGGCCGAGAAACTCCTGGCGTCGTGACCTCCAAGCAGACATCAAGAGACTGGGAACCACCTGGAGTAGAATCGAAGGAGAAGCACAGGACAGGAGTTGCTGGAGGTCTCTCGTCGATGGCCTATACCCGGGTAGGGGTGACAGGCGTAAGTAAGTAAGTATGATATGGGTTAAGGGTCTGCAGGCAATCATAGTCTTTAACTCATTTGAGATGTGCCGCCTCCGGATATGTGGCAAAAGCCGCGTATCCGGAGGCAGCACTTACTGAATGAGTTATAAGTGACAGGTGGCACATTTCACCCTTCAATTCAAGCCATCTTGTCAGAGACCACCTGTCTTTTAAGATATTTTTCCTTGCATAAAAGGTGGCTGCTGAAAACAACCCCTGAGCAAAATGACTTTAAGACTTGTTTTATTCAAAGATGAGATGCATTTTACGTCCGTAATCTCCCTGACATGCGTAGTCTATAGAACTTACCTTGGTAAATATTTCCAAATTTACCACCAGTTGGCTTGAGTCTGACACCGTGCGGTGTCTGATTGTGACCGTGTCCTTGCATGGCTTGCTGAGTCTCCTCACACAATAGCTATACAGTAGAACCTGTTTTGAGCAACCACCCATATTAGAGATCACCTATCAATAAAGACCATCATTTAGGTGGTTGTAGCTGTGACTGTGGCTGTAGCTACCAAATGATGGTCTTTAATGACTGATGACACTTTTTTTTTTTTTTTTTTGCTCTTTAAGACTTCTCTTGAAAGAGGACTTTTCCTTGTAGAAAAAAACAGGTTCTAGTGTATTCAATGCTAATGTAACACCACATACTGCACTGGCTAAACTGACCTTGGTAAATGTTGCTGAACTTCCCACCAGTGGGTTTAAGTCGGACACCAAGTGGCGACTGGCTGCGTTCACTCTCTTGCACAGTTTGTTGAGTCACTGCAAATGAAACAGGAAATAGCAAGTTGAAATGTGTACTGGTCCATGAATTTGAACCTCAGAGCTCTAGGCCATGAGGTCCAAAATCACAGACCAGTGCACACACTGAAAGATCCAAATTCACAGACCCAAACAAGAGCATCCACTAAACAGCAGCAGATCAGAAAAGAGTTCGTTTCATTAACCCTTTTCATCCTGATGCGCTATTGCTTGAAATAAATTTGACTATGATAATTTAAGTGGAACTAAAACGGTTGATCTATCTCCTATTCTGTAATGTAACCTTCATAGGACAATAAGCTTTCTTTTTTCTTTAAAATGGGTTATACAAGCTCTTTCCTGATTTGCTTTTGCTCTTTCCTTCCTGAGAGGTGAACAACAAACATTGTTCAGAAATAAGAAGTAGGTCAAACTTGCACATCTACAAAAACAGTAGATCAAAAGCTCTGACAAAACTGCCATATTGCATGCTTGTCGGAGTTTTTAATTTCATTATTTTGCATCAAAAGATGTGGATGTTTTATTTTTTTAAAAAACACTACTGGTTTATGTAAAACCTCTATTCTTATAGGTTTCCTGCATGCCAAGGCCATCAAGCTGAAGTCGGTCACAGTAGACCTGTGCATGACTGTGTACAAGCCCACTATGGCTGACTTCAGCCTCATAGCTTTTGCATACAGGTTAGAATCCCAGGCACTAACATAGCAAGAAAAGTAAAACAACTTTAACAGTTGGTTTTGAGGGGGAAAAAAGATCCCACAAATGTTAGTACAGACGAACATCATGGTAACACTGAAACAGTGAAGTGAGAAGAACGTACTGGAGTTTCTTTCTTTTGGGGAATTTCTTTGCGTTTCATACACTTGGCGGCCACCTTTTTGGTCTGGATTCTTGCTTTTCCAGTATTTCCAAATATGATAAAATAACAAGAACGACCAGTTCAACTTAAACACAAAAACAGAATATGGCAGATTAAACGACAGTTGCTAACTCTTCCGCATTTTCTGTCAGCACATTGGGTCAAAGGGAAGCAGGAAGTTCCACAGATGATACAAATTTACTGAACAATACACAATCTGAGAACGTGCGAGTGGGTGAATTCATTCGTTTTTAGGAAAATAGTATTTTACAGCATGCGTCATCCTAACAGCTGTACAGGTAATGCGTGATTAGTATTTTAAACTTGGGATGTAAATGAGGCCATGCATTGCTAGGCTGCAGGGGGTCATGGTGATCTACATCTCTGGCTGGAATCATTCATACCCCGGTGCAAGTAATGAGTCAGATTTCTTTTTAAAAGGCAAGCAACACAGATCCTCATGAGCACTTGCAAATGCGGGAGCATGTGAGAATCTATGCATCTAGCCGAGACAATTCATACTGTAATGAGTCAGCGAGGCTTTCCCAAATATTGTTTCCAGTGACTGGCACGGAAGTGGATACAGTACTCTGAACCTACAAATACAGCTTATGTCTTTATATATTCTTCTGTTGCAAGAGACATAGATCTTCATGAGCCCCCACAATTGCGGGGGCTCATGAGGATCTATGCCTCTTGCTGGCCTCACACAGAACTCTCGTGCTTACCATTGTTCTCAGGTGGTGCTGTCCGCTTCAGTTTCACTTGGCTCAGTTCTGCCATCATGGCACAGCTGATTTGGTTTCCATGGGTACCATTCGTCCTCCCCTCGTCTCTAGAATGATGCACTGCCCGTGGGCTCATCGGTGACGCGGAAGCAGCCGGGGGCACTGCTCGCACATTTTTTCGATTATCCACCCTTGCTGCGGGGAAAAAGTCTGGCGGTGGGGGCGGGAGAGGTGGGGAGGGGGACCGCGTTTCTTGTGTGGCTGCAACGTACCTCTGCTGCAAAGGGACAGGCGGGGGTGGGGCAGGAAAGGATGGTGGTGGAGGGGGTGGGGCGGAGCCTGCAGACTGTGATGCAACAGGCTGGAATGCGCTGTTCACTGACCCGCGACTGGGTGATGAGGATGATGATGATCGGCGTGACACAGGGGGTGAGGGGTGGGGTTTAGTCACGATGTGGTGATGCGTGTGGCCGTGTCGAGGAGAACTGAGCGGCCCAGGTAATGACACCCCACTAGGTGGTGGCTGCGGTCCCCTCTGCCCCCCATACATCTGTGCTGGGGTGAGAGGAGGCTGAGAGTGTGTTGGCGAGTATGGATAGCCCTGCTGTCCGCCAATTGGCTGCTGCTGCCATGATGATGACCCCTGAAAAGCATGACCTTGAGGGGGGTACCCCATCTGACTTCCATCACCAGAGTTTACAACACCATTCACAGGTCCAGGAGCACTTTTTGCTGCCTCGTTTTTGCGGTATTCTGCGTAGGGCTGGAAGCCTCGGCCCTGACCATCACCTGTGGGGTACCCTTCTGACACCATGCGCGACTTTGTCAAGTTGCCATTACTGGCTCCATGCTGCCTTTGTTGTAGCACCTTAGGGTCAATCCCTGCTGCGTAAGAAAATGGCCGACTGTCTTGGAAGCGACTGCTGCTGCTGCAGGCTGCAGATGGGTCGTAGTTATGATGATGCGGGGAGTCAAACACTTCGTTCAGTTCGTTGCACAGGTCAGCGGAAGAGATGGATTCCTTGGGGCAACAGATAAAACAACCTTGGTGAAAGCTCTCTTTTTATAAATTCTGGTTGTACACAACTTTCCACCCTTTCTAAGATATGGATTTCACTGGATATTAACCGATTTAGCCCCAACACACTACAGCAGGAGATGGATCGATGATGATAAATGGTGCCTGATGGCATCAATCTGATCTGGCACTACTCTTTGATTATCATGGTCGATCCATCTCCTGCAGCTGGTACATAATACTCATTAGGTGACACTCGTTTGTGACAAAATCTGGGGTTAATCCTTTGGCTGTTGACAGCAGGTTTTGGTCATGATTCCTGCAGTTTTTGGTCATGATTCCTGCAGTTTTTGGTCATGATTCCTGCAGTTTTTGGTCATGATTCCTGCAGGAATCACCTTGACAAAATGAGCCCTACCAACAGCCAAAGGGAGAAATCCTCAAAACATTAAATCTTTTGAGACGAGCCGCATCCGGATTCACAGCTTTACGCTGTGAATCCGGATGCAGCACATCTCGAAAGAGTTAACAAAATACAAAACTGTGAACTAAGCATCATCTAACTGACAATATCAAAGCAACACTGCGATAAAGGAGGATTGAATCTTCCTTATATTCACTGACAATTTTGACCATGAACATTTTCTGTTTTGCAACTAGACTTTTTCACTTTGCTGAAGGAAAAATATACTGAAGAGCAAAAGAAATGCGACATTTTTGGAATCATCGCAAACACTTAGGTGTTTCCGATGATTAAAAAAAATGTGCCATTTCTTAGTGTTTCCGATGATTCCAAAAATGTCACATTTCTTTCGCTCCTCAGTATACATGTGCCCACATGAAATGCAGGTGTTGCAGTCACACCATATTTTGAAATCACACTAACGAGGTGCTGAATTTATGAAGGCTTATGAAATAAAGATACTCAGTCCTTCGGTCAACATCTGCCCTAGTTGACCATACACAGCTGCGCGTGGGACAATTAAGCGTGATGTCTGCCTGAGGACCTATAGCTCGCCAGGTATCCACTCAAGAGGTAGAAACCATTCCATGTTATATATTGTGATTTTGTATTATACCGAGGCTGACCTATATATAACACAATAATAGTGAGGTTTTGTTTGCAACGATTGACTCCCAACATTGAACTAGTGACATCACGGCTGATAGCAACCGTAAGCATAGACAATACTACAAACATCTCCAAGAGGCATAGATCTACATGAGCCCAGAGGACTCATGAAGATCTATGCCTCTTGAAAATGTTTCCAATTGCTGTCCATGCTCATAGTACAACCTGTTTGTCATTAGTGACTTCACTTTTGCTCGTTGTTGAGTGTCATTTGTTTGCAAAAGCAACCTCACCAATACTACAATACATTGTGCGGGCACTTGCTCCCAGCTTGAAAATCCACTCAAAGTGCCACTGCATGCTGAATCTAACATGCCCAACCCATATCATACTGAGGCTGAAAGCTTCAAATTTGTACACTGCCATATATGCAAGCTACATTTCATAGTACTTACAGATAAGGATATAGACCAATGGCTTTAGTTCAAGGGTGGTGCCAGAATAGCTTGGCGCCTAGAGGCGCCAAGCTATTCTGGTACTACCCTTGAACTATTTTACTTACTTACTTACGCCTGTCACCCCTACCCGGGTATAGGCCGTCGACGAGAGACCTCCAGCAACTCCTGTCCTGTGCTTCTCCTTCGATTCTACTCCAGGTGGTTCCCAGTCTCTTGATGTCTGCTTGGAGGTCTCGACGCCAGGAGTTTCTTGGCCTACCTCTTTTCCTCTTTCCCTGGGGGTTCCATGACAATGCCTGCCTAGTGATACTGGAAGCTGGCTTTCTCAGACTGTGACCGATCCATCCCCATCTTCTTCGCCCAATTTCATTTTTTGCTGTTATCTGCTCTGTTCTGTCCCAGAGTCTGACGTTGCTGATCTTCTCTGGCCAGTGGATTTTCAAAATTCTTCTAAGGCAACTGTTCATGAAGGTCTGTACTCTGTTGACTGTGGTTTTTGTCAATCTCCAAGTCTCTGCTCCATATAGGAGAACTGCTTTTACATTGGAGTTGAAAATCCGGACTTTGGTGTGTTGTGACAGCTCTCTGGAACTCCACACTTTTTTCAACTGGAGAAAGGCTGCTCTGGCTTTACCGATTTGTGCTCTGACATCTGCATCAGTGCCGCCTTTTTTGTCTATGATGCTCCCGAGATAGGTGAAGGACTCCACCTCCTCCAACAGGGTGCCAGCAAGCAAGATTGGTTCTTCCCTGGTTGTGTTCAGCCTCATTGTCTTTGTTTTCTGTTTGTGAATGGTGAGGCCCACTTGGGACAAGATGTCAGCAAGCCTCGTGGTCTTGTCCTGCATTTGTTGATGAGTGTGGGACAGTAATGCCAAGTCGTCTGCAAAATCGAGGTCGTCAAGCTGTGTCCACAGTGTCCACTGTATTCCACTTCGTCTGTGCTCTGTGGTCATCTTCATGACCCAGTCTATGGCCAGTAGGAAGAGGAACGGAGACAGCAGACACCCCTGCCTGACACCAGTTCTGACCTGGAGCTCCATGGTGAACTGCCCTTCGTGGATCACGCGACATGTCATGCCATCATAGCTGCTCTTGATCAGGCGGACGAGCTTTGTGGGTACACCGTAGTGTCGTAGGAGTTTCCACAGAGTCTCTCGGTCCACGCTGTCAAATGCTTTCTCATAATCCACAAAGTTGACGTACAGCGGGGAGCTCCACTCTAGAGACTGTTCCACGATGATGCGGAGAGTGGCGATCTGGTCTGTACATGATCGGTTCTTCCTGAATCCTGCTTGCTGGTCTCTCAGCTGGGGGTCAACGGAGCTCTTCATTCTCTCTAGGATGATCCTGTTGAAGACCTTTCCTGGTACTGACAGCAAGGTGATTCCTCTGTAGTTGGAACACTTGCTGAGGTCGCCTTTCTTGGGAAGCTTGATTAGGTACCCCTACTTCCAGTCAGCTGGCATCACCGCCTCTTCCCAGATCTTTCCAAACAGTGGGTACAGCATCTCCACTGTTGTCTCTAGGTCTGCTTTCAGAGACTCCGCTGGGATGCCATCTGGCCCTGCTGCTTTGCCATTCTTCAAAAATGCCACTGCTCTTCTGATCTCTTCCCGGCTGGGTCTGTCACAGCTGATGGGTAGGTCGGTCTCTGCCGGCTGGATGTCGGGGGGGTTGGGTGGGCTAGGTCTGTTCAGTAACTCTTCAAAATACTCGGCCCATCTGTCGAGTTGGTCTGCTCTGTCTGCAATAGGCTTGCCTTCTTTGTCTTTTACTGGTCTTTCTGTATGGCCATACTTACCCGATAATCTTCTGGTAATGTCGTAGAGCTGTTTCATGTTGCCGCTGCCTGCTGCCTTTTCTGCCTCTGCTGCCAGGCTGTCTGTGTAGGCCCTCTTGTCTGCCCTGATACTTCTCTTCACCTCGCGGTTGGCTTCTGAGTATTCCTCCTGTGCCCTTACTTTGGCTGCTCTCGTGCGACTGTTGTTGACCGCTGCTTTCTTCTGCTTCCTCGCTTCTATCTTCTTCAAGGTCTGTGCCGACAGCCAGTCCTTGTGATGGTGTTTCCTGAACCCTACAGTGTCTTTGCAGGTTGAGTTCAGCGCCTCTCTAACTGCCTTCCACTGCTGCTCTGTGGTGACCGCCTCCTCTTCATTTACTAGCTCCTGTAGCGCTTGAAACCGGTTGGACAGCACCAGTTTGAACTCTTCTCTAACTCCAGTTTCTCTCAGGAGGCCTACATTATAGCGCTGTCTTCTTGTTGTCTCTGTGCGGCTTTTCTTTAGCTTGAGCTTCATTCTTAAGGTAAGCAGATGGTGGTCTGAGGCGACATCTGCTCCCCTCCTCACTTGAACATCTTGAAGGGATCTTCTAAATTTCTTGCTAATGCAGATATGGTCTATTTCGTTTTCTGTTGTATGGTCAGGTGAGACCCAAGTTGCTTTGTGTATTCTTCTGTGTGGGAAGATGCTGCCTCCAATGACAAGTCAGTTTAGAGCACAAAAGTCTACAAACCTCTCCCCGTTCTCACTCATCTCCGAGCCTAGTCCCTGTCTCCCCATCACCTCTTCGTATCCGGTGTTGTCCTCCCCTATTTTGGCATTAAAATCGCCCATGACGATGGTGATGTCTCGCTCCGCACATTTGTCCACGGCACTCTGGAGTCGGTCGTAGAACTCTTGTTTCTCTTCCTCGTCACTGTCATTGTTGGGCGCATAACACTGGATGACGTTCAGCTTGAGCTTTTTCTTGGTTCTAAAGGCTGCTGTGATAATTCTTGGCCCAAGAGGTTCCCAGCCCATCAGCGCTCTCTGTGCCACTGGTGACAGCATGAATGCTACTCCTTCTGTATGGGGGGCATTTTCCTCTTCATGACCTGAATACAGAATCATCTCCCCACTTAACAGCCTTTTCTGGCCAGACTGCGTCCATCTGGCTTCACTGATACCTAGCAGGGAAAGGTTGTACTTTTACATTTCCGCTGCTATCTGGGCGGCCTTGCCGCTCTGGTACATGGTCTTGACGTTCCATGTGCCCATGGTTGTGTCCATGGATAGAGAGAGGCGGCTCGGTCCTGTGGCTTCCGAAGACTTCCGGCTTTCACCACAGGACGTCATAAGTCTTCTAGTAGAAGAACCTTCCTCCTCCAGGAAAGGAATTACTGTTAGTCTTTTCGTCAGCGTTTTTGTAGCTATTTCCTTTTTTGCAGGGTGGGGAAGCTACCCCCACGCCCAACCCCCTTACTAGGAGGACCAGGGGTTTTCTGTCGGGGTCACCTTCCCTTAGACCATGTTGGTTCACGGCACCTTATTTCATTCGGTGCACCCCTCTCACGAGGGACCCCCTATCCACCACCCAGGGGACGCGCCTCAACGCCATATGGTCCCAGCGCGAGGTTGAACTATTTTAGTCAAACTTATTTCACACACTGGCGTATTCCGAATGATAAGGGTGAACCTCTTCCCTGCCATTGGACATATTTTGCTTCCGAACTCTTCCTTCATTTTAATGACAAAAAAGAAGTCACAACCGTTTAAGGAGCATGAGTACAAATTGGTCTCAAGCAAAAGGCACAGATCCTCATGAGCCCCTGCAGTTGCGGGGGCTCATGAGGATCTGTGCCTTTTGCAGTTGGATCGAGTTCACTTCTTCTCTGCCTTTGACTGCTTACATGACATATCGCTTATCATTTGTCGACCTACCCTGCTGGAGATGGAAGATTTGCGACTAGACTGTGAAGTAAGCTGAGTGTCAGGGCTGCGTTCAGGGACCTGTGGGGGCAGTCGCTTGATACCTGGAGGCTGGTAAAAAAAATTTGTGCACTAGGATAAATTAAGGCTCAATTGTAATTGTAATAACCATGCTATAGTACAACCCTGATCACTGATAACTACCTCAAACTGAGATTGATCTGTGTAAATGAGGGCACACCTTGCTTTCAAGATGTATGAATTTTCATGAGCTTCTGCAGGGGCAGGATCCAGACCAAAAAGGTGACTGCCAAGCATGAAAAATGCAGAGAAGAACCCAAACGAGAAAGAAACACGCTTATAAAAGACAGTTACAACACAATTTATGAAATATTTTCAGTGAAAATTAACAAAAAACCATTATAGAAACAAGTATAGAAATTTGTTAGCGACTGATTTTTATACTTGTTTGTCTGTGCATTTTGAAAAAAAATTAATAATAATATTAATAGTTGTAACTGTCTTTTTTAAGCGTGTTTCTTTCTCCGTTGGGTTCTTCCCTGCAGCAGCAGGGGCTCATGAAAATGCATGCCTCTTGCAGATGGAACATGCACGCTCGGCACACTGATCTCCGTGCATTTACGTCTTTATTCTAGGTCTGATTTGAGGATAACCTCTGTTGTTAACTGATTAGGACATGAATTGTTTCCCTTGAATCGCCTACTATGAGTCCAAGTGAGAAGTACAAGCGATCAGAAGCTTGCACCTAGCATAATGATCAGTATGTCTGTGTGCATACGTCAACTAAAATTCATGTTTAAACATACACATCTGCTGTAACCCATTTAGCCCCGTGACCCTGCAGCAGGAGATGGATTGATCATGATAATTCAAGGGTAGTGCCAGATGAGCTTGGCGCCTTCAGGCACAAAGCCCTTGAATTATGATCAATCAATCTCCTACAACTGGTACATAGTTGTTAGACAACACCACCAAAAGTTTGGAAATGCGGCCAAGGGGTTATGAGGGTGGAGAAAAAAAGATCATATATATCCTATTTTTAAAAAGAATATATACAAAAAGATACAATTTTCAGGTGTAACAAATACTTTACTGAATGCAAATAGGATTATTTCTTATGCCCTTCACTGTCGAGAATAAATCAACACCATACAACTGCAGGAGATATCAAACCTCATGAGCCCCTGCAGCCACAGCTGCGGGGGCTCATGAGGATCTATGCCTCCTCCTCAAGCCACTTTGTAGATTGCTCTCTTGATGGCTGGGGATCTTTAGAGACTTAACTTGCAACGATTTCCGAAGCACAATTTGCATCTACTGGTAATAAATGGTTGACAGCAGGCGATGGATCGACCATGATAATGCTGTCAATGGGTCGACCGTGATAATTCAAGGGAATACCAGATTAGCTTGGCAAATTATGGTGCCAAGCTAATCTGGCACTACCCTTGAATTATCATAGGTGACATCTCCATCAGCCGTGGAGTTAAACGAGTTAAAATTCCTTTCGCTGGCACTGTAACAAACAAGCAAACGGGGGTGGGGGGGGGGGGGGGGGTGGGGTGGAATTTATACCTGATGCCCATTAGCGGCTGCATGGTTGAACCCAGTCTGATACGAGTACATTTCCCGCGGGGAGGGTGGGAAGGCACGGGATGGGTCCAAGACCACATCGTGGGGGTAGCAGGGGGTGGGGTGGTGGATGGGCTTGCGGTGCATCTCTGATGATGTTAGCTGCTGGGCGAGGGAGGCCACGTCTGTGTAGGCATCGTCAAGGTTGTAGTTGTTGTCCGCGTCACCTGTAGGACTGAAGGCTTCGGTGTAGAGGGGTTCTGATTCACCTGAGGCATAAACAAACAAAAACTACATGTAGTGCATGTATGTAAGCGTTGGGGGATGCTGTCAACGCGACCCAGCTGCAAGAGATCCTCACAAGCAAGAATCTAAGCCTCTTGGCCGGTTTGTTCGATATTAACCCCTTGACAGCTACCAATGACTCGTCTTTTCTGCCAACAGTGCCATCAGCAGCAGCCAAGCGGTGAACCTGTCATTCCTGTTTTAGAACTACAAGTGTAGTTTCAGTACACAAAAGTGGAATACATGAGACATATAAGTATGCAAACACACACAGAGATACGCGTCATACACACGCATGTGTCTGCACACACTGACACACACACACACAAACACACTTCTGAGCTAAGTAAACATTCACCGGCAATACATACACAATCATGTAGCTCTATGAAATGGAGACGACAAAATACCATGAATATGCCAATCAGTGGAAATAGAAACAGAGATGTCAGCACAAACCAGCCCGAAACAAAATAAAGCTTATCCTTGAAAACTGCCACTAGAGAAAAATACAACCATAACATGCCCAAAATACACCTTGAAAACTTTAACACGCGCAAAAAGCAAAGCTGTGCGCTCAGGCCGACATCGGCTACAGCCGTGCGCGGGCCAACAGCGGCTGATGTCGGCCCGAGGACACTCTGCTCACTGGACGGGTGCCGGCTTTTCCTGGCGAATTCTATCAAAACATTTGTACCTGAAACTCCGCACAAAAACAGCTGGGGGAGATTTTCCACATGCCCGAAAGTTACGCCTGCAGGAGACAAGGTACGTCAGTTAACGCAACGCAGGCTTTTTCACACCCACTGCCGAAAGGCGGCGTAGACTGAGTTTTAAACCGAGTATCAGCGCTGAGAAAATGTGAAACCACCCAAATGCAAGAGGCATAGACCTTCATGAGCCCCCGCAGTTGCGGGGGCTCATGAAGGTCTATGCCTCTTGCTCAGACCACTTTGCATCCATGGACAGCTAGGTTTTGTGTGTGTGTGTGTGTGTGTGTGTCGGTGTGTTGAATTAACGAAGATTACAGAAACACAGTCTGCCGTCAAGTGGCCACTGAACGGGCTGAAACGGTGAGCTAAGCATTCCACTATATAGCACGGTAGATAAACTGACGATGGCAATGGTATAAGGCAAACAGTTCGTAACTTCAGTCAGATATAATTATTAATTATATATGCGTCCAATCTAACACAGGCGACGGCCGGCCCGTTCGACTGACGTACCCGCCGAGTTAACAGCTGAAAGCGGGGAGTGCCGGCTTATACGGTGCTGCCGAAGTACAGCATGGCATACAACAGGCCTTGCAGCCGGAACCATGAACAGACTCAGTGACAAACCAGTTCAGGGGTAGTGTTTCGTTGAACGCCGTAGGAGACTTTTGAGACACGGCGCTTTATGCCCGCCGCCTACCCGCTCGAGCCGAACTGGTGGGGCCAGTTGCATGAAAGAGCTATCAATCCATCTACAGACATGGCAACAGGCTAATCCTACCCCATCATGCTGCCGAATGACACTGACTCAGTTGTGCACCCATAGCCGTTACTCCGTGTACATGTAATCAGTCAGATGGTCCACACCGGTTGTCTCCTTCGTGATTCGATACCGCCGATCAGCGACGGCAAATCCTTGAAGACAACCAGTGTGCAGAGGGTATATACTACACCGACACACATGTTTTTACTCGCAACAGTTTGAGTCAGTCAGGTTTGTCAAGATGCAGAGGAACGGACACTGGTTGTCTCCCTCGATTCGCTACCGCTAGCGAATCGAGGAAGACAACCAGCCTAGTGATGTGGACGGGTGCTGCCGGAGATGGGACGGATGATGGTTGATATCTCTGAGGTAGGAAACAAATGTGACCACAGTTTCCTAGGACTCAGAGTCAGAACAGAGGGGCCTCTCAAAGCCTAGGATTTTATCTCTGTGTGATCCGTCAGGTGTGTCAGTGTGCGCGCGCGTGTGTGTGTGTGTGTGTGTGTGTTGTATGTGTGTTGTCACGTCAGCCTCGTCAGTCGTGTGTGTGACGGCGGCCACGGTGTGTGCGTACGTGACGGCCGTGCGCGTGTGTGTGCTGTGGACATGCGATGCGGTGCGGTGCTCTCGCGCGCGTCACGCCCATCAGTGTGCGTATGCGCTGACAGATGAACATACACTGACACTGAGCCAGATCAACAGACAAGTAGAGAAAGTTGTGACAAACTCATACACACTGACAGATGAACATACACCGACACTGAGCCAGATACAGACAAGTAGAGAAAGTTGTGACAAACTCATACACGCTGACAGATGAACTTTTACACTGACACTGAGCCGGATACAGACAAGTAGAGAAAGTTGTGACACTGAAACTCTTACACGTGCATGCACATGATTAAGCAGGTTCTTTCAGTGTTTTATTCATATTTTTTTTCTTATCATTTAATTTTTTGTTGGGGGTGGCCGGGGTGGGGTACTCGAAAGGCCCGGGAAAACCCTTGGATAACCACCCCCCCCCCCCCCCACTCTCCAACCGCATACTGTCTACTGAATGACTTTATCAACTGACCATACATCAAATTACCATACATCATTTGAAATCGCCGTTCACGGTAACGTGACATATAAGCCGCGATATGTTTTGATGATTTATCAGTTGAAAATTTATGTTGGATTGAGCATGAGAAACACAATCTGTTATCGTGAAATGCTCTGGCTTTTCAGTCTTTGTAAAGACCGCTTTGGCGGGAGGTGGGTGGGGTGGTGGTGGTGGTGGTGGTGGTGGGGGGGGGGGGGTCTCGAATGATTTAACCCCTTGAGTTGATACTGACAACACCGCTCGACATATGACGCGGCCAAAGACGCTTAACTACGTCGAGTCTTTTACGTCGACTGACTCGTGAGGTATCGTCACTGCCGAGTAGCAGCCAAGGGGTTAAGAAATGGGGGTGGGGGTGGGGGTAGGAAGAGAACGAGATTGGGGAAGTTATGGGGTGGATGTAAGTGCACGCATCACGGCAGTTGCAATCATCTTTCGGTTTTCACCCGCTCCGCCGTCAAACGTCCCACCGACGTCAGCTCATTTAGAATCGCAGCCGGCTTCAAAGTTTACCGTCATATGTCGAAAGATATGACTGAACCACCCATGATAGTTCAAGGGTAGTGCCAGATTAGCTTGGCGCCTCAAAGGCGCCAAGCTAATCTGGCACTGCCCTTGAACTATCATGGCCGAATCCGAACTCTTTCACTGAGGAGGGCAAACCAATCAGCTGCCACCCTTGAGCTATCATGGGTTAGTATTCGTCTGCCGTAGTTGGCGCTGGAAACGACTGAAGGAGCTGTAACGGCGAAATGGACGTGTGAGGCTGTTTACGGTGAGATAAACGAAAACATACATGCAGGCATGCTGTCGGTTTGTTTTACTGCACGCACATGCATGCGTGCGTGCATCGCTGCCCTGCGAACTTGAAGGCAAAAGATAGCAAGTGCACTTGACGAGAATAGCGAGATTTACGTTATATTTCAGCGAGACTCTCGCTTTTCAATAAAAATGGATTTGCCGCTGTCTTTACTAGCCTCGACAAAGTAGATTTCTCTCACTCTCTCCCTCCCTCTCTCTCTCTCCGTCTCCTCCCCGGCTCCCTCTTTCACTGTTGTTTATTTTATTCAACAAGCATGTATACATGTACAGTTCTTTCTAGGCTCTCTCGCTCACCTTTTTCTGTCTTGCATTGTGTTCTAAATATTTACGTGTTTAACTCATTCGCCGTCAAAAGACAGCCGAAATTCTCCAATTCGGGAGGCGTCATCGAATGACTATGCATAGTTGCAGGAGATGGATCGACCATGATAATTCAAGGGCAGTGCCAGATTAGCTTGACGCCGACAGGCGCCAAGCTAATCTGGCACTACCCTTGAATTACCATGGTCGACCCATCCCCTTCTGTAGTGGGTTAATTGTCAGAACTAAAGTGTCACATATGTACAACAAAGCCTCAGTGTCAGAAAACAAGTGAACTTCTCTAAAGACAGGTGATCTCTAAAGGGAAGTTTTGAACGGCAAAAAGTGTCACTTGTCATTAAAGACCGTCATTTAGGTGGCCGCGACAGGTGATCCGGCTTTCATAGGGCGGTCGCTCAAAACAGGCCTCGCTGTATTTAGAAAGACGTACGTTGTCTATCCTTGAATAGTAAAATTTCTCGGGGTGTGTGTGAGCACGGTGTGTGTGTACGTGCGTGCGTGTGTACGTGCGTGCGTGCGCGCGCGCGTGTGTGTGTGTGCGTGTGTGTGTGTGTGTGTGTGTGTGTGCGTGTGTGTGTGTGTGTGTGTGTGTGTGTCTCTCTCTCTGTCTCTGTCTCTCTCTCTCTCTCCGGCCTCTCTACCCCCTCTCTCCAGGCGTCGAAAATTCCGGTACAAGAAAATCATCTCCCGCCCCCCTTCTTTTTTTTTTTTTGAGCTCTCTCTTATTCCGTAAAAAATAATCTTTACAACTGAATCTCTCTCTTACTCTCTCTCTCCAGGCGGCGAAAATTACCGTATAAGAAAATCATCTCTCCCCCTCCCTCTTTCCCGAGTCTCTCTCTTATTCAGTAAAAACTCTCCTCTCTCTCTCTCGGCAATAATTATCGACCCATGTTCATTGACAAAGCCATCCGCCGGCGCCCCCCTAAAGTGCCCGCCCTTGTTCCAAAACCCTCCCCTCAATTTTTAAGGCCTCTGCATGCCACTGAGTGCGCACCAAGACTGCAGCACAAACAAGAAACGGCGGCGTGTTCGCAAGGAGGCGAAGACTGGACGCGACACTGAGTCGACACTATATTATATAGCGTAATAACATGTGCTGGTCTGTGATTTTGAACCTTACGGCCCGGAAGGCCGTAAGGTCCAAAATCACAGACCAGCACACATTGTCAGCTGAGCTTAGGTCCAGAATCACAGATCAGCCCACTTGCGGCAAAATGAGCCTGCTTCAGTCCCTCCGTCAGTGACAAATCATCAGTTTTCTAGACAAGTCTAGTTCCGGCATATCGACGGCAGAGGTGGGGAAAACGGACACTGACACGGCAGGAACACACATACATGACACAGATGAAGATGTGACAGATGACTTGCCGTTACTAGTCTAACTGTTCTGTACGGTAGATTTAAACCGGATTTGCGCACTTTTAAGAAAGAAAGAAACAAACAAAAACAGAGTGGTCTTCAAAGACAGCTGCTCTTTGACGGGCAAAATAAGCTTACAGCCGCCCGGCGAATGATGGTCCGTAATGGCAGGTGATCTCTCACAAGGGCGGTCGCTCAAAACAGGTTCTGCTGTCAGTACTGCATACTGTCTTCCCCGATTGACTAATGCAACACAATACACTGAACAGAATAAACACAGTCATATACGGAGAGAATGCCGGAGAGAGTTGGTTATTTGATATTCGCCCTTTTCATCCTGATAAACCCATGAGTTTGACTACAATAGTTCAGTCAAGGGTGGTGCCAGAATAGCTTGGCGCCTCAGGCGCCAAGCTATTCTGGCACCGCGGCCCTTGAACTAAAACAGTTCAGCTAGCTCCTAATCTGTAATGACGCCTTCATAGGACAATAAGCAAATCAGCCTCAGGATGAAATGGGGTAATGCCGAGAGGGCGACAAATGCCATCTCAGACACACACACACACACACACACACACACACACACACACACACACACACACACACACACACACACACACACCACTTGAAGGGGGAGGGTGTGGGTGGGTGTGTGTCGGAGGGGGGAGGACTGGGAGGGGAAGGGGGGGAGGGAAGGCCTTGCCGGGCGGACTCGAGGGGACGGAGAGAGAGAGAGGGTCTGATATAACGTGACCGCCATTGGGGCCCTGCACCCAGGGCTTGTGTGCACAAGGACTCAGGGAGTGCATGCTGATGACACTGAGACTCGCGATCGATCACGTTTCTCTTTCACGTCCGCGTCATGCAGTCTTCAGCCAGACAGCTCAATATCATGCTATCATCATCAGTCGCGAGAGATGGATCGACTATGATGGCCGCTCAAATGCAGCCGTCTGATCAGCATGGATGGAAGTGATAATGATCGCGGCTTTGATTAACTCAGGTTAACCCTTAGACTGATACTGACGATACCGAACTGCGGGAAAGACTATACCGTTAGGCACAACAAGCGTACAATTTGACGCGAGGGGTTAAAGGGAATATATCATTACCCTCGACGCACTGACCCTAAAGTCCGAAAGTCATAAATTTCGGAGCTTATCAGTCCAGGAGTCCGACAGATCATCCATGATAAGTTCTCGGGTGGTGCCAGAATTGCGCCGCCATGCAATTCTGGCGCCAGCCGAGAACTATCTTTATCGATCAAAATCCAGCTGTAGTATGTAGATTCATCTCCTACTTGGGGCCGCGCGGCGCGAGGAGTTGAGTCCGAAAAGTACCGTGCGGCTACTGCTACCGATTTGCAAGACAGTCGCACGTCCAAGGCACGATAGGGAGACTGAGACAGTGAGACTACCAATATTTCTTCACTGACTGTCAATTTCTCAGTCCCCGGCAGACGTGCACATTTCTCTCCCTATTCCCCCCGCCGCCCCCCCCCCCCCCCCCTGCTCATCCCCCCCCCCCCCACCACCACCCTTTTCTGAGCCTAGTTGTCAAGCGTGTTAGTCACTGTGTTGACTGCAGACTGCAGACCTGGGGCCAGTTGCCGGCATGACTGAGCGAGCTTAGCCTGTACCATCCACTAAGCAAGGTGCCACTACTAAGAAAGGTGCTCCGCTCTAGCGGAGCACCTTGCTTAGTGGCTGGTGCAGGACTATGCTCACTAGTGCAACACACCCCTGGTTCCATGCCGTGCGTCTTTCAATGTCCCTAGAGAATTATGTCCTTGAATTTTGGCCGCCTGTTCCCCAGTCCATCCAAACTCCTATCCTAGCCGACCGACTACGCTGACTACGACAATCAAAATCGAGATGAGGAGGACACAGAAAACCGGCACACGCAAGTTACTAAAGTTACTAAACATGACTTATACAGAACTGATCAAAATGACAGGTTGAACAAAAAATCATCTGCAACAACAGTCTGCATGGGAGGCGGGAGGGGAAGTGGTAAAAGGTGAAAGAGGCTTTAGGGGTGACGATACCACACACGCAAACAAGCACACATGCACGCACAGACGCACGCACATGACAAACACACACACGCACGAGTGCGCGCACACTCCAGCACAACCACAGATATCGAACGGGGCGTGCAATTACGAGATGACTTTTTCTTCACCACCCGGACGACAAAATAATTCTGAATCTTGAGCTTCTAAACTCTCAAGTGACCACGCAGCACACCTGATCACAGTCATGCGTGTACTGGTCTGTGATTTTGGACCTTACGGCTGAAAGCCGTAAGGTCCAAAATTACAGACCAGCACGCAGAGTTCTTTATTCTAGAGGCGTTTCCTGCAGTGACCGGTAACTAACTACATGAGGACGTGGCGGTGTCCTCCGGGACTTGTGACCTCGCGGTCACTCTTCGTTCGTCATTCTGCCCGCCTGCTGTCCCCACCCTTCTGTGATTCCGAAATGACTCCATTTTCTTTGGAAACAAGCATATACATTTGGTTCGCAAGAGGCATAGATCTTCATGAGCCCCCCCCCCCCCCCCCGCATTCGCGGGAGCTCATGAAGATCTATGCCTCTTGCAACTGGGAGAGTTTGCTTCAAGAGTTCTTCCGTGCTATGTCCTGCATTCAGGGCGAAAACTGCCCATCCTCTCGTAAACTGGACACTGCATGACTATTTTCCTTTCGGGAGCAAGAATGTACAAGGCACAGATCCTCATGAGTCCCCCTAGCCTGCGAGGGCTCATGAGGATTTATGCTTCTTGCATGGTTCTGAGTGGGACTGGCCGCTTCACTGAGTCGAAAGTGCTTCCCTGCTCTGTTCGCTGGCAGCAACTGTCTTCATCAGACGGCTATTAGGAAGCATTATTAGAAAGGCCACTACGCGTTATACGAAGATGCAGTTATGGAGGACATCTATACTCGTGCGATGCCTGGAGTGGTTGGTTAGTTATCTGAGTTTAACGCCAAGCAGGCGACTAAGGCCATCTCACAACGGGGTGCCTGGAGCGGACATGGAGCGGCTAATGGTCAGACAAGCCAGCCTTCGTCAGGGTTGGAACCTTCATACATGAAATGATACCATAATGCTAACGGGCTGATAGTATTTTGTTTTCTACAAACAATAATTATATAGCTTATTTATATGTCTTCGTGTATACGTTAACTCACTGGAAACGTGTCGTATACCGATACGCGGCTATTCGCCGCGTATCATCCGTCTACGACTCGTCTCCAACCAGTTAACTCTTCTTGTTTTTATCGAAATGTTTTGGTTGTTGTCACTGCTGCTAAGTGATGAATTACCTGTCTAAGCCAACGCATCGTTCGGTTACTGGAAACGACCCGTGGTTGTTCATAGCAATTACACGTATAAATCCTATCTCATTCGAGACAAGCCGTATCTGGATACGCGGCATTATGCCGCATATTCGGATGCGGCACGTCGCTTAACTCATTCAGCCCGACGCACGTATTTCCCAAATTTTGGAGGCGTCATCTAACGACTATGCACCTGTTGCAGGAGATGGATCGACCATGATAATTCAAGTGTAGTGCCAGATTAGCTTGGCGCAGACAGGCGCCAAGCTAATCTGGCACTACCCTTGAATTGTCATGGTCGACCCATCTCCTGCTGTAGGGCGTCAGGCCTGAATGAGTTAATGAGCTAAAGAAAGGATGAACCTAACTCTGTGTCCGGCTTCGCTTTGCCTGCAAATATCGCTATTAGCGACCTTTTGCAAACTGAGCTGTCACAAAATGGAAGCCGGACTATCGCATTCTGTAACATCAGCATTCGCTAAGTGGATGCTTGACCAGGCAGTAAGACTGATCAGAGAAAACAATTTCTTCTGCAAAAGCTTACCGGCTCTGCCCTGTGCTGGCTAAAAGCAGTAAGTACATTTTCTGGGGGGGGGGGGGGGGGGGGGGGAACTTGAAATCTTCATTGTACTACAATGAAAATCTCGCCAAAAAGGACTTAACGCTCTGTTGCCTCCACTGGGCACAACTAATTATAGCTATCGATGTATATTTCGCTGTCGACGGCACTCTAACTGGGCGGATCTGGGGAAGGTCCTAGGGGTTCCTCTCCACTCCCCCCCACCTCCGTTGTTAGATTATTCGGCCACTCCGTGGAAGAAAGTCTAGCGTCAGGGTCTTTTGTGTCAGGTTGAACGTTGGACCCCCACCCCCACCCCCTCGAGGTAACCGATTCGCCCCTGCTCTAAGATGGGACAATGGAGCGCGGCGTTCAGAAAACATATACCATCTTAATGTTCAGCAAAAAAAACTGAGCTGACCAGCTATATGGTCCTCCGGCGACGTAAATTTCATTATGGAAGGCAATTTGACCTGGGACAGGAGAGTAGTTAACATCGTTACCGACGACAACGGCTATCCATCCATGCGGTCTATTGTCCACCGGCACAGCTATTAATATCGAACCATCTTCTGCGCGGCTCACTCAAGCCGGACAACAAGATCAGTATGGATCCACTACGACAGTTCAAGGGTGGTGCCAGAATGGCTTGGCGTCTATAGGCACCAAGCCATTCTGGCACCACCCTTGAACTATTCATCCTGGAACAGTAGTCATGGGCGATCTGTCTCCCTAGCTGGTAGGAAGTCTCCTGACACAATACATCAAGCCATGCATCAGTGACAGTCGACGAATTATAGTTCAAAGGTGGTGTCAGAATCCCTTGGCGCCTATAGGCGCCAAGCTATTCTGGCACCACCCTTGAACTGTTCATCCTAGAACTGTCATGGTCGATCTGTCTGTCAGGAAAATTAGAAATTCCACCCTAGCACTCGATGTGTTATACAATGTTATGTAGTCCGCTTCAGCCGTGAAATTTGTTGAAAGAACAGTGTGTGTGTGTGTGTGTGTGTGTGTGTGTGTGTGTGTGTGTGTGTGTGTGTGTGTGTGTGCGTGCGTGCGTGCGTGCGTGTGCGTGCGTGCGTGCACGCGAGTGCATGTGTGTGCTCTTGGGCCAACGAGATCTATGATCAGTAATATCTAATAATGCATATAATTTTCTCCCTTGCCAGAACTTCTTCCTATCTACTCTATGCCCTATACTTACGGTAAAAGGTTGATGCTGGTGGTGGTGCAATTGTAGTGCTGGTGGTGTTGGTGGTGGTTGCAGCGGTAATGACAATGGTGGTGGTGGTAGACTGTCGTGCTGGAGACGTCCGCAAATGATTTATAGTGTGTGGGGAGAAAGTGTGTGTGTGTGTGTGTGTGGGGGGGGGGGGGGGCAGACAGAATGTTGAAGAGTCTTCCTTGGGCTGTGGTTGTAAATTAAGTTACTGAGCGCTAGGGGTGTTGGGTAGGCTGAGGCAGTGTGTGTGGGGGGCGGGGGGGGGGGAGGAGGAAGTGGCCGCTTGACCGCTACATGCCCTCTGCTGATGGACGTGGTATCTGGTAACGCTGTTCGATTAGAACTGTGATTGCAGTCGTTAGTGGTTGCTGTGGCAGTCCATTCCACATCTAAGCACCAGACCAGATTACAGCCCTCCCCGCCCATCGCCTGAAGAATGAACGGATCCATGAAAATAGAGCCAGCAAGAGGCATAGGCAGTCTGCGGGGGTTCATGAGGATCTACGCCTCTTGCTGTTGAACGGACTTGACCAAAAGAGTGAGATGGTTGATGCAATAGAATTCTCTGTGTTCGATTGAAGAGAGATTTGTTGTCATTTCCGGTGCAAAGTACCAAAGTACGTGTGCCGTTTTCATCACCCTGGTTGTCTCCCTCGATTCGCTACCGCTGATAAGCGGTAGCGAACTGAGGGAGGCAACCAGTGTGCGTTTCTATTAGTGGCCGCTAAAATCCGCAAGATGCGGACGCAATCGAACATTGCCTGGAACATCAGACGGAAAATGAGGGCCGTTATCGTGCGATTATTGATCTCGGCTGCCGGGTACTGTCTAATTGTACGGGTAGGCTGAGCGTAGCCGTACTGAACACTGAGGGTCCGCGGCACCATTATGAACATTAACCCCTTTGCCGCCACAGTGTCGGAATCATCGCGACAAAAACCGCTACCGACACGCCAAGGGTCAACGTGTAGTACCGTGATTAGGGGGTGGCATTCAGCGCGCCGTGTGCTTCCGTACCGTGTAGGGACCTACTTAATGACTGAGGTACTGAATGAGCAGGCAATCACATTATTAAACACTGTCGACCGCTGCTAATTCAAGGCGGAGCCTACCAATAGGACCGAAATCACCCTGAGCACATGCGGAGTCAAATTCGTTCTCTTGGTTCTCCGCGATTCGCCGGGAGAGGGTGATTACATTGAGAAGCCTGTCGGTTTTCGCGACATTGAATACTTGACCATAACCATTTCCATGCAAAGTTTTCGGCGGCAGCGGCAGCTTGCAGCCCTGCGATGCCGGCCTCGACTGAAACTTGTGGACACGTTCGCCTAGCGCGGTGCCAATTGTTAAACCAGCAAGCAATGGTCCCCGGGCCCACGACGACCGCAGTGGGCCCGCGCACGGCTGTGCGCGGGCCCACTGCGGCCGTCGTGGGCCCAAAGACGTCTTGCTACTGGTCCTAAATCACAGACTAGGACACACACACACACACACACACACACACACACACACACACACACTGCACAAGAGTAGCACAAACACTGGTCATTTCCTGAACGTTCACAAATCAGTCATGTGCACATGCCGTAGGTCACACAAAAGAAAATCCCGGCCAAGAAAGAAACACGTTTAGAAATGATAATTACAACACAATTTATTGTGTTTTAATAGTCTTTTCTAAACGTGATTCTATAGTTGCTGTGAGTTTCTTTGCATTTCACACGTTTGACGGTCACCTTTTTTGCCTGCCCGGGATTTCACAGGTGACAGAGGCACGGGTTCGCAGGTGTTACACCATTTCACGAGACGCTGCGGCAACATAGGAATCGACCATAACAATAAATATTTTCGGTTTAACTCATTCGAAACGTGCCGCCTCCGCGACATAAGCCGTGTATCCGGAGGCGACACGTCTCGAATGAGTTATGGGTAGTGCCTCTTGGCGCAAAGCTATTCTGGCGTCATCCTTGCACTAACACAGTCTGTTTCTTCTCTGAACTGCATTTAACAGCAAAACTGTTTTTGAGCGACCACCCAATAAGAGATGCGGGGTGTGGGGGTGGGGGATGTGGGGGTGGGGGTTGAGGGGGTGGGTGGGTAGCGTGTGCAAGCCTCTTGCACCTTCTCGTCGCCAAAATATCTACAAGCGGGAAGTGAGGAGGGGGGGGGGGGGAGTGAGTGAGTTAGATTGCTTTACGTCCCGCAAGCGACAAAGGCCTTCTCTGGATGTGCCTGCGCTAAATGAAGAAAAGAACTGCAAGAAGCGCAGACAGGAGGGAGAATTTCAAAAGAAAAATACAGATGAATGGACCAGAAAGACAGAAATACAAACCCCCAAAAGAGTAGAACCCACCTTGCAGGGGTTAGACAAGGTGACCCTAGGAACTAAAAAGTAGCAACCCCACCAAGGTCCCCTAGGGCAGACCCGGTGGGGGAGGAGGGCGGGGGGGGGGGGGGGCTGCCCCCAAAAGAACTTTGTTAATATAGCATGTTAAAGAATTTTTGGCCGGGGGAGGGGGGACCCTTGAAACCCCCCTCCCCCAGATCCGCCCCTGCCCCTGACATTGGACGTGAATTCTGCTTCTGCCAAACTATTTCCTTTGTTTCATTTCAATCAAGGTTTGTTTCATTTCATTCCTTCATTTAACGACCAACAGCCACCATCGTCACAGAGCAAGGAACGTGGATACAAACTGATCTCAGCAAGAGTCGCGGGGGCTCATGAGGATCTATGCCTCTTGTAGTTTAACGGCGTTATCGAAAGCATTAACTCATTCGAGACGTGCCGCCGCCGGATAAGCGGCTTATGCCTCGTATCGAATGAGTTAAACACCATAATCTAGGTAGCGGTAGCCTGTCAAGTAAGACAACGTACACTCCTGATCACTTCTGTTCATCGTGTGAATTGACTGAAAAGATCAGTACTGCGCGTTGATTGACTATCATGAAATTCATACGTTTCTCGACCGAGGCAGGCAGGGGTGGGTCTGTGACACCCAAGAGTGAGGATGTTATCTGCTGTAAAGCGATCAATAACGGCTTCAGTTGACTCCAGTCACTGACAGTCGCACATCCTCCTCCTATCCCATCCCTCATTTTTCCTTCTCCCAGTCCACTGAGAAATCGCCCCGTCCCTCATCTCAGTCGCACAACCACTCCCAAGGAAATCCCGCACATCTAATACTGTCTGCCCTGATTTGGCAAAAAGGAGCAGTATGTCCATATCTGTGAAAAGCGAGATCTCCATTGTAATACAATGAAAATGTCGCTATTTAACAGAAATGGACTTACTTAACCCCTTTAGCCCCAAGGTCCCATTTCTCAAATGTTGGAGGTGTTGCCTAATGACTATGTACCACTTGCAGGAGATGGCTTGACCATGATAATTCAAGGTTAGAGCCAGATTAGCTTGGCGCCTGAAGGCGCCAAGCTAATCTGGCACTACCCTTGTCATGGTCAAGCCGTCTCATGCTGTTGGGACTCGGGGCTAATTGGGTTAAAGAAACGTAACGTGACAACAGCGACAGTGACCAGTGACCAGTGACGAAGGTGTACACAAAGTGCCGGGCTGCATAAACATCAAAAGGTACACAGCAGAAGGACATTGAAAGTTCCAACATAGAAACCGGCTTAGAAACATAATATCCATTAAAAACGCGAAAAGTGTCTGTAAGTGTACCCGCAAACAAAGAGCCACCCTGACAACAAAACAAGAACATTTTATTTGTTGCTTACTTCCGATATTCAGCCCACTGTCTGAGCTACCTTCACACACAAAAATTGGATGAGTTATCGCCCATGGCTACCTTGGAGGACACAGGGTTTCATTATGGTGAAAATAAGCAAAACTGGACACACTCTGTGAAGCAAGTTTCCTCTGATATGTTTTAACACACAAGTTGTGTGGATTGCTTATGATGTTATTAACTGCCTCAAACAAAATTTTACTCGAAAAATTCATTAGAGAATCAGAACTTCCGGTGCACACCATTTTCTTAATAAATCTTATTTGATTTAATGTGAATTACTTTCACAACAATTTTTTATGCTCCAGTGACTGACACAGAGATAAAGAACACACCCATATCCATTTGATCAGGTATATATGGCCGCTAACCTAAGATTTTCATGTTTGTGGGTCATGTTGATTATTTAGGTGCCTTTGACAAACAAAAAGTAAGTCAAGACCAAACAGGCCGGATTTTCATGCACACGGACCCTAGTGACACTGCACATTGGTTGGCTTTCAGCTGTGTCCTCTGCAGATGCTCCCCATTTCACTTTCAATATCCTGTGATGGTAGTGTCACTGATGACGCCATAAGTCATCGATGTGCGATTTTTAAGACTAAACATTCGATTTGCACACGACAAAACACACTCTTCATAACATTTTCTAATAAATGACGTCAAAATAACCCGGATTAAAGCATAATTATTTACGACGAAAAATTCGCGTTTTTAATGGAAGTCAGTATACTATAAATCTGTTGTATTTGTCCTTTCTAAGCGCGTTTCTTTCTTTGCTGGAAATTTCTTTACATCTTGTTGGTCAGATGGACAGTGGAATACTCATTGATCAGAGAGAGAGAGAGAGAGAGAGAGAGAGAGACAGAGATAGAGACACAGAGAGACAGAGAGGGAGACAGAGAGACAGACAGACAGACTGACTGACAGACAGACAGACAGACAGACAGACAGACAGAGAGAGAGAGACAGACAGAGAACTCCAACTGAAACTTTATTTAGTAAGGATGAAGACAGTAGGCACATAGGCCGTTTTACATGTCTGTCCTTAATAACATTTTAAATATAACATCAGAAAAGGTAACCAGACAAATACGATACGTACAATTTAATTTAACAAAGAATAATAGTAATAAAAGAGAGAGAGAGAGTGTGTGTGTGTGTGTGCGTGTGTGTGTGTGTGTGTGTGTGTGTGTGTGTGTGTGTGTGTGCGTGTGTGTGTGTGTGTGTGTGTGTGTGTGTGTGTGTGTGTGTGTGTGTGTGTGTGTGTGTGTGTGTGTGTGTGTGTGTGTGTGTGTGTGTGTGTGTGTGTGCGTGCGCGCGCGTGCAAAGAAGGCGTAAACAAGCTCACTTTTACCGTGTACACATTGCAGGCAAATTCTCCATGGTTGCAAAAATCCTACGCCATGAAATGAAATGTGTGCATAATACAACGTGCAATACTGTCCAAACAATTTTATTTGCAAAGAAAATAGTCCCCAAAAATATCAATTAATTATTATCTAACGTACAATGACCGCAATTTCAGATTTCACTTCCTTCCCTAGCAAGTGTGTGCTCATATGCTGCCAGCCTGAGCCTGTTCACGCTTGAGAAGTTCTATTAACCGTGTATTTATTTTCAAGGAGAAGTGCTAGTAACAGATGGCCCCAAGAAGCTCAAGTTCTTTCCGCCGCCTTAGCCATTTTCACCCATTGCTTGACATAAATTTGACCTATGATAGTTCAAGGGTGGTGCCAAAATAGATTGGCGCCTGAGGCGCCAAGCTATTCTGGCACCACCCTTGAACTAAAATGGTTGACCTATCTCCTAATTAGTAATGGAGCCTTCACAGGACAATTAGCAAATTTTTAAAATCGGCCTCAGGATGTCAAGGGTTAAATGGAGATTTTTTCCCCCGGCAAACTGACAGTCCGACACCTTCGTACAGCACAACCTGTTCTGAGCGACCACCCTAATGAGAGATCACCTGTCATTAAAGACCATTATTTAGGTGGCTGTGGCCACCCAAATGCTGGTCTGTAATGTCCCGTGACACTTTTTGTTGCGGGGGTTCATGAGGATCTATGTCTCTTGCTGTAGGGCGATTGAGCATGAGAGGAGTGGAACCGGCTTAATCGTACCATGCAACAGGCATGCGAACCAGGCAACAGCGGAAACAAACCGGAAAATGCTACACGCCTATGACAGTCTGCGTCGCTTATAACACGGTGTTACGTGGTAAAGTCGTAGTCGTAGTATGATAAACACACCAGACGCACGCACGTAAGGTTCTTTTAAATAAACCTCATTCAGCTGCAACCCGTCACACGTGGCTTAAGGATGTAGACAATACTGGAGAACGGTTCCAACAATATTTTAATTCAGCGATGCGATCTCCACACAATGCATTTCCAAATGCATCAACACTGATACAATGCCTCTTCTGCAAATGTCCACACTGGCGACACAATGTTTCTCATACAACGTACTCCACCGTTACGCTGCGTCTCTCACAATGTACACCCCGGCTACACGGGCCACGCACCCACGACAAACTGCTTGTCTCCACAACCGACAATGCAAAAATGAAGACAATGTACTGCCGTGCTTCCCAGCACAAAGTTTTTATAGTTTTTATAGTATAAAAACTTTCTAGTAATGAATTTACACAACGCAACCAATCAGAACGAAACACGTTACTGAAACTCATAAATATTAATAAAAGAAGAACTTTCTCGAATAACTTAAATTGTCTACAAAAATTCGGCTGCTCATTTCAGCCCCAAATCCCAATATGTAATGATATCACACAAAAATATAGCAAACCGTTTACGGCTTTTCACAACACGCAAAGAACGGCTAATTTCACGGGCACAGTAAACAACTATGACCAGCAGCTTTGCTATTATGTTACAAAAATGTACCTTACTCTTTTGACGTCACATGTACGAGGTCACTAGACAGCGCGACTCTGCTTCGAACGTTCTGGTTCATTCTCAACTAATGCTACGCAAAACGAAAATCGACCTCTCTTCTCCGTGCGACTTTTCTAGAAACTTACGCCAAAACCGCTATCATGCACGAATGATACAAAATCTCACTGAAAAGGTACGTGATACGTAACCATGATAGCTCAAATAAATATCGGATCGTTTCCTACTATTAACACATGTATGCTCTCACAGGACAACACAACCACAATCGTAACACACGGTGACTGATCGAATAAGAAAAGTCGAATATTGCAACACTTTTTCTGAAACTGATTCCAGACGGCCACGCTTTTTTCTACATGAAGCACTTTGCTTATAACAAACTTTGAATATAACAGCAAAAACAATTGGATCCCTTCGTACTTATATATCCGAAGTATACTGCACCTATAAATATTAACGTACAGAGTAGATCAGTGAAACCGGCAGACGCCTGCACTTTAAACAAACCCCGCATGGTAGCCAATCTCTCCTTCAGCAAAGGAACTCCACAAACGTTCTTTTTCCCCTCGAACCCAAAGCCTTTAACTCATTCGAGACGCGCTGCATTCTCGAACGCGGCACGTCTCGAATGTGTTAAAACGCCTTCCGAACTGTGACGTGGGGGGGGGGGGGGGGCGGGCGGCAGGGGGCGGGAGAGGGGCTTTTATATTAACTCATTTGAGACGTGCCGCATCCAGATATACGGCATGAAGCCGCGTATCCCAATGCAGCACGTCACGTCTCGAGTGTGTTATATCTAACGACAGAGATGTAACGGACAAGGACGCGAGCTAGGCCTCAAAGTGAGCGTAACAAGCCAGCTGAGCCTGCACTTATTGTACAAAAGTGGCATGGCATCCGGTTCATCTCGTAACCTCGTGCACACTACAGTGACACCGCCAAATGATAATGCTGGAAACAGCGGCACCTTTTGGTGTCACAGGGTTACAGGCGAGCACTGATAAAACCCACCGGAAACCAACCGGCCTCCACCCATGGTTTGCCCTGCGAAGGCAAAAGACAGCCGTCTGTCCGTTTTTGTGAAAAGCGAGATTTGTAATGTACGACAATGAAAATCTCGCTTTTTCACAAAAAATGGACTTCACTGCATGAGGTAGGCTACATTGTAGCCTCACACTCAGGCTGTCACTTGCAAATGTCAAACTTATACAATGCAAACTCACAGGGGGGGGGGGGGGGGGGGGGGGACTGACTGACCCGACATGTGTGCTGACTGGGAGCCGCAAAAGAAATGAGACATTTTTTGGAATCAACGGCAACACTTAACCCTTTCAACCCGAAGGTCCCATCCCTCACATTTTGGAGTTGTGTAACGACTATGTACCAGTTGCAGGAGATGGCTTGACCATGATAATTCAAATTCAAGGGTAGTGAGCTTGGTGCCTAAAAGCGCCAAGCTAATCTGGCACTACCCTTGAATTATCACGGTCAAGCCATCTCTTGCTGTAGGGATCCGGGGCTAGAAGAGTTACAGAAATGCGACCTTTTTGGAATCAACGGAAACACCTTTGTTGATTCCAAAAATGTCGCATTTCTTTCGCTCCTCAGTATATTATATGTATTTTCATTTTTTTTTTTTTTTTTGGTGTTCGCAGGGCGCAATACTGGGGCTGACCGGCGTTGCAAAGACGCATCCGGCGAAGTCACAGACGCCGGAAGCACTCACCAATTTTTGATTCGCTCTGTGAGTGGAAACTATTTCCATTCCCTCCCATTTCCCCAGGTGAGTACGGCATCTGTTTGCAGTTCACCTCCTACGACGACGGCCGCAGTGCCGGGGCCCGCGCACTTCCGTAGGCCCGAAGATCTTTGCGTACTGGGTCTTTCACGCAACTTGAAACGCCAGCTGTACTGACGCGCCGAAGATCGTCCGCGTCAGTTTAGCCGAGTCACGGACAGCCGCGCGGGCTTGCGAGTACTAAGTCCTGGCGCGGCCTCAATGATGAAAGCTCGTGGATAGAGTCTGATTAGCACGCCACTGACTTGGTCAAACGTGAAGACAATCTGGCACCGTCATAGTCGAATCATCTTCTGTAGAAAGCAGGCGATAGTAAATGAAACGGACTCGAGATGGTTCTAGAAATGAAAGGGCTCAACAGCTTGTTTTTGGCTGATTGCCTCCGGCCATAGGTATAGCGATGATATTGAACGGAACCCTCCAGTCGCCACAAGTACTAGCTTGACCACGTGGGAGCCGCAAAAGAAATGGAAACCGCCGGGTTTGAACAGACAGTGGACTATCATTTGCGCGGGGCCGGAGCCGGTGCCGCCGACGGAGTAAGACAAGGCCGCCCCGTGGACATATGTGCGTGAGCCCACTGCGGCCGACGTCGGCCCGAGGAATTTCATAAGGGATCCGGCAGTTATTCTGTCAATGACTACCCTTGGACTATCACTCATGGCCGAGCCGGGCACCAAGCTATAAAGTCGCACCGGCCACTGTAAGCCAGGCGTGGACCTATTGCGGCTGATCGTTGCCGCCCGAGGCCCGGGAGACTGATGCGGCGGGCTTACTCAGTGGAATCGACTGAAACGGACCATGCTGGACGATATCGGCAAGTCAGTCGTGTGATCAGTCAATATAGCGACCAATATCACTGATTGGTCAGGCGGGTTTGTGTAAAGAGCGGATTGGGGGGAGGGGGGGGGGGGGGCGGGCTCTGAGTATTATTTAGCACTGAAGCCGAGGGCCGCATTCCATCGGCTTTTCATCACACTACAAAAAGACTGGAGGGAGGAAGAGAGAGAGAGAGGGGCCCTGTCAGTGAAGGCAAAAGACAGCAATTCGCTGCAATACAATGAAAATGTCACTTTTCACAAAACTAAACTTACTGTTTTTCGCCTTCCTAGGGTAGAGGACTGAGCCTACATCAGTACATGCTCCGCGCCAGCTGTATACCTGCGCTATCACCCAATCAAAGTTGCCTTTCGTTCAGTCACCGACCTCCCTCTCCCCGCCTCTCCCTCTTCCCTCCACATCTGTCTAGTTTTCAAGAGATTTCGCAAAAAGAGGTGGGGGGGTTATGGGGAGAATAAATTTCTCCTCCACGCTGTTCATGATGACGTTTCGGCCAGCACTTCAAATCTGACGCATTGGTGCAGCGCTTGGCGTTGGAGAGCTCTCTGTATCAACCCCTTCCCTGTCAAGAAAAACTAAAAGCACGAGGCATAGATCCTCATGAGCCCCCGCAGTTGCGGGGGTTCATGAGGATCTATGCCTCTTGCTGAAACCACTGTGCATCCATGTTCCTTTGACGGCTGGGGGTCTGTGACGTCACATTTTAGAGTCATTCTGTTTTTTTAAAAAAAAAACACGCACACAGCGTCAACCAGCAGTGAACGAATTGAACGGCCCTTCGCAGCCAGTGGTCAGAGATAGTGTTGCCTGTATGTCCATTTTGAGAAGAAAAAAAGGTTTTAACACGGACATTTACTACTAAGCGTTGTAACTGTCCAGACTAAAAGTGTTTCTTTCACTGCGGGGGTTGTTTTTTGTATTTTTTTTTGCATTTTACACGCTTGGCAGTCACGTGTTGCTTACCCCCCCCCCCCCCCCCCCAGTCGGGACATCGCCAGAGCCCCAATCGTTCAGGAAACACTGTATCATGGTGTGGCCAGTTAGCAAGAGGTATGATTTACTAAATCCTCATGAGCCCCCGCGACTGCGGGGGCTCATGAGGATTTATGCCTCTTGCTAATTCGCCATAGGCCGTGGAGGTTGGGGGAAGTCAACTTACGCCCGAGGAAGATGTCGCTGCTACTTACTGCCAGGTACGAGCGGCAATGTCCGCCTGAAGTGAAAGGAAGGTGTAGAGGGGGAGGGTGGGTGGGTGCGTGGGGAGGCAACGAAAAGTGCCGCCAGATGTTAGTTTTTGCTTGCGGAAAGTATTACTTGTTGGCTGCCCGCTGACAAAGAATAACTGACTCGATAGCAGAGTGAAGGCAGGAAGGAAAGAGAAAGAAGGGGGAAGCCGGGGAAATCTGCTCTGTGAAGGCAAAAGACAGGAGGTCGCCCGGCATTTTCAGTCGTGAAAGCAAGATTTTCATCATTATGGCTATGGTATTGTACACTATGATGAAAATCTCGCTCAGTCACAGCCGGGCAGAGCTACTGACTTAGGAGACAAAACACACTTCAAGCGGGCGATGGAACAGCCATAACTACTGTAAGCTCAAAAGCAGTGCCGGCGGGGTCGGCTTAGTGACTTCAACTGGCCGCAAGTGAGGCACCAAGCGAACCGCCGGGTCCGGCCTTGATCTATCATCCACAACTCCATCTCCCATATATTCTGCCCCACCCCACCCCTTCAGAACTCCGGCCCCCGCCCCCCCCTCCTCCCCCCCCCCCCCAAGCTGCTAAAGTCATTTTTAGGTGTTTCTGAGTCAAGTCAAAAGTCATAGTTGGTGCCAGATGTTACTGAACATAACACATTCGAGACGGTCTGCATTCGGCTGGATACGCGGCGTATCCACTGAAATGCAGCTCGTATCCAACTGAATAGGTTAACCCTTTGGCTGTCGGTAGGTGTTACTGAAGGAATCATCGCGACAAACAGCGCTACCGACAGCCCAAAGGGTTAACGTCTTCTGGGTGTGGGCGAGTATTTCTCGTAGTCAGGCGTGACTCCTGCAGTAGGAATCACTGACATGTACGGAATGGCGTAGGTAGTAGTGACATCTTCCCGCTGAACGGGCAATTCAGTTCCTGTTCAAAGGAAAGGAAACACGTTGAACTGAGAAGGCTCCAACACCACTAATGAAGGCACATCAGTAAGGCGGCGTGCTCAAGTTGTGCCGTGTGAAAGCCGCGTAGGTAAACAGATGCTGAAATGCCGCCAGATCAGTGTTTCAGTGGAAGGACACACTGACGCAAAGAAACATTCCACGAACTAAACTACTGAGCCACCGCTAGCTGTTCTTGGGCTGCCCTTTACTGAACTCATTCTACCCCAGACACACCACAGCAAGATATTGATCGACCATGATAGTTCAAGGGTGATGCCAGAATTCTGGCATCACCCTTGAACTATCTGTGTCCTGCACTGCAATGTCAGTAGTCTTCAGAAGACAACGGCAAAGTTTGGGGACTGATTTCGGTCTTGGGGTACAATGAGTTAAAGACAGCAGAGACGCCGGCAATCCGAACGGCGATAGCACACACACACACACACACACACACACACACACACACACACACACACACACACACACACACACACACACACACACACACACACACGCACACGGGCACAAACGCATGCCGCGCACACACGAGCAGCATTTCTGTGGTCAGCTGCATAAGTGTGCTTATTCCTGCGCCAGCCACTAAGCAAGGTGCTCCGCTATAGCGGAGCACCTTGCTTAGTGGCTGGCACAGGACTAAGCTCGCTCATGCAACTGGCCCCTCGGGTTCAGATGCAAAATCAAACAACCACACAAACATTATTATATATGTATTAAGTCTAACAGAGCTGTACAAGTCTTTACAATTTGATTTAAGAATCAGACAGAATACGATTTTATATAAATATTCACATCTTCGTAATGTTGAACAACCACAACCCCCACCACAACAAACTAGTAGCCTCGTGACACAAAAAGTTCTACCTAAACCACAACCCCCACCACAACAAACTAGTAGCCTCGTGACACAAAAAGTTCTACCTAAACCACAACCCCCACCACAACAAACTAGTAGCCTCGTGACACAAAAAGTTCTACCTAAACCACAACCCCCACCACAACAAACTAGTAGCCTCGTGACACAAAAAGTTCTACCTAAACCACAACCCCCACCACAACAAACTAGTAGCCTCGTGACACAAAAAGTTCTACCTAAACCACAACCCCCACCACAACAAACCAGTAGTCTCGTGACACAAAAAGTTCTACCTATACACTACGTAACTCTTAAGCGTCGAATGCCGAATGGAAGTCATTTAGTTCTGGGAGTTTAAGAGTTAAACATCAATATAGGTCTAAGCAGTTTTATTGTGTGATGCCTGTCGCTATACTAATACTGATAGGTGTGACTGTGAAAACGGACAATGTATGAATACTGATGATATGTATGTCACTGACATTTTTACCCCGACACCGACTGACACTAAGATCGCCCAGTGCTATGACCTAATCCGTCTGCATGTGTTTTGATGGCAATTTCGGGCATGCCCCTCCTGTTCTGAAATGTCACATACGACAACTGTAATAGATGTTGTTCAGTGCAGAGGTGCATCCACTGGCATCAGTACTTGGCCGTTTGCCTTAGCTTGAAGGTCCCAAACAAAAAGCTGGACCCGCCTCCCCCCCCCCCCCCCCCCCTCCAAAAAAACCAAAAAAAAAAAACAAAAAAAAAACACAACCCCACCCTCCCCCCGCGAGGTAACTGATCCGCCCCTGCATTTGTTCAACATCGCCGGCAATTTGTCGTGTAGGCCTAATTAAAACCACAGGACATTTCCCACATACTCTGTTCCGCCAAATGTCGTCTGGTTTTAATTAGGCTATGCCTGACGTGGTGACAAACAAGCAAGTGGCTGTGCTGAGGCTGCGACAGTGAATTTCACGTCAGCTGATCCAGTCCAAAACGTTTTGTTGCATTGTTTCGCCACAAGCCGTATAAATCCCCCCGCCCCCATGACTGATTGTGTGCCACACTGGTTGTCTCCCTCGATTCGCTACCGCAGAACAGCGGTAGCGAATTCAGGTAGACAACCAGAGTGATTGTATGACAGTCTGTTATATATTTGACCTTACCATATCAAGTGTGTGCTGATCTGTAATTTTGGGCCTATGGCTCTACAGCCGCAAAGTCCAAAATTTCGGACCCGCACTCAAGCAGGCACAAAAAAAAACAAAAAAACAACAAAAAAAAAAAACACACACACACACACAGTACGTAACTCGGTTGAATATGTTTCATAAGGCGGTCGAAATCCGCACCAAAAAGGTTAATGCCACTGTCTTTTCTAAGCGTGTTTCTTTCTTCGTTTGGTTCTTCTCTACCGTAAATCTATTATCTACAAATAATAATAATAATAATAATAATAATAATAATAATAATAATAATAAGCGCATTAAATAGGCGCTTTATCCCATTTGAAAATCGGCTCATACGGTACTAAACGTAATACTCATGGCATTACAGAAGTTGCACGTGGAAGCCAGATTTGGTCAAATTAGGTGTCACCTAGCGATTATATAGTGTACCAGCTGTAGGAGATGGATCGACCATGACAGTGCCAGCTGATTAGCTTGGCGCCTGACGTAAAGGCAAGACACTATGTACATGTTTGTGAAAAGAGCGAAATTTTCACTGGACGGTAAATCTTGGATAAACAAATCTTGTTGATACGATAACCGAAGCATGGCCGGTCCAACCTATAAGCGACGTTAATTTACACAGAAGTGCCGGCTCTCGGCCGGGACCTCTGCCGGACAAAAGTGTTGTTAACTCATTCTGCCCGCGTGACACACCACAACAAGACATGGCTCGACCATGTTAGTTCAAGGGTGGTCAGGCAGAATAGCTTGGCGCCTATAGGCGCCAAGCTATTCTGCCTGACCACCCTTGAACTATCATGGTCGATCTGTCTCCTGAATTGTAATGCAGTCCTCCAGAGAATAGCTCAGTAAAAAATGTGGGTATTTCGTCGTACCTCGGGCACAATGAGTTAATACAATAATATACGACTCAGTTTTGTTATACCTGACCTGAGTTATGGGCGAGGAAGACTATATTATTTACACACACACACACACACACAAAAACTGACTGTTTTTCGCCAAATTTGTGCAGAACATGATACGACATAGCTGAAACGACTATTTTGGGAAGTGCCACGTTTGACATGATTCCCGTTGGCATTCACGACTGAACCCCATCCCCCCATCACTGACTGATTTAACCCATTCTACCCCAACACCGAAATCCCCAAATTTTGCCGTTGTCCACTGAAGACTGCACTCTAGAACATGACACAGATCGACCATGATAGTTCAAGGGTGATGCCAGAATAGCTTGGCGCCCATAGGCGCCAAGCTATTCTGGCATCACCCTTGAACTATCATGGTCGATCCTTATCTTGCTTTGGTGTGTCTGGGGTAGAAAGAGTTAACTGAATGGGAGAAAAACAATGGGCATGTCGGCATGTCAGTGCAGAGCGTTTATTGTTACGGGAAATAACAATGGGCTGCATGACTTGGTGAGAGGGGAGGAAAGACCATGTAAACAATGCATGTGGGAACGCTGGATGGCAGAGTTCGCATGGAGACGGGCCGCTTCACGCTCCATGTATAGCACTGGTTGAACTGAGCCCCAGACCCCCACCCGGGGGCACATCCCCATCCCCTAGGGCAAAAGGCCGGTCGATGTTGGAAGTGGGTGAGAGTCTAAACTTGACTTTTGAGGGCTGAAAAAAAAAAAAAAAAAAAAAAAAAGGGAAGAGGAAGTGTGCAAAAAGGGCATGTTTACAGACCAGCCTCAGCCACGGAATAGCACGCCAATCTCGCTGAGTTTATCACCAACACCAAAAAGGAAGATAAGAATAAGACGTGACTGAAATTAGCTTCCATCCGCAACGTGTGATTTATTTTATGAAATTCAATAGTGGCCGTGTCAGTGTGTGAATGTGCATTAACTCAATCGAGACGTGGCATAAGCCGCGTATACGGAGGCGGTACGTCTCGAATGAGTTAATTAATAATAATAATAATAATACATAGTTCTTGTATAGCGCTGTTCTCCTGGAAAACACTGGACTCACTGCGCATGCAGGCGCACACAGATCAGAGGCGGCACACTGACATGATAACTGGGTCATAACAAGGAACCTCGATTGATTAACTCATTCGAGACGTACCGCATCCGGATACGCGGCACGTCTCGAATGTGTTAAAACAACGGTCGGAACAGGAACTGATGCAAATGGTCCCATCTCTGCTCAGCAAGTGGCATAGACTCTCGTGAGCCCCTGCGACTGCAGGGGCTCACGAGAGTCTATGCCGCTTGCAGATGGAAGGGCCTGGAGGCCGGTGAGGGGTTCCAGGCTTCAATCTGTGCAGCCGTCCCTCCTGCCTTTTAGAATGTTCCGTGTGTTGCTCAGTTTGACAACCCAGCTGAACAGGTGTAGCGAAGCCTTTTAACCTGAAAGGCGGCACTGAAACCGCGCCTACATAGTTAGTTCAATTCTACTGCGTTCAAGGCCGCAGTATTTAAAAAAAAAAAAAAATTTTAAAGGCCATTCTTCAACGACGAGGTGCCATTCCACACTGGTCCCCTCGATTCACTGCGCTTGTCAGCCGCAGCGAGAGACATCCAGTGTGGTACCTTACAGCACGGCCGCCGCGCATGAAATCGGCGGCCTTGTCGTCTGTGGGCTTAGTCCTCCGTTTAGTCCCAGATGGTATGACCACTATGATGATTAGTAAGAAAACGTCAGGCGGTCGTTCCGTGGACAGAACTTAGTCATGCATTCTACTACTGACCGTTCTTGACTAACGTCATGGCCAGTTGGTCAATTCCAGCCGAGCCTTGACCAACTGGCGACGACGTACTGATTCAGAATGACCACTGACTGACCAGCAGTCCCGGCTTTGTTTGCCCGCGCGGCGGCTTTGGCAAAGCGGCTGTAGCTATATCTTTACGCAGCATTGACATCTTCTCAACATCTCCGTGACGCGTGTAACTGAAACGTGTTCAGTATTTACGCACCGGCTTTAAGTTTTTCTTTATGCACTTCACGTTTGGCTCCGATTAACTAAGAAGACTGATGCTATAGATCGGCAACCATGATAGTTCAAGGGCGGTGCCAGACTAAATAGCGGCTTGGCTTGGCGCCAAGCTAAAGTCGCTGGGCGGCACCACCCTTAAACCGCTACCGGCCGTGACCATGCGGCTCAGCTCCGAACCGTATGATCTCTTCAGTCTGTAAACCGCCGAAATGTAATCTTTACCGGAGGACAACATTCAATCAGTTGTGGGGGGACTTATGCGAGTCGACACGGGCTCAATGCGGAACAAAACTAGTGAACTGAAAACCATGTTAGTCTGTCTACACTGGCTCTAGCGGTGCCGGAGAAATAACTGAACTCACTGAATCAAATGATCCGTCACAGCGCGCGCGCACGCACGCGCACACACACACACACACACACACACACACACACACACACACACACACACACACACACACACACACACACACAATCAGGCAGCACAGCGGCAGTAGTAACCGAATCAGTCAATGGCTGAAAATGAAACCGAGAGCCGCCGCGCGAAAATCGATCTGGCGGCGTGTTAGGCTATAACCCACACCGCTACCGGGCGCGTGCTGTACGTGCGTTCGGCGATTAGCACGTGCTGAGTAAACGACGCACCAACTGTTTTGAATAAACACAAACAAGCAAATATTTTTATTTTATAAACGCCGAGTAACGACCTGCACTATGATCACCTTGTGATACTGAATGTCATTTGTTTCAGTGTAGTTAAATTATTTCAGGTGCACGATTTGAGTTATGATCGAAATGGGCTACCGTGTTGTGCCACTGTTTCAAGGATGCAAAACACACACACACACACACATACACACACACACACACACACACACACACACACACACACACACACACACACACACACACACACACACTCACACACTCACTTCAACACACGTGCACACAAACCGCTGGCCACCACGGGCGACCACCACCTGAACAACAACAAAAACAGCAATACTGACTAACTACAACCTCAACACTGATCAACAACGACAACAACACAGCCGGCGACGATCTATATGCACGTCAGTGTGGCCGTTGTAACGCACCACTGAAATGACTCTCACGCCTGAACGATTCGTACTGTCAGTGACGCCAAAGCCGGTCAGTGACGCCGGAGTCGGTCTGGCGTGACAGCCACTATTTTGGAGTTCCGCTTCTCTCGCTAACACTACAACAAACAAACAAACAAATAGGTGACTGAACCGCCCGGTGACCTGACGTGTGCCGGTGATCATAGTGTAGGGTTTATTGTGGCGTGTTAGGCCCCGAGTTCCGACATCGTGACCGGCTCAGTACTGAGCTGACGACGGAGACAACATCTACGGATACTACTACACCATAGCATCAATTTGAAGGTGAATACTCGCTGAGTCTAACCGCCATGCAAAGAAGTGAAACCCTCCGAGTTCATCGCGACATGCTACGCCCCACTGATATTCTGACAGCACCTATACTGACTGACACTGCTAGTCAGTACTACATCATAGCATCAACACCATTGAATACGCCGAGACTAACCGATTTGAAACGCTCATTAAACGAGAGTTCATCGTGACAGGCTAGTCTGACCGCGACGTACGACGTGCCGTGTCATGTAAGGTCACCGCATCACCTGATGCGCCACCGGCAACTCCTCTCAGTGTCTCCACGTACCCGGCCCGGATACAAACTTTGATCCCCAGTTCAATTTGACTGTGACCCGCGAAGTGAAAAGCAATGCCTAACCCACTGACCTGCGGCAGCAATGCGAACACAAAAATATACAAGAAGCATAGATCCTCATGAGCCCCCGCGTCCGCGGGGGCTCATGAGGATCTATGCTTCTTGCTGTCTACTCGGTCCAATCCGTCATCCCAACAAAGGCCGACGTCCAATAACCTTTAGGTTTGCCTCACCGGGCCTACCCGCCACTGACTGCGCTGGCATGGTCAGTCTATCACCGGCAGTGACTTCTGCACGACGTACGAATTAAAGTAGACATTTACTGAAATACTTCTGTAGTCTGATGTCAAACAAGAAAGACAACACTGAAACACAAACCAACGACAACAACAGCAAAAAATAACAACAGCCAGATACAATAACAAACCGCGCACAAAAATAACAACAAAAACGCCGTCAGCATCAATAAATCAATAAAGAAACAGCAGACAGAAATAACAAACCTCGTCATCAACATCGTGTCACGCTGGCCTCGTAGAATCATCCAACGCCGGTATCCCAATCTCACAGTCACAACAATAATCAGGGCTGGAATTGAATCCACAGGAACACGCTGTGTGGTTCTCAACACAAAAGACTGCAGTCCAAACTATGCACACTATGACAGTAGCGGCTAAAATAAAATCAATGAAATTCCACGTGCATCATTGCTGCCGTTTCAGGAACAGGGGAAACTCTACAATAGTGTGTGTCATCACACAAAAATAGTTCTGTCAATGAAAGACTTCCGCACCACACCGAAAGCCAAATCAGAGAAAGGTACACCGAATTTAGCTAGGTGCACAATGTATGAGACGTCTGGTAGAAACTAAGTGATGCTTGTTTTTACAGTGCTGTTGCCGGGCACTTCAAGTCTGTGATGTGCCGAAGTCAAGTCAAACTTTGAAAATTAGTTGAAACACAATTGAGACGTGTTGCAATCGAATACACGGCTTTATGGGCGTATCCGGATGCGGCACGTCTCGACTGAGTTAAATGACACACTACACTAAGATACATGGATCGGCGACCATATAGTTCAAGTGCAATTCTGGCACCACAATGAGCTATCATAGTCAATCTGTCTCCGCCCAGAACTGCCAGCCATATCTGGAACATTTAACTTTTAGCTCAGTCTCGGCAGTAGTGCAAATATTCCCAACTATAAATTTCTAATCCTAAGACAAACAAAACACACAAGCATGGAGGTATGCAATGTCTGTCAGTCTCTCTCTCTCTCTCTCACTCGCGAGAGAGAGAGAGAGAGACCGTCTCAGTCTCTCGGTTTACTTTTTCTCGGTCCGAACTATGCAGTATCGGCTTGGGAAAAAATCAATGCAATATTCAAACCAGTACGGTTCCGGAACTGAAACAGACTCTCTCTGTTATCACTGACACAATCCTTCCTGCGAATGGAAAAAAAAAACACACAGAATCTCTCTCAGTCAGTCTGTCCGAACTATTCAGCACAGGCTGAAAAATCAATGCAATTCCATGTGCACGTTCTGTGCTCTCTCCGTTCAGAAGAAACTGCACAAGTCTCCGAGTCAGTCCCGCTGAACGCACGGGCACACTACAACAAAACGATCACACGAATAACTCAATGGCACTCAAAGTCCTAACGGTAGACTTTCCATGACAGAAAAGCCGACTTCAGAGACGATTTTCTGTATGAAAGACCAGCAACGAGATGAAGTGTGTTTTATGAATGGATGAACGGTGCGTGCAAAAGAGAGATGTTTCCAGTCCACAAAACACACATGCACACACTTCTTTCAGTCTGTCTCTCCCTCTCTCTCATGCGGTCACACAGCACTGAGCAATGCACCGGCAATCTAAATCTCTCAGTCAATCGTTTTAATCTGCAAGTTGCATAGATTCACATTTGCTCCTGCCACAGCAGGGGCTTATGTGAATATATACCTCTTGCTAGCAAATTTAACCCATTTACATTCTATAAGGAGAAAATTTCGGGGCATTATGCCTAAATTGTCCGAGTCTCACAACATACGGTGTGTGTAGTGCGACAGCGCCTGGCTATTGTTGACAGGGACGCGCTCATTTGTACACGCGAGGGGTGAAAGGTTGTGCGGCACCGCCTGTCAGCGCCACGCCAGACAAAGGCTGGGACCGTTACTCGGCAGCCTGACGCCCCTATTGATCGCGGAGTGTGATGCAGCTGACCTGACCTTGTAACGAGGCGAGCATGCATTACTATGGATCGGTCTGGCAGTCTGTGTGTGGTGTGTGTGTGCCTGTGTGTGTGTGTTTGTTTGTTTGTGTGTGTGTGTGTGAGTGAGAGAGTGAGAGAGAGAGAGAGAGAGAGGAGAGAGAGAGAGAGAGAGAGAGCATGAATGCTGAGAGACATAGCCGGTATGACAAACGACAAAGTGGTTTTGTGATTTTCAACTGTTCCACAATGGAATTAAGCATACAAAAAGTGTAAGCCTACACGTTACTATAACAACTCAATGCCACAGTTTGTTTGTGTGTGTGTGTGTGTGTGTGTGTGTGTGTGTGTGTGTGTGTGTGTGTGTGTGTGTGTGTGTGTGTGTGTGTGTGTGTTTACCCCTAACCAAGACTTTTCATCGGCGTCGAGGAAATTTACTGATCAAACGTGCCGTTCTCTACTACTGACAAAGACATATCAGTCCTTAGTTGGCCGCGGGTCGGCAGTTCATCAGTCACCTCGCCTGAATTCCCTCTTTGAAAACATGAAAAGAGTACATGTGTTCGGAGATGCAACTAAGTGGACTTAGCAAGAGACATAGATCCTCGTGATCCCCTGCCGCTTGCGGGGGCTCATGAGGATCTATGTCTCTTGCCGATGGCCGGCGATTCTATCTACAATATCACTACCACCGATCGGCTGTGAAAGGGTTGTTCCCCTTGATGCACAAAACCTAGCGAAAATGCTCATATTCTACTGCAAGAGAGGCCTAAAGTTTGGTACAAGGTGCATTCCCTGCACATTACTGTAGGGCTGATCGAAATGAAAAGCAGCAATGATCAATTATAAGCGTGTTCTCATGCCGAAGTTTGAAGACAATAGGATCGCAGGAACAGTGTTTTTGTCTCCCTTGATGCACAGAACATAAAACAGAACTTTTTATTACTTACTTTTTTTTTTTTTTTTTTTTAAACTTTTAATCGCGGCACTCACACAAGCAATGTGGGATGTTGCTCTCAAGTTCTCAGGTATTACACATGCCAAGGAAAGAAAGAAGACAGAAAGAATTTGTATGTTGATATAGAGTGTGTTCTTCCTGTTGTTTTTCACAACTGAAGATAATTAAAAATATGAACATGAACACGAAGTACTGATAAAGATGAAGTGAAGCAATTTGTACCCATCCAGACAAACTTACACAAAATCAAAATACAAATTTATGTACTAAGGACCTACCTCAGACTATTTTCTATCAATAGTGAAGACCATGAATACTTCCAGGCACAGCCAGCATGATCTGGTGGTCAAAAAAATATTGTTCTTGCTTCCAGCACCTCATCACTTGGTTGTCTCCAAGTGGTATCAAATCGAAGGAGACAATCGGTGTGGCATCTAATCTGAGAATCATGGCCAGGCGCTATCCCAATGCGCAAAAGGCCAATGGGCCAATGTCAGCCGCCTTTTGCGCATTGGAATGCTGCCCTGTGAAGACAAAAGGCAGTATAAGTCTATTTTTTGTGAACAGCACGATTTCCACTGTAATATAATGAAAATCTTGTTTTTCACAAAAATGAACTTACTGGCTTTTACTTTCACTGGGCAGTATTTCTCCAGGCTATGAGGTCCACAATCACAGACCAGCACAAAATTACCGTCTATGCTCTGAAATGTCCACCTTCACAAATGACACAACGAAAGACACAAAACATTCAAAATGCAAGAATACACTTGTCTAGAGTGTGCACCAGTAAAGTCTAAAGGATACACTTGTACACTAATAGGTACTGGTGTGAAATGCTTGCAGTGTTGTCAACATTTTAAAGTCTGGACTGTAGTGGAATCCACTTTGTCAGCCTGCCACTGCATGTATTGTTCCATAAGCAAGCAAAACGTTGAGTTTTATTCGTGATGAATCAGTTCAAAGCTATAGTTATTACTGTAAAAAGTGGCACACTAAATTGACTAAGCCCTGAAGTCTAAATTCCCATTGTTCCTGTTTTTCAACCAAACCACCACAGGTGGTTAACCTCACCAGAGCTCTGAAGTGATCTTTTCTATGCAAGAAAGGGTTAATAGCTCTCAACATCTCCTTATATTATAAACTTAAACTTTTCTCTAATTATGCAATTTGAATATCATAAAATGAATGAATTTACTGCACTTTTCTATGCAGGAGAGTTCCTCTGTTGTGTACAGGGAACAGTAGCACATCTCTGTTACATGTCCCTACTCATACAGATTGTGTAAAGTAAGGGTAGAACATCTTAGTTGAGACAAGATAACATTGAGATTCTGATGTATTGGAGAATTTTAGCAATTAAAGGCTGCCCTGGAGAAAAACTCATTAGAGAAAGTAACATCAAGTATCAAGATGACATGAGAAAAGTCAAAGCGGTGCTCTCCCCAGTAAGCAAAGCCCCTCAGGCCCATGACGGCTGCAGTGAGCCGACACACAGCTGTACACAGGCCTGCTGCAGCAGTCGTAGGTCTGAAGACATTTTGCTACTGGGGTCTGTTTCATCACATAACAGTGGACCAATAAAAGACATTCCATTTTCAAGGCATGAACCTGCCACACTTTTCTAACCGCACCAGAGCTTTAAGTCAGTAGACTGACGACACAGGAAAAGGCAGAGTGGAAGTGAAGGCTGGTCTCAAGTGTACCCTACTTCCCTTCCAGTCTAGATGTGTGCAAGTGTGTGTTGTGAGTCATATAATTTGAGAGTGGGCAAGAAACAAGTTCATATCCAGTGGCATGTTTCCAGCTTTTACAGTCACTTATCAAGACCTTCCCATCTGCAAGAGACATAGACTCTCATAGACCCTTTGGTCGCGGGGTCTCATGAGAATCTATGACTCTTGCAGCCACAGGAACTCATGAGAATTTATGCCAATTACTAACCAAAAACGGCTCAACTGTTTTTAGATTTGAGGGAGTGATTCCATATTTAGTGTACAAAAGTAGTGAAGCCGCCTGAACAGAAAGCACAGACAAAACGCCTAAATCTGCATGAGACACAGATCTTCATGATCGCTCGCAAGACTCTAAGTGAAATAGATAGTTGAATATGAATCTTGATTCTGTGCAAAACCCCAACAGATCTATTGTTTAAAAAAATCAAATGAAAGTGAAAACAAAACTGACCAGGAGCACAGTGAAGTGAAAGGTACACTTCACATAGTTGAATACTTCCAATTACTCTGTGAATGAACAAGCAAGTCTGCAGTCTTCAAATATGGGACTGGGAGTGGCTGTATTTGTACATCACTGTGTAGCACATACAGCAACTCGACTTGTGACTTATATACACAGTACAGTTCTTATAAGAGTTAAGTACACATCAAAATGCCGAAATAACAATTACCACTTTTTCAGAGTTCCTGAATATACTTTTTCTATGTAAATTACTTTGCCTATAACAAACTTCAGATATAACCACACACACATTTCTTATCTCAGAGGTTTGCTGTACAATAGCTATATATGTAAACAATATCCATGTATCTGACAAATAAGATGACATAAGCACATACACAGAAGAACACACACGTGTACACACATACACAGATGCACACACAAACACTGATGTGGGCACACACACACACACACACACACACACATGCACAGGATGCATTTGCCTATTGACCATATAATTTATTGACTATGACATACAAAGAAACATATGTGCCAGTGTGTGATTTTGGAAATTATGGCTGCAGGCTACAAGGCCGAAAATCACAGATCATTACACAATTTACAAAAACGGCCTTACCTTGGTCATCCATTGTTATCCCTCCTCCCCTTTCTTGGTCCCCATCATCATCATCAAATGGGTCTGACGGGCAATGCTCACTAATCATCGAGTCCAAAAACTCCAGAGATCGGCGAATATCTACTGGCACCCTGGAAAATGGTAAAAGCAAAGGTTGTTCATGAATGTACACCTATAAAATGGTGATCATTAAAAAAAAAGTGCTACTGACAGCCAAAGGGTTAATTATGATTTTCACAACTTTGGGAGACGCATATGAAGACTTCTTACTAGTTCTGGGAGATGGATCGACTGATAGTTTAAAAGTAAGGCCACCTCAATTTGGTGTCTTCCCCGGCTGATGCCCAGCCAAGTTGATGCTAAGTTTGAACTAGTATTATCGATCTATCAAGCCCCCGAGACCGTTAGGGCTCATGAGGATCCATGTCTCTTGCTGTTGGACTCTGCTCATTTTTTTCAACAGTAAAGGTGTTAAATGGTGAACATGATACAAAATTACCTTGAGAGAAATTTCTCATCAAAATGTTCATATGCCCCAACTCTTCAAATTTTATTAATACAATGTGCTTCTCTGCTTTAGATTCATCAAAACTAGTAACATTAACCATCTTGTGCATACTCGGCCACCAAACTGTCAACCCTTTGGCTTTTGGTAGCACTTCTTGTCACGATGATTCCTGAGGGAATTAAAGCAACAAAATGATCTACCAACAGCCTTCATGACAAAAAGATCTACCAACAGCTTTCATGACAAAAGATCTACCAACAGCCTTCATGACAAAAAGATCTACCAACAGCCTTCATAAATAATAATAATAATACCGTTATTATATAGGCGCTTTTTCTCAATTTTGGGGAAATCGACTCAAAGCGCCGCGCCTGAAACCCAACACACACACTCACGAAACAGACACGGATTTACGCCATTTAAGACAAACACAGTACAAGACAAACGAAGGGCCAGTCAGCTACTGAAGTTACAGAGATTTTTGATCGCCTTGTATTTGAAATTTGTAAAGTGGCCTGAAACCGGTACCTTCATGACAAAAAGATCTACCAACAGCCTTCATGACAAAAAGATCTACCAACAGCCTTCATGACAAAAAGATCTACCAACAGCCTTCATGACAAAAAGTGCTACCAACAGCCTTCATGACAAAAAGTGCTACCAACAGCCTTCATGACAAAAAGTGCTACCAACAGCCTTCATGACAAAAAGTGCTACCAACAGCCGAAGGTTACCAGTTTACAAAAATCATTGCAACAAAAACTGAGCGCTACTGACAGCCAAAGGGTTAACATTTTTGTGGCAAAATGAACAAGGGGGTTAATCTTTAAGAATGTTCAGTACCAACAACCATGAGTTCTGTTAATGTTGTTGACTGCTGTACGTGTTATGTGAGCACAGTGAGAAGATAGTGTGTATAGCTGCATTTAGGTAGCCACACTCCGACTTTAGAAGATTTGTTTATCTCCGATTCCAAAGAATTTAAGTTGTTATGAATGGCTGAAGATAATCCCCAAATAACATTGCCAGAGACAGTTCTGTCCATAACGTGTACAAAACAAAAAATTACAAAAAAAAAACAAAACAAGAAACATACTGAGATAGGTTTCCTTGTGTGTGCCTTGCCACAATGTCAAAAATTTCTTCATAATGGTGTGGTCCCTCTCCACTTCTTTTTCTGTTTTCTTCTCCTGTCTCCTGTTTTTCTTCCTCAGCGGCTTTCTTTCTCTCTGCTTCTATGCATTCCATCTCTTGCTGGATGAGAAGTCGACGGTGATATTCTTCTCGAGCCTTTCTCCGCTTTTCTGCTAATCGCTTGGCCACAAAACGACGTGCAGCTAGCAGAGAGAAAGAAATAGTTTATCTTACCTTAACCCATTTAGTCCCATGGGTGCATTTCCCAGATTTTGGTCATGTCACCATGTAACAGTTGCAGGAGATGGATCGACCATGATAATTCAAGGGTAGTTCCAAATTACCTTGGCACCATCAGGCGCCAAGCTAATCTGGCACTACCCTTGAATTATCATGGTTGATCCATCACTTGTTGTAGGGCGTTTGGGCTTAATGGGTTAAGACCCTAGTGCATGCAGCCGCCTGTGCTGTAAACAGTATCAGCAGCTGAATGCACAAGGGGCCTTAAGAACTGACCACATACATGATCAACAATTATCATTTTAACCCCCTTGAGCACACTGCCACCTGTACTGTCAACAGTGCCGGCTGTAGCATGCACAAGACTGTTAACCCTTTGGCTCTTTCCTGATTTCTGTAGGAATCATCATGACAAAACTTGCCACCAACAGCCAAAGGGTCAATATATGAGGAGATATGACCAACAGTTATTTTTTCTTTAACCCATATACTGAGGCAAAAAGCTTCAAATTTGTACACTGCCATATGCAAGCTACATTGTTTTCATCCCTACGTCACACGACCGGTCACTTTAGTGCAAACCGTACCATGTCACCGTGATACAAAAACCCTTGTAGCAACAATTGGCAGACTTCTTGTAGCCCTCTTTGTGACGCATCTTGGATGCGAGTTTTGTTCTATAAAAGATCACCAAAACGTTTTAAAGTAAAAAGTTACATATTGTTGTTCGAAACAACAAGCACACTCAGTACTGGAGATGTCAAAGTCATGAAATATTTTAAATTACGTCATCAGTCTATTATGTATAAATGTATATTCCTTTGTGGATAACTTGGCAGGTGGCGCCTTCATAAAGTTGCTGGATCAGGGTAGTGAAGCTTTGGGGGATTCCATAGTGATGGAGAAGCTGCCAGATGGTTTCTCTGTCCACACTGTCGAACGCTTGGCGAAAGTCAATGAAGTTGAGGTACAGCGTCGACTTCCACTCCAAGGATTGTTCGATGATGATTCGGAGCGTTGCTATTTGATCTGTACACGACTTGTCTTTCCTGAAGCCAGCTTGTTCTGGTCTAAGTTTTTCGTCCACTGCATCTTTCAGCCGGTCGAGGATAATGCAGGTCAGTACTTTCCTAGGTACTGACAGTAGCATGATGCTGCGCCAGTTCTTGCAGGATCCTAGGTCTCCTTTCTTGGGAAGTTTTACCAGGTGTCCAGAGGTCAAAGGAACAATGGTACCCCTCAGGCCTTCGGGTACAATGGTTCCTTTGACCTCCCTCAGGCCTAAAAGGGTTCGTGTAGCAAACCCTTGCAAGCAATAACTTATATTATAGTACTTACAGATAAGGATATAGACCAATGGCTTTAGTTCAAGGGTGGTGCCTAAATAGCTTGGCGCCTACAGGTGCCAAGCTATTCTGGCACTACCCTTGAACTATTTTAGTCAAACTTATTTCGCCCACTGGTGTATTCCAAATGATAAGGGTTAACCCACTTGTACATGCAGCTAATGGTAATGTTACAAGTATCGGTGGATGCATGCACAAAGGTGATACAGTCCCATTTCATCACATTGTACTACAGGCCTTTTAATCCTTTGGCTGTCAGTAGCTTTTTTTCTTGATGCAGGAAACTGCTACCGACAGCCAAAGGAATAACTCCCTTGCGCATGCAGGCAAATGGTACTGTAAACAGCCCCCCCACCCCCACCCCCTCTTACCCTCCCCCCCCACCCAGCCCCTTACCCTCCCCCCCACCCACCCCCACCCCCCAATCTGATTTAATTTTGGAGGACGATTAGCTTAAACTTGTGAGAAACTAATAATGCATGTATTTGCAGTAGAACCTGTTTTGAGCAATCACATTTTTTGTCAATAAAAAGGTGGCATTAACCCATATCATACTGAGCCTAAAAGCTTCAAATTTGTACACTGCTGCAAGCTACATTATAGTACTTACAAATAAGGATAGAGACCAATGGCTTTAGTACAAGGGTAGTGCCAGAATAGCTTGACGCCTCTAGGCGCCAATCTATTCTGGCACCACTCTTGAACTATTTTAGTCAAACTTATTTCACACACTGGTGTATGCTGAATGATAAGGGTTAAAAGACAGGTGTTTTTACTATATAGAAGTCTTGGTAGTGCATTTTCGTCACCTCTGAAAAATCCTGTAATAAAATGTAGTAATGAAAAGTACTGCCTTGCAATATGTGCAAATTGACCACAATTTTTATAAGTTGTGAAATGATATAAAATTAACTGCAGCAAATTAAAAACATTAATAAGGCCATAACCAATTAAATTTATGTATCTTACCTGACTGTGTGATGATAACACGTGAAGTGATTTGAGCATTACTTGTGTCCAGCGTTTGCACTTGACCAAGTCGCAGAAACACTTTGCTGTGTCCAAGCTACAAAAAGACACCCACAGAAAAAAAAAATGAACAGAAGAGATATAAAAGAAGACATTAACTGCAGACTTTAATGACTGCAATTACATAAAGACAACGAAGCAAGAAAAAGAAAAGAGTATTTTTACATTAAAAAAAAAAAAGACCCCAGAAAACTGACAAGAAACCACCTTTCAAACCTTGCTCAAAAGTTACTGTTTCTTAGTATTATTGTCAAAAGAGCCAAACGTAATTTAACCCCCTTGTGCATGTAGCCTCCAGTACCTACGAACAGTACTGGAGGCAGCACACACAAAGTGGTTAAACTCATTTAAGGCGGCCCCGCATCAATAGCTGCGGATGTGTCATATAGCATTGCTGGAGGCAAAGCTATACAACACTTCTGAAGCTATTGATGCAGGGCGCCTTGAACAAGTTGAAACAAAAAACAGCTCACCTGTGCCTCAGAAATGTTGGCAGCTTTCAGAATGTTGACAGTTTTTCCTCTGTCGTCCTCAGCTGCGATGGCTGGTTTGCTGAATGCAGCTAAACCAGAGTATCTAAGGTGAAAAATAAGGCATGTGCTTGTTAAAACAATTTTTTTTTTTTTTAAGTCACCTTCCCTGGTTTCTCAATCCTGTCTAAAAATGTGTGCAGATCAATGATTACGGATTTCATGGCTTCTGGATATTTGGAATGTATACTTGTATCTGTGTTGATAAGTGATTTTTAACCTTACAGCTCTAGCTGCAAGATCCAAAGTCACAAAAACAAACATATGCACGTACATAGAGCACAGGTGTGAAACTGTCTCCCATAATGTACTGGAGCGCATGCATAAAAGTAGCTAAACAAGGCTGGAAATCATTCAGAAATGAGGGTCTAAATGTTATCTTTGAAAATAAGCTGATGAGTGAAAGAAGAGGAACGTATAATGTCAAACCATACGTTGTAAACAGAACATATACAATGTCAATGACAGACTTCTAGTATAACAAAAATTGTTTCCCTTGATATGCAGCACAAAGTGTGTGCTGCGCGTCAAGGGAGACAATTTAAACGATTTTTAATCATTTTATTAACTCATTCAGCCCTGACGCACTACAGCAGGAGATGGGTCGACCATGATAATTCAAGGGTAGTGCCAGATTAGCTTGGCGCCTGTCAGCGCCAAGCTAATCAGGCACTGCCCTTGAATTATCATAGTCGATCCATCTCCTGCTACCATAGTCGTTAGATGACGCCTCCAAAATTTGGGAAATACATGCGTCGGGCTGAATAAGTTAATGTGGTAATCCCAAGGTGAGAAATATTCCACAGTGGGTGTATAACTTTTACCGGTATGTTTTTTAGATGACTCTATGCAGTGATTAGGTTGAGTTTTGCAGTCAATAAGTCATATGACCGGAGGAACATAAAATCAATAGGTCATTTTGAAAATCAATAAGTCAACAAAAAATCACGTTTTCGGCATTTTTGATTTTGAAAGTGTCAGCAGCAAATGAAACGGATGTTGTCGGCCTAGTCAAAAGTAGTGTACAACGAATGAAGAGAATGCAGTTGCATAACGAACACCCTCTTTTAACGAACTAATTTCATCCGGCTCCCCACTGCCGCACGCTCGGTCACCCTTGTAGCCTGTTCAGTAGGCACAGCGGCTTTGCGAGCCACCAATCATGATCGAGAAAATGTTGAAATTGATTGGGTGCTTGCAAAGCGAAACGCTACTCAGTGTCAAGTTATCAACTGTGATGTACAGTTCTACCTCAATCACACGTGCCGTTTGTGGGTATGGTCTAGTAGTCTGCTCAGTTGTCAAACTTGTCAACACATCTTGGTAACTGGGTGGGCCCGCGCGGTGCTTGCCTGCTATTTGGTTACAGTCAAGGCTGTTTTCAGTTAGACTGTTTGAACATGAATGGCACCACTACTCAGAGACGTAGATTTTCATGAACCCACGGGCAGAGGGGACTTATGAGGATCTGTGCCTCTTGCAGATGTGGATTATACTCATTACTTAGTCCGCATCTACTTCCTCAGTTTCAGTAACATTATCAGATATTAATCATATCTCAAGCAATATGCACAGATTCTCGTAACGAAGTAGGTGGTGAGGACTTTTGAAGTCTATGCCTCTTGCAGACTTTAGAAACTCACTCTTGCACTGGTTACATTCATCATGCAGCCAATTATACCTGTTATACTTGGTGTATAAAATACCAAACGCGAGTAAATTTGGCAATTTCAAGTCGGATTTTTATTTGTTTTTTGCTATTTTGCAAATCTAATGTAATCAGATTTGCATTTCAATCACTTCCATTACATATTATATGCTTATTTTTCGGTAAATGTGCAAGCACTGAATTACTGTGCTACAGTGAAGAGATCAATGGTTTTCAGCAACAAGACTGAGCCAGTTTTCTGGCAGTACTGATTCAAGCTTTAGTGTCCAGGAAACCAACCACAACACATTTTTTTGGTCAAATTGTCATAGACACGCCCTCCCTCCGCCCTCTCCTTGAAAACAACCAACAAAGCAAGAAACAGATTGTGGTTGTCAGTATGCAAGTAATTACATGATGTGGACTTCAATTACAAGACGCGAACGGCAAGATCGAGTTACTGATTGTGTAACCATGAAATAAGAATGAAGGTTATGTGTGTGAGCACGAAAGACCACAGGTACATCAATTACAACATCTTACATTACAACATTTTGGACATCATGTAAAAATACGCATATCAGTCTCTGCAAAAAAAATTACGAACCGGCAGCACTGACAACAATAAAGCCATTTCCTTTGCTTCTATCACATCTATTAAGTATTATGAATATGTGAATTGCTGAACTGCATGAAAAAGCTGGCTACAGACATCTAGACCCCTGCGGCACCCTCATACCGACTCGGAGGATCAAAATCAGCGTCAATGAGACCAACAAGAGACTCAATTAATGCAGCCTTGGGGACTGATGAGGATGTATGCCTCTTACAGGCGAAAGCGTTTTGCATCATGTTGGACGTGTACCTAGTCAGACCCGTGCTTGCAGTATTGTTTACATTTGCTCCAGAGAGGGGGCAAGTGTCACCCATCACTGTTGGCAGCTGGCCTCCCGCCTCCCTATTTTTTAGGATAAACTGTTCATTGAGGACTGACTGTGTAGGCCTCCAGTACACTAGAGCATCAGCTATCTGGCCATAGCTCTCTCTCTCTCGTACACGCCAACTAACTCGGCGCGGGTCTCTGTGACTGTCTAAAAAATGAATAAGTCATATGACCGGCTCACTGACAGAGCAATGCGTCATTTCAAATTTGTATGCGTCAATGACCGATGACCGACGAGCATCCTATTCACTGTTGAGACTATGGACACAAATTTGATTGTTAATGTATGTACCCAAAAAGTCATTCCATTTTAACCTAAGGATGCTCACAAACAGGGGCGGACATAGGGGGCGGAGGGGGCGGGGGCGGGGGAGTTAAAGGGGTTTTGGAACCACCCCCCTCCCCTCCCCACCTGACCCCGACTTTTTAAAATGCTATAACAAAGTCCCTTTTTTTTCGATTTTTCGGCCCCTGAAAACAATGTTTAGTTTCGGGGAAGCCTTTTGTATCAGGTTGAAGGCCCCAAACAAAACAAACAAAAAGTTGGAACCTCCCCCCCCCCCCCCTTCTTGAGGTAACTGATCCGGCCGCCCCCTGACAAACATTTTTTCACCCTTTTTACACCCACCTTTCTGTAAACTCTTTGAAAGTACACCTCACAGCATAGCCTTTCTTGCGAAGAATGGTCGTCTGCAGAACGCCTGTGTAGCAAAGCTGAGCAGACACATATTCAGGATCTGCATTAAGGGCCTGTCCCATTGTGCTGGGTTTGATGCAGCGGATAAAGTGAGGGGTAGAGGACTCCAGCTTGGACAGCATGTCACGCAGTGAGTTCTGTAAGTACAAACAGCAAGGCAAAATGAGATTAGTAATAAGAGGAAAAAGAAGAAGAAAAATAAGAAGAAAAATAAACACTTGTATTGTGTGTCACCTTCAAATACCAATCAGTGAGAGGTAAATTGTCAACTTGCAAAACTTGTTGATATTTCAAAATTAACTCTTTTCCTGTCGATAATAACTAAATGAATCACCCGAGGAAAAAAAGTATTATCAATAGAAAAAGTTGACCTCCAGGCCAGAATTTCTTCAGTCAAACTTTATGATAAAATATAAAGATTTTAGGAAAATAGGCCTCACAAAGTCTTCTTTTTTCCTTATTTTAGCGCTTTGGCTGTCAGTAGCACTTTTCATCACAATGATTTCTGCAAAGAGCATAACTGACAACCAAAGAGTTATTAAGTTCTGCTTAGCACAATAATTTGGACATACTGCATGTAAACTTCAGGGAGTGACTGCATACAATGGACTATGATGGTTCCAGGGTAGTGCCAGATTAGCAGATGGCTTTCTGGCACTACTGTTGTGCTGTCATGGTCAATCTACCTCCCACAGTTCATGATAAAAATGAGGGTGATTTACCTTGAAGTGGTATGTGAGGGTGGACGGTTGCTTTTTGGACATGTCTCTCTCTCCTGCCCTGTGGTCTCTCTTCCCCTGTAAAGGGTCAAAAGATGCATTTAGTAACACTGACTAATGCCTTAATTGCCAGCGGTCACAGATTGAATTCATTAAATCTTCTCTGATTCAACGCCACAGCTGACCAAAGAATATGGATACAAAGTGTTATCATCAAGTGGCATAGATCATTTTGACCCCCTGCAGCTGCGGGGTGTGGGGTCATGAGGATCTATGCCTCTTGCAGTTTGGACGTGTTCTACTTTTCTCAGCAGTGTAGACGTTAAAAGCACATCCATAGCATCCAGAAATTGTTTACAGGGGTCACTTTATGTACATGGAACATTATCTGTTTTATCAGTTCAGCCTGACATGCTACAACAGGATATAAATCATGACAGTAAAACCTGTTTAGAGCAATCCAGACCAAAAAGGTGACTGCCAAGCGTGTAAAATGCAGAGAAGAACCCAACGGAGAAAGAAACATGCTTACAACACAATTTATTAATATTTTGCGTAAATACCCTTCTTCAAAATAGACAAACAAACAAACATAGAGATCAGTCACTACTTAACTTATCAAAGAAGTTGGGTTGCCACATTCCTTCTTTGATAAGATAAGTAGTGACTGATTGTTTGTTTGTCTATTTTGAAGATGGGTATTTACCCGAAATATTAATAAATTGTGTTGTAACTGACTTTTCTAAGCGTGTTTCTTTCTCCGTTGGGTTCTTCTCTGTTTAGAGCAACCACCCTCTTAATTTTTGGTAAGAAACAGTGTCTTAAAACACAGGTGTTTCCTCAGGAGAAATCTGACAAGCAAAATGTGTCATCCGTCATTAACTCTTTTCATTCTGATACATTACTGCCTGAAATTAGTTTGACTATGACAGTTTAAGGGTGGTGCTAGAATAGCTTGGCGCTGAAGGCGCCGAGACATTCTGACACAATCCTTGAATTAAAATGGTTGATCTATCTCCTAATCTGTAATTTAGCCATCATACGACAATAAGCAAAGTTTAAAAAAATCAGCCTCAAGATGCAATGGGTCAAAGTCCATCATTTAGGAGGCTACAGCCACCTAAATGGTCTTTAATGACAGATAATAAGGATGGTTGCGTGAAACAGGTTCTGCTGTATCTGTTTTGCATACCAACTTGACATGCTACTAAAACAAGATATAAATCAATCATGATAGTGCAAGAATGGTGCAAATGGTGTAATACATCTTCAGTGGACAAATTCCGACTAACAGGGCTCAGTGTGTGCTAAGTTAACTCCCTTGTTTATGCAGACGCCGGTACCGTAAACAGTACTAGTGGCTTCATGCACAAACGGGTTCAGCACAATTTTGAAATTTAAATGTTCAGCGTTAATGCCTTCTATCACCATGAAGGTGGTTGGAAAGACTGTGCAATTACGAGGGTCTTACAGGTCGTTTGACATCGGAGCACACATTTTTTGCAAATATCTCCGCAAAGAACCACTTTGCTGTACCAGTCTTAGAACATATATCATTCAGTGACATTTGACCTAATACAATTTACTTTTAATAAAACTCGAACAAAGTGTCAGTTTTGCTGTACAGTCATAAAAATTCAGATTTTTTTTTTTCATGAAATGACTGATTTTACATCCCTAAATGTGCCCCAGATATATTAAGCCCAGTATAAGAAAAATCCATTTTCACGTGAATTGGCCAAGTTTTCAAACCTGAAACAGCGCAGGCATACATGAAGTCTGCATGCTTGACCTCGATATTGAAATTTGCCAGGGCTCTATTTAGGGAATTGAAAATGGTTTGTTATCATCTTTTCACCCAATTTTTATGACTGTAGAGCAAAATCGACAAATCATAAGAGTTCAGTAAAAATGTTCCATATTAGGTCAATTGGCAATAAATGATATTTGTTCTTAAAGTGGTACAGAAAAGTGTTTCTTTGTGGAGAGATCTGGGAAAACGTGCGCTCCGATGTCAAATGGCCTATACCAAATTGTGTACCATATCACAATATGTAACCCACAATCTTTTGGATAAATTTGAAATCAAGTGTATATAAGGGATAAAAAAAAAGGATGCAAAATTAAGTATGTAAGGCAGAATGATAAAGGGGGTTGGCTGGAGTGTGTGAATGTAGGTGACGCCATATACCCTGTTGTCATGCTTGGACTGTCGCAGTTTCTTGAAGAACTCGAAGGGTGACTTAGAGGCCTTCATTTTACGTGAAACTCGCGAAACCCGCTGGCGAGCACTGGGGGAGATGGATCCTGTCCTTGTGATGGCCGCCTGGAAGAGCTCCTTCACCAGGAGACTGTCACTGCCTGAAATGCAGTTAACTGGTCACAATCGGTAGATAATTGCAGGCATCACAATGGGCACATAATTGAAGGGGTCACAATGGGCAGATAACTACAGGGGCAAGAATGGCCTCCCAGAACTTGCATATGAATATTGCAATACATGTATCTGCAGTAAAGAACTGTGTATGCAAGAACAAGTCAGCTTATTCTTAGAAATTTGGATACCTGTAGAGCTTTTTGCCAAGGAGATTTATGGAGGAATCACTATGACAAAAAGCACTACAGTACTGGCATCCATAGGGTTAATGATTATTTAACCAATTTAGACACAATGCACTACAGCAGGAGATGAATCAACCATGATAATTCAAGGGAGGATTGGCTTGGCACCTTGTAAAATGAAATAAAATGAAATGAAATTAAACTTTAATTTCCAAGGATATTTTTTCATTCTTGTCCTTGCTACAAACTACAGGGAAAAAAACAAACAAACAAAAAAAAACACATGAACACACACACACACTCGCACGCACCACATGCGTGTGCACACACACACACATACACACACACACGCACGCATGCACGCACACACACACACATACACACACCTACCCACTACAAGCTCTCATACATTCAATAGAGGATCTCTGTAAATGAAAAGCAGGGCACTAAAAGTAAAAGGTGCAGGTGTGACACAAACAACGAATAAAACGCCCAGACCAACATGAGCGATCACGATGCCTGTCCGGGCCTCGAACCCACCGCTATCGCCAAAACACACGTAAACCTGACCCGCCTCTGATTCCCAAACAACCTTCATTAGGCATTACTGACATACATGTTATGCACAGCAGCTACATTATCATGTCAAAGTACATAAACATCGCCAACATCGAATAAACTGAACATAAACTACAAACTATCAAAATTAAGTCAAACGTATTGATTATCCATCTGTTGAATTCCTCTTAAACTCACACACACACACACCCACACACACACCCACACACACATGTGCTCGCACACATACACATGTTTAATAAAGCTAAGTGCGCTTTGTAAGCGGCTCATTTAAGTGCCGGAAAAGCCTTGACTTGAAAGTGGACATGGAGGGAGCTTCGGTAATATTGGCCGGCAGCGAATTCCAAAGTTTAGCTCCTGAATAGGACAGGCTAGTTTTGAATAGTTCGTTGCCTAGGTACTGACAGATTGTTCCTTGCTGTCTTGTACAGTGTGTTAGCATAACTAAACAAATCCGAAATGTACTAGATATGTTGACTTTAAACATTAACACGTCCTTGTTGCACATAAGGAGGTTACGTAACAAAAGCATGTCAAGGGCTTTCAGACGTTCGTCAGTGCTGTCCCTGCTGTTAGGAAGGATTAGCTTGGCTGCCCTCTGGTCGAGGGAATTATGCCTCTTTAAGCGTGCATCACTACACCCATCCCAGACTGTAGACACGTAATCAATGTGAGACTGAATGTGAGCGGTGAAAAATAGTTTTCTCGTCTGTGAATCTGTAAAATAAATAAGTTTTGAAAGCAGAAACACATTTATGGACACAGTTTTGCACACACTGTTTACATGTGCATGCCAAGATAACTGATTGTCTATAGTGATGCCTAGCAACCGGTGCTCGGCGACCTGCCTAATCTATCTATCTATCTATATCCCATAGTCTTGCCGACCGTTGGGGCACCACTGATGACTTGGCAACCAGCTCTCTCCATTCCTCTCTGTTCTCTGACATTCTCAGCGAATCGCCCAGCTTCAGTCCTGTCCACTCTGAGATATTGTCCTCCCATCTTTTCCTCTGTCTTCCTCTCCTTCGTCCTCCTTGCACAGTGCCTTGCAGGATTGTTTTGGCAAGCCCTGCTGAACGTGTGACATGCCCATACCACTTCAGTTTGCGTTTTCTCACAGTGGATAATAAGTCTTCATAGGGCCCGATGGCTTGCCTGATTCTGCTTTCCACTTCCTCGTTTGTGATGTGATCTCTGTATGAGATGCCAAGCAGCCTTCGAAAACATCTCATTTCAGTGGCTTGTATCCTCCTTTCAAGGTCTGCTGTGAGGGTCCATGACTCGCAGGCATACAAGAGCACTGAGATGACTAAGGAGCACATCAGTCTGATCTTGGAGCAGAGTGTGATGTTTCTGTACTTCCATATGGTCTTCAATCTTGTCAGTGCTGTTGTCTGCGCAATTCTGGACAGTATTTCTGGTTTTGATCCCTTATCTGTCACAATGGCTCCTAAGTATTTGAATTTCTTAACTGTTTCCAGTTTTTGGCCTCCAACCATGATTTCAGTGCCAATGCCACTGGCGTTATTGGTCATCAGTTTGGTCTTCTCTGCACTGATTTCCATCCCATATGCAATGGCTGTACTATCCAGCTTTTCCACCTGCTGAGCTAGCTCCTTCTCTGTTCCTGCAAGGCCATCAATGTCGTCCGCAAAGCGCAAGTTCGTGATTGTTCTGCCTCCAATACTGACAGTTCCTTCATGATCTTTCTGAGCGTCCATCATGATTCTTTCCAGGAAGATGTTGGAAAAGAGTAGGTGAGAGCAAGCAGCCTTGTCTGACTCCAACTGTAGTCCTAAACCAGTTTCCTATTTTGCCGTTGAAGCAGACTGCGCTAGTGGCCTTGTTGTAAAGGTTTGCTATGACTTTGATCAGGTTGGCATTGACGTTGTATAGCTTCATGGTGGACCAAAGGGCTGCATGCCACACCCTGTCAAACGCTTTCTTAAAATCCACAAAGACATGATAGAGGTCCTGCTCGTGCTGGAGATATCTCTCACATAGAACTCTCAGGTTGAAGATCTGCTCAGTTGTGCTGCGCCCTGGTCTGAAGCCTGCCTGTTCCTCAGCTATGATTTCCTCTGCCTGTGGCTTCAGCCTGTTCAGTAGGATCTTTAACATGACTTTGCTTGGGTGGGATATAAGACTGATCGTGCGATAGTTCTGGCATTGATGTAAGTTGCCTTTTTGGGGGAGAGTTATTATGAGTGATTGGGTCCATGGTGTGGGCCAATCCCCTGACTGCCAGATCTTATTGCAGATTGTTAGTAAGGCGCTTACCGTGTCTTCTCCCCCTTCTTGCACTAGCTCTGCAGGGATGTTGTCTGCTCCTGCTGCCTTCCCTTTTTTCAGCGACTTCACTGCAGCCTCTACTTCTTCTCGGAGGATGGGATAGTTGCCATTGTTGGTCACGGGTGGGTTGACAAGTATGCCTGGGTCCCCTGCAGCTCGGTGATTGTACAAATCTGAGCAGTACTCTGTCCATCTCTTCAGTATGTCTCGGTCTTCCATAAGACAGTTCCCTTCACTATCTTGAATGATCGAGGTGCGTCCTTGTTTTACACTGGTCAGGTCTTTCACCAGCTGGTATGCTTTTTTGCTATTATTTTTGTTCAGATTTTCTTCTACGTGTTTACACTGATCTTCAATCCACTTATTTTTTGCCTTTTTCATGCTTTTCTTGATATCCTGGTTAATTTCCCTGCATTGTTTAGCTCCTTCTACCTCTGATTTCTTTTTCTTTAATTCTCGACGCTTGTCACATAGAACAAAGATGTCAGCTGTAACCCAAGGTTTCTTTGCTTGTCGGTGTTTGCCAAGGATCTCACTGGCTGTTTGTGTTTACTTACTTACTTACGCCTGTCACCCCTACCCGGGTATAGGCCGTCGACGAGAGACCTCCAGCAACTCCTGTCCTGTGCTTCGATTCTACTCCAGGTGGTTCCCAGTCTCTTGATGTCTGCTTGGAGCTGTTTGTGTTACAACAGTGTTAAATGTGTCAATCAGTGTGTCCACATCCGTGTCTTCTGCACCTAGAAGTAGCAGTGGTGCGAATTTTCCTCCTATCTTTGCCTGAAAGGCTTCCGCTACCTCTGGGTCTTTCAGCTTCTTGAGGTCAAACTTGATTCTGGAGGGACCCTGCTTGTTGACCTTCTTTAGGCGGAGTCGGAAGGTCATCATCACTAAGTCATGGTCGCTTCCAATGTCTGCTCCTGGAAAACTTCTTGTCTTGGCAATGTTCACGCTGGTTTGGAAGCGTCTCTTCACCATGATGTAGTCAATTTGAGCCTCAGCTCATAATTAAGGGAAAGGCTAAGTGGAGGCGGGTGTAGCTAATGCTTTTGATGTGTAGTGATTAACATACACTCTGTTTTAGATGGATTAGGCATCCTGTAATTGTCTCAGGACCAGTTTGAAACATCTAATAGACTATGTTGCAAAGAAGAGTTAATTGTAGATAATTTTGCCAACGACACGTCGAGTGTAGAGTCGTCTGCAAACAAACTGCATCACACATTTGGTTGCGAGATACATAAAGGCAAGTCACTAATATAGATTACAAATAAAAGAGAGCCTAAGATAGACCCCTGGGGCACTCCATGCTTAATCGCACCCTCTGAAGAACGATTACCGTTGACAAAAACATACCGAGATCTATCGTTTAGATAAGATTTAAAGAAAGATTGATTGTACATTGCTTAACGTCCCGACAGCAACAAGGCTTTCTCAGGACGTGCCTGCACTGCTTGTGAAAAAAAACAACCAACTAAACAGAACATTGAATGTATGTCGCCAGCCGGTCAAACACATTAAATAAACCTAACACATGGGGCCTAAATAAAGCTAAGACCATTTAGCAACACACATCCAATATCAAGAGCTACAGGCAGTGCAGACAGTAGGGAGAGTTTAAAAAAGGCAAATACAGGTGAATGGACCTCGGGTAGACAGAAACACATGCCCCAGAATAGAGAGAAAACCCCACCCTGTGGGGCTGACCAGGGTGACCCTGGGAACTAAAAAATACCTAACCCCACCCAAGTCCCCCAGGGCAGACCCGGGTGGGGATTTAAAGAAAGAAGCGGAATCTGTGTCTATGTGATATGCCAAAAGCTTATGTAGTAACAGTTTATGGTTGACTAAGTCAAAAGCTTTAGAAAAATCTAAAAATACCATGCCAGTCATTTCAGCATTGTTGATTGAAGTAAGCCAAGTATTTGTTAGGTGAGACAATGCAGTGTGACATGAGTGACGGGGTCTAAAGCCTGACTGTACCGAATCAACTTATGTCTCTCCAGGAAATGACTCAGGTGCCTGTGGACATGTTTTTCTATCAGTTTGGACACAGCTGACAGGCGTGAGATTGACCTGAATTTATTAGGATCTGTGAGGTCTTTAGTTTTTGGCAATGGAAAGATTTTTGCTATTTTCCAGCCTCTTGGAAAAGTACCTTGCTGGATTACGAGATTATAAATAAATGTTAAAGATTCAACCACATATGAGCAATTTCAACCAAAGGAGACACCAATAACTTGTTCAGTCAAACTTACAAAATATTGTCCACTATTCTACAACATTTTTTTTTCCTGAATAGAACTACATGATGCATGATTTTTATACAATCAACATCATGCACCAGGACATCAGACCAAACAAACACATTTTTGAGGTTTGTAAAGACAAGCTTTAGCATACATCATATATACAGCTTTCATGCATGCATTGTGACATTGTGATCACTGTCTATTGAACATCATTTTATACATGAGCACAGTTCCTGTAAATGGGTGGATTAGGTAGCAGATGGATGGATAAAATAGACAGACCCACTTGCAGCACACATGAGAGCAGGTTTTCCAAAACTTAAAGCAAATTTATTTGTGCACTCATAGCGTACAAATAAACTGCTGAAGGTTCTGAAATACCCTAAATTGACACAAAGTTCATTTGTCTCAGTCCAAAATCACAGATCAGCAACATGTGCACTCACTGCGCATGACAAAGGACAGAGAGTTGCGCAGGGCGTCACGGTTTTTCTCCAGGACCCCCTCCAGCTGGTACTGTACAGCTCCTGCATAGTGCACTATGGTGAAGTTCGGACCACCGTAACGTGGTGTCTTGTACACTTGATTGTGTTGCTTCCCTGAAACAATAAAAACGCAGAGTTAGTGCAAAAAAATCTAGTACTGGAAGATCTACCATCACCTGTGTGCAAAAATATGGCAGTACTCAAACCAAGGGGAATCACAGCGCTGGACAGACAACAGTTAGATCCCCTGCCCCCGCCTATCAGGCACCCAATCGCCAGCCCACAGAGAAATACGCAGGTATAGAATAAGACAATCATTTCCATTCCTAAAAAGAATGGATCAGGTCTCTTATATAACCCATGTCTTTCTCCGGAACTTAGGAAGTAGGCAGGAGAAACATACATACACAAACATGAAGGTGCGCTACTATATGTGGTCGGGTAAATACCCTGATTTCCCACAGTAGATGCACAGAACATTACACAACAATGTAACGATACAAATTTTGCCTCGAGTTATACATGATACTCACAAACCAGATAGGTGAGGCTAGCGCTGGCAGAATTGTCAGTACTCAAACCAAGGGGAATCACAGCGCTGGACAGACAACAGTTAGATCCCCTGCCCCCGCCTATCAGGCACCCAATCGCCAGCCCACAGAGAAATACGCAGGTATAGAATAAGACAATCATTTCCATTCCTAAAAAGAATGGATCAGGTCTCTTATATAACCCATGTCTTTCTCCGGAACTTAGGAAGTAGGCAGGAGAAACATACATACACAAACATGAAGGTGCGCTACTATATGTGGTCGGGTAAATACCCTGATTTCCCACAGTAGATGCACAGAACATTACACAACAATGCACCTTGGTTTGAGTACTGACAATTCTGCCAGCGCTAGCCTCACCTATCTGGTTTGTGAGTATCATGTATAACTCGAGGCAAAATTTGTATCGTTACATTGTTGTGTAATGTTCTGTGCATCTACTGTGGGAAATCAGGGTATTTACCCGACCACATATAGTAGCGCACCTTCATGTTTGTGTATGTATGTTTCTCCTGCCTACTTCCTAAGTTCCGGAGAAAGACATGGGTTATATAAGAGACCTGATCCATTCTTTTTAGGAATGGAAATGATTGTCTTATTCTATACCTGCGTATTTCTCTGTGGGCTGGCGATTGGGTGCCTGATAGGCGGGGGCAGGGGATCTAACTGTTGTCTGTCCAGCGCTGTGATTCCCCTTGGTTTGAGTACTGACAATTCTGCCAGCGCTAGCCTCACCTATCTGGTTTGTGAGTATCATGTATAACTCGAGGCAAAATTTGTATCGTTACATTGTTGTGTAATGTTCTGTGCATCTACTGTGGGAAATCAGGGTATTTACCCGACCACATATAGTAGCGCACCTTCATGTTTGTGTATGTATGTTTCTCCTGCCTACTTCCTAAGTTCCGGAGAAAGACATGGGTTATATAAGAGACCTGATCCATTCTTTTTAGGAATGGAAATGATTGTCTTATTCTATACCTGCGTATTTCTCTGTGGGCTGGCGATTGGGTGCCTGATAGGCGGGGGCAGGGGATCTAACTGTTGTCTGTCCAGCGCTGTGATTCCCCTTGGTTTGAGTACTGAAAATTCTGCCAGCGCTAGCCTCACCTATCTGGTTTGTGAGTAAAAATATGGCAGTTCGTACCTGGGTATGTATGCAGTTTGGTGGCCAAAGTCTCCTCTGATGCCTTGGGGAAGCTGCTCTCTTCGTCCAGCAAATCATAGATCCCAGTGTTTTTCTGTCAACACAACAAATACAAAAATAAAGACAGAGAAACAAGATATTAAACAGTCGTTTAACTATGGAATCAGAAATCTGATGCAGTGGACTATTACCTCCATCAAACCATCAATGCCTCACATCAACATCATTAGGTATAACATGGACAGGTCTCTGGCTCCTCAGTGGATACTCAGCCAGCAAAAGATCGTACAACAGCCTTAGTTGGCCCATGCACAGCTGATGTCGGTCAAAGACTTTGTGCTTAATGTGTTTTTTTCCCCCTTACGAGCAGTTAATCTATGTAACTTCATCTAAACATGAACATTTCAGTCTGACTGTACGATTCCCAGCTGCAGCCTGATTTAACCAATTCAACGCTACCTCCATGAAGAAGTCAATCCCTTGCTGAATGGATGAAGCAGTGACATTGACAAATTGCTCTGCATAGCAACTTGTCAACATCACTTCTTCATACAGTCAATGGTGGTGTGGGACTGTGAACTTTAGTGTATGCAGGCACCAGTACTGTACGTAGTACTGTGTACAGTACTGGTGGCTGCATGCACTTGGGAACTAATAGTATCTGAATTCAGCTTTACCTCCATGAAGACTTCAATGACATGCTGACTGGATGGAAAAGTAATGTCGACAGGTTGAACTCCCTCCGACAGACAATCTTGATGTTCGTGCTCAAACATCTGTTGCTGGTAAAACACCTGTAGCTGTTCGTTAGCAAGGTTGATGCACATCTGGAAGACAGAAATGATAAAATAAAACAAAAGGAAAGTACATATTACACAAGTCTGAGTTTTAACCCCCTTGTGTATGCAAACATGCATGCTTGTAAACAGTATTCATGGTTAAAAGGAAAACAGGGAGAAAACCCTTTAAGGTAGAGACATAAAACATGACGTTTGGGCCCAAAGATCCTTCTTCACGGTGAAATGGAAACATAGAACAGAAACGAACACAGAAAAGACATCATCCTGTATAGAGAAACTTTAGAATGACGTAAAAAAATAAATAAATAAATAAATAAAGCTCAAGAGAAAGAGAGAACAGAAGATACATAATGATGTAAACACACACGCACAAAACGCATATAGCACAAAACATACATCGGGCTGATTTGACCTCACTGCTGATACATCATGCTATCATTGATACTTGATGCTACCATTGCACTGATTAGTGTGTGTGTGTGTGTCTATGTGTGTGTGTGTGTGCGTGTGTGTCAGCAGCAGCAGGCACGAGTAAATACGAATGCATGTAGTGACATGAATGTATGTATACGTATATGCTTTGTGCTATGCGTTTTGTGCGCGTGTGTGTTTACGTCATTATATATCTTCTGTTCTCTCTTTCACGTGAAATAAAAAAAAAATCTTTATGTCATTCTAAATTTTCTGTATACAGGATGACGTCTTTTCTTTCTATCATGTGTTCTTTTCTGTTCTACATTATCAGCGTGAAGAAGGATCTTTGATCCAAAATGTCATGTTTTATGTTTCTAACTTAAAGGGGTTTCTACCTCTATTTTATGTTTTCTTTTCACATGAAACCCCTGCAGCAACAATTTTACTACAGTACACATGGTTGCATACAGAATGGGGTTTAAATATCTTCCCATTTAATTTTTATATTTGTGAACGTTATTGATACATATCAGTACAAAACAGTACTATGAAATTAAATGATTTTTGTTAAATTAATGCATTAGTAACTAGCAACCATACAGACATAAAAACAAACTACATAAACGCACGATACATGCAGATGTACACATAATCATAATGCACTTTTAACAACAACCACAACATCATGTTTTGCATGAGCCACACCTGTTCAAATCCATTGACTTGAAGGTTTTCAAAGCCAAAGATATCCAATATGCCAATGCTCAACCGCTCGCTGGGGCTGGACGAAAAACACATAAAAAAACATGCTCTAATTCCTGCATGACTACATGTGTAAGTAATCTCATCTATATAAACACATGCATTTGCTCAGCCACAAAGCCCAAAAACAAGCACTAGCACACAAAAATGCAAAGTAAACATACATAACTAACCCTGTCCTGATACACTCTCACATGAGATAATTTTGCAATGATATTTCAAGGGTGGTGCAGGAGCAGCTTGGTACCCATGGACGCCAAGCAGTCCGGGCATCACCCATGAACTATTATGGTCAGTCTATCGCCGGAACCCAATTTATCCTTCAAAGGACAACTCACTAATCTGAAGAAAAAACAAAAAACATTCAGAATGTAATGGGTTAAGTAATGAATCCAGACCAAACACACAACTGATGCTACATGAGAAAAAATATATTTTATAGTAGTTCAGTAAAAACATGTAATCAAATTAACCCTTTCTCTGTCACTGGTTGCAGATGTTTCAGAAATCTTTGTTAACTGTGCAACAAAGAACCCATTTCATCCAAGGAACATGGATACAAAGTGGAGTCAGCATGGGCATAGATCCTCACGAGACCCCGCTCATACGGGAGCTCATACAGATCTCTGTTTCTTGGAGTTGGATTTAGTTCACCTTTTCTCAGCAGTGAAGGGGTTAACACAGAAGGTGAAATAACCCTTATCATTCAGAATACACCAGTGTGTAAAATAAGTTTGACTAAAATAGTTCAAGGGTAGTGCCAGAATAGCTTGGCGCCTCTAGCCAATGGACTATATATACTTATCTGTAAGTACTATAATGTCGCTTGCATATGGCAGTGTGCAAATTTGAAATTTTAGCCTCAGTGTGATATGGGATAAACAAACGCAACTTACGCATCCTCCAAGGGAGCCACCATTTGATTCAAGCCGTTGACGATCCACGCAAACAGACGGCTATACAGCGCCTTGGCTAGGGCGTTACGATTGTCACATGCCTGGCTCACGCTCAAACATTTCCGTAGTTCCTCTCCTATTAATGCAAAATCTAGCATTAGTAAACCATTATTCTATTACATGCAGAACAAAGTCTAAGGTTTCCATGAGCAGTTTGGTCAGATCTGATGCATTAGTTTATAATAGAACTCAGATCTAAAGGTTTCCTTTGTGTACAGAACAGTCTGTCAGCTTTTAACTCTTTGGCTGTTGCCATGTCGGTAGACTTTCTCAATGTGATCCTGCAGGAATCATCTCGACAAAATGCACTACCAGTAGCCAAAGGGATAGTACTTTTCAAGTGACAAAATGTGATAGGGCAGATCAATGAGTTTAATTGGTACATTTTGAACTCATAGGGCTCAAGGTATTGAAATTAACAGGCAGAGACAGAGACAGATACAGGCAAGTAATTTGACATCAACTTTGCTACAGCTGAAAGTCATATGTCAAAATTTCATACAAGCATAAGTTTGTAGTACTGTAGAATCTGTTTTGAGCATCTGTAGAATCTGTTTTGAGCAACCAACTGTAAGCAAGAAAAGGGTGGTCTTAAAAGACAGGTGCTCTCTCACTAGAAAATCTTGAGAGGCAAAAAGTGTCACCTGTCATTAAAGACCATCATTGAGGTGGCTACAGCCACAGTCACAGCTACAGCCACCTCCATGATGGGTTTTCTCTAAAATGTATTTTTTCGAAAAATACTTACCGATGCCATTACTACACTGGAACAACCTGTAGCTGACATAATTTTAGCCCAAAAACTTACGATGTGTACCTCTACGGCCAGGGGAGGCCACCTAGGGGTGCCGTGACCTAGTACCCAGGGTAACCTCCCTTCCCACCCCATACGAGCAGCCAAGCCAGTTTTTCGTTTAGCCGACTAGCGGCGAGCGGGGCAGGTGGGAGGGCCGTCTGAGTAATGGCATCAGTAAGTATTTTTCGAAAAAATACATTTTAGAGAAAAATTTGTTTCCTCAAAAACACTACCAATGCCATTACTACAATGGAAGAATTGCAAAAAGGAGGCGGGTGCCGCGTCAGTAACCCAGTAACTGACCGAGCTAGCAAGACCCATCCTCCCCGGCGCAAGATCCCGGTAATTTTAGCTAAAGGATTACCTACGGCACCAAAGGTGCCAGGAGGGAGTGTTACGCCGCTGCGATGTCCTCCACCAGGGCCAGGTTATCTCGCTGGCCAACCAGGTTTCTGAGGTAGAACCAGATAAAGGTCGACTCGGTGCACCAGCCTACGGCAGCCCGAGTTGAGGCCGAAGGGGAGAGCGCGGAACTGGTAGACTACACCGTCGAAGGCGAAGCGCAGATAGCATCTGGAGGCCGAATGCACGGGCACGTGTAGGTAAGCGTCTGCCAGATCCAGGCTGACGGCGAAGTCAATGGGTTGAACTGTGGCGCGAAGGGCTCTGGCGGTCTCCATGCGGAAGGACAGCACGGCGATGAACTTGTTCAGCGCCGAGAGGTCGATGATCGGACGCCACCTGTCACCGAACTTGGGGACCAGGAAGAGGCGACTGTAGAAGGCGGGCGAGTCGTGACGCGATACCACCTCCGTGGCGTTCTTCCGCAGCAGGGCGGAGATCTCTCCTCGGAGTACAGCTGCTTTGAAGCGATCCGAAGGAGCGGACGTCCATACGGGGCTGTGCCGCAGGGGAAATGGTGGATAGGATCCACGTGTCATCCGGGAGCAGCGACCGCCACACGTCCCTGCAGAGGGCAAGCCTCCCGCTGACAGGAGACCCGAGAGAAGTCGGCGGGGCCACAGGGGGGAGGGAGTCACCGGGCCCTAGCCCGCGCCGGGCAATGGGCGGGCCTGGGCCAGGCGGGGGCGGAGGTGGGGTTGGGGAGTGGGTGGGCGGAGGGAGGGCCTAGCTGCACCGGGCGGGCGGGCGCGGGGCGGGTCTAACGGTCCGCAGGGCGTGACCCAGGGCCTTGCGGGCAGCTTGAAACCGGGAGGAGGCGGCACGGGAAGGCCAGAGGTCCTTATTCGCGTCCTTCACCGACTGCCAGGTAGGACCGAAGAGGAGGGGATCGCCCAGCGGAGCCTGTCACAGCTGTCTCCGTAGGTCCTGTGGAAGATTGGGGCAGATGGCAAGAACCGCATCCCGACGGAGCAGGTCGCAGTTCGCGGCAGCGGCCATGGTGTTGACAGAAGCGTGGTACGTTGCCCGGTTGGCAGCCACGGCCAGGGCGAGGACGTCCCCTAACAGCGGCGAGACCGACACTTGCCAGTTCTGCTCCAGAAGGGAGACGACAGCTCGCGTGGCCAAGTCAAGGAAACCAGCACAGGCGAGGGCGTTGCGGATGAGGATCGCTGTTCGTTCCAGGCTGGGGGGGATGCAACGGCGCGAGGCGCAAAGTCCACCAGCTTGCTGCTGTGCTGCCGGGTCCACCGCTGGGAGGGCGGTTGCGAAGCTCTGCAAGTGTCCAGCGTACCAGCTGTGCTGAAAGGCGATATCCAAGGCCGCCGGTCAGCAGGCGTCAGAGAAGAAGAAGGCCGCATCGGAGCCCAAGCCCTGCTGAAGGAGAGCGGAGAAGGCGTCGCTTAGGCCTTGGAACCCCGGTGGTTGAGGCGGGACTTAAACCTCTTGGTCGGGCGATCCGCGTCCACAAAAGCCGAGAGCTTCCTCTTGGGGGACAGCGATTGGGGACAGGCGTCCGGGGGAAGACACGAAGCAATCAGGTACGTGGCCTCGTCGAGGGAGGCAAGGGTCTCCGCCCTAGTCGTACGCAGCGTAGGCGACGAGGGAGCCGACGGCGAGAGGGCGCGCGACAAGGCCGAACGGCTGAGGAGAGCCGAAGCGGAATCCTCCGGGGCGATGCTCAGAGTGTCCACATCCATGGACGCCGCAGGAGGGTGATGCACTAGGGGCCGGGGCGGCGGGCGCCGCCGCGAGGAGGAGCGAGACCGAGGCGAGCGGCTGCGATGGCGCAAACGGGAGCGGCGAGTCCGGCGGGGCGAGCGTCCACGTGAAGGAGAGCGGCGAGTGCGTGGTCGGCGGCGCAAAGGGGAGGGGGAGCGAGGACGGCGGGGGGAGGGCCGCCGGGGAGGGGGGGGGGGGGAAAACAAATACCGCAAACCAGGCACAGAACGGACGAAGGAAGAGGTCACCGACCGGGAGGAGCGACAACCAGACGAGGGATCCTCCGAAACCCGCGGGGAAGACCAACAAAGTTGCCGAGGAGTTTGCGAGGCCGAAGCGGAAGGAGACACAGGGCGCGAAGAGTGAGCAGAGACCGAAGAGCGGGGCGGGCGACGGGGAGGGAGGTCCGAAGGCGAAGCACCACGGTGCCATAGGTGGGAGTCTGCAGTCCGAGGGGATGCACGAGGGCGTGGGCTGCGTCGCGAGCGGGCTGTGTCCAGTCGGTCGCGAACCCGGGGTCGCATGTCGGGAGCCGTACGACGATGCCAAAGGTCCGGCAATGGGGAGGCGTGGCATCCACTTCTGTCTCTGATCTTGTGAGGCTTGGGTTCCGCAAGGCGGGGCGAGCTAGCTCGCTGCGGACCAGGCTCAAGCGAGCTGGTGCGCAAGGGGGGAGATAGACGTCCCCCAACATCGAGGCCTGGAGGCCGTTTGTTTTCCGCAAAGCGGGGCGAGCGGACTCGCTGCGGACCTGACTCGAGAGAGTGGGTGTGCAAGGGGGGATCCTTAGTATGCTGTCCCCCAACAGCAGCGCGGGTGCGTCTTGGTGGGTCCGGGGCCGATGCAAGCGCGTGGCTGCGTGAGGGCGTTGATCCTCTTTCACGCTGATAAAAACTTGACATCACAGGTGTGGCCGGAAGCACAACCAGAGCAGGGGAGGCAGAGCGCATGCGTGTCACTCGGCCACTGGAAATCGCCACAACGGGTGCAGGTGCGGACTTGACAACTGCAACATAGAGGCGAAACTACAAGGCAACCGGTTGTAGCTGAAGGCCACGAGACGAAAATAACCGCGCACCTCTCCCCACTATTCCCTTCTACCTTGAGCTCAGCGCTTTAAAACGAAAATTCCAAAGTGAAGCCGCCGCATGGCGCCAAAGGCGCGGGGCGCTGGCAAACACCGAGACCTTACTTGGCCATCTCACAGAGGGCAGGGGGAGGTAGAACCTGACACGAAGAAGAAGAGGCGCCCACGAGGCTGAGGGCCACACACGACAGGTGAGGAGGCCGGGTCCACAACGAAAGTCCCAGCAGTCCAAACAGGCGAACTTGTCCGGGGCACCCGAAGAAGGAGCACACCGGTCGCCAGACGACGGCTCTGAGCCAGGCACAACACAAGCCGCGAAAGTCTCTAAGTGCCGGAACACCCGGTGCAGCACAGTGCCCCACGTGGAGCTAAGAACCCGGCTCCACGGCCAGGCTCATCCGGGAACCAAGTCTTGTTCCATCGAAGTCAGACACAGAAGCACAAAGTCTCTAGTAAGGCACACAAGGAAACAGTACAAGTTCCAAGGCAAGGCGAACGCACAGCCGGGAACTAAGTCCAAGTCGCAGATAATTCCCACAAGCATAGAACCATACACAGCTGTAGGCACACTGCAGAGGGCTAAAGCACGTCTATACGCTGTAAGCTAAAGGAAAAAAACTGGCTTGGCTGCTCTGGCAGTTACTCATATGGGGTGGGAAGGGAGGCTACCCTGGGTACTAGGTCACAGCACCCCTAGGTGGCCGCCCTGGCCCTAAAGGTACACATCATAAGTTTTTGGGCTAAAATTATGTAAGCTACAGGTTGTTCCATTGTAGTAATGGCATTGGTAATGTTTTTGAGGAAACAAATGAGGACCATTTCATCTCACCTCTGGCCGTCAGAAAGTCCTCTGTCAAGGCCGACACAAGATCTTCATATGGAACACGCAGCAAGGCAGACACTGTGAAGTGTAAATAAAATATACATTACTGCCAACTTCTGTTTATAATAATGTCAGATATAGATAACAATGCCGTTTCACACGTCCTGACCACAGTTTTCCTATGTAAAATTCCTAAGCTTGCAGAAAATTTTGCACATAAGAAAAACGTTTGGTTCCCTGGCATTATGCTAAACCATAGAACCTGTTCTGAGCAACCACCTTTTTTGAAAGAAAACAGAGGCCTTAAAAGACAGGTGCTCTTTCAAGTCAAGAGAAATTTTGACGGGCAAAAAGCGACAACTGTCATTAACCCCTTCCCTGCCTCTGTACATACATTTTTGTTTCTGAAATCTTGATTCATTCAATGACCAAAAGCTAACACCATCCAAGAAACATGGATATAAATTGGTCTCAGCATGAGGCATAGATCCTCATGAACCCCCGCAGCTTCTTGCATTTGGGTCGTGTTCACTTTTTTTCTCGGCAGTCAAGGGGATAAAGACCAACAGTTAGGTAAATGATGGTTTCTTAATGACATGTTATCTCTTATAAGGATGGTGGCTCAAAACACACAGGCCATCACACAGATGTCATTACCTTTTCTCAATGCCCCAGGGTCTTTAACCATGACCATCTCGTGATCACCACGATCAGCAAAGGCCACGTTACCCAGGTGTAGGACAGCGGCCACTGTTTTCAGCATGTTGCTCACATCCTCAATGCAGACAGAAATATGACGCATGATATTTAAAACAATTACAGTAAACTTCCCTTATAACAAGGTTGGATTTAACAAATGTCAAATGTAATAACACTTCTCCAGAGGCCCTGCCTACACTTCCTCTATGTAAATTACTCATAACAAACTTTGGAAATAAAACAAAATTCAAGTCAGAACAACAGAGTTTAACCCCTATCAGTCTGATACACCCATTGCTTGAAATAAATTTGACTGATAGTTCAAGGGTGGTGCCAGAATAGCTTGGCGCCTGAGGCGCCAAGCTATTATGGCACCACCCTTGAACTGATCGATCTATCTCCTAATCTGTAATTTAGTCTTTGTAGGACAATAAGCAAATTTTTACAAAATCTGCCTCAGGATGTAATGGGTTAATACAAAGAACAGTTTAAGCCCCTGGTGCATGCAGGCACCACTACTGTTTACAGTACCGGTGGCTGCATGCACAAAGGGGTCAAGACAAACCTGCATAGTATACCGACGAGCAGAAGAAATGCAACATTTTTTGAATCATCGGAAACACTTTGATGTTAATGTAGCATTTCTTTTGCTCATCTGTATATAATTACAGTAATAGAATTTAATATTCTTTTTGTATTTGTCACAGAAAAAGGAAGAATATAGAGCGACAGTTTGCCGTACTGAACAAATCAAAGATATGTACCACAAAACTTACATCTTGTGAGAAGCCAACGAACTTCATACATTCTTTGACCTCCAAGAGTTTGTTTCGACTGTTGGCTGGCTGTGGAGGAGGAACCATGTTCTTTGTGTCAGGCTGCAGGTAGCTGAAAGCAAAATGTGTGTGTTGATATATGAATTTTGTATGTGAATCTGCTTATGGTAGTAGACATTCCTTTTTATGATATGATGATGTGGTCTTTTGGTCACTGTGTTTGTTTGTTTATTCATGTATCATTTTCTTTTCTTTTTTTGCGTTTTATAAGCATTCATTGTATATTATGTGCACTAGTCTTTACTTTACTTTAAACAACTCTTGCAATTACTGCTAGATTGTTTCCCCTTGACTTCTGGTAACTAGCTTGGGCACAGCTTATAATTAGTTCAACCAATCAGATTAATTGATGACCAGTGGTAATTTTGAACCTTCGTTTTGAGCAAGCCATATTGTTTGGGTTAAATGAGAGAGAGACTGCAATACTGCTACTGGACTGAAGACTTTGGGACTGATTGCTTTGCCTATGCAAGTATCCCATGACTTTTGATTATGTTTGGTGCATTATTTTGTTAGTTTTATAAGGAATCTGTGGATGTTGATGGTTTCCTCACCGATTATAATCTATTGCTGTAGAGATCAGTGTCGAGTGGATGATTGCTTTGTTTGCTTGAAGTGTTTGAGGCAGTGATGAGCTCGCTAAAAAGTTCCTTGGAGGCTATGTTTTGAAGAGTAGCTAGTCATTGGGAAGTGGTAGCCCGCTGCTAGATATACTGAAGCAAACTTGTGCCCCACTTTGTTTGCTGTATTGGAAGTGTTTTATTTGCTCCATGTCTTGTGTACACCCCCCCCCCCCTTTCCCCCCTCCTTTTGCATTGTGTTATTGCTAATTTGGGATGTTCTGTATTTGACCATGGTGTGTCTTTGTTGTGTTGGCTGCTGTACTGTTGATGTGTGGAGATGCCGATTTGTGTTATAACATCAGAGATTTGTGATGTGTAGTGGTAGTGTTTTCAGTAGCCGTGGGTGTTGGTCATTGTGACATATTGTTTTTCAGCTCTGTTCCCGTGTAATGTAGAGTTGGGTTAAATGTTGGCCATCGGACTGTGTTGATGTGCGTTTTGCAACCTTACTGTGGGCTTATTTTGAGGTGTATTTATATTGCACATGGACATTGAGCAGATTTTAAGTACATGAAATAATGTTCATTTTGTAATCCCTTTGTCACAGGTTGATGTGATTATGTATGTTCATGCTGTTTACTTTAGTTACTTCATTGTCATGAAACTTAATGTTTGTCATTCTTTTTTTGTTGTTGTAGATGCTGCTTTTAAGTGGAATAAAGAAAACAGAAAAACAGACATGTCCCCATGACTTGTTAGAATCCTCCATTGCAAGCCTTCGTGGCCTATGTGCTTGTCTGTGTCCGCACCATTACAACTTGACGTCGCCGACAGGATTGCAGAGGTGGAGGAGTCAACATCTACCACCAAAAGCAGCATAGAGGGCGTGCGAATATCTCGATTGGACCAACGGCAGCATGGCAACCAAGTATTCACCAGAGAACAAGTACCCCCTGGCCAACAATGCGATCTTCGTGGGTTCTCACAGCACCGGCGGGAAAATTATATCCTTCCCAGCTCGGCCAACGTTCGAGGGACTGCGGTATGAGGGCTGCCCTGTCGAAGTGTTTATCAAGGAGGCGGAACGTAAGATCTCTTGGCTCAAAGCTCTTTATGGCCAGAAGCTTGGACAGTTGGAACTGGCAGAATGGGTTGCCCTGGCACTGAAGGGGAAAACCCTGAAGAAGTGCAAGAGGTGGGTGGAACATCTTCCAGATGAGGACTACACTGCTGATTCCATCTTGGGCTTCTTGCGAGACCACTTCCTGGAGTACCAACGGATACTAGGCAGTACACAGGAGCTTCCAGCAGAGCACCAGTCAGGCACCTTCATCAGCCCCAGTGAAAGAGGAGGAAGATGGAGACTGGGTGGTCCTCTACACACAGGAGGAGGTCACTGTCCCTGTGTCTTCCACACCGCCTCAGTGCCATCCAGTCCGAGAGACTGTGGATCTTATGGCACAAGATGCTGAGGTACAGGTGGCTGAGCCTGTGCAACCACAGCAGTCATCTCAACAAGCGCGACCCGCTCTTGTCTGCTGGGCTTGTAATGAGAACGGTCATCGACGTGCTATCTGTCCGAGAGGCAAGTGACGACAGGCGTTTCAGCAGCACACTGGTTTCCCAACACCTCCAGCTGACATGGGACTATCGGTGCTCCTATTTTTCATCTCATGACAATGTTGCAGTGGTGCTGGCACATGATGATGTACTGTGCAGCTGTGTTGACCATGTGTGTTGGTTTTGGTGCTTCATGCCAGGTATATATTAGATTCCTGTGCGACAGCATTTGCATCTGACGAACTGTTTGGGTGATGTACTCCATCACAGAACTGAATGTTATGCTGTTTGTTTGCGTTTAAAGCTGAATGTCAGCCATGTCTTAACCTGTACTGAAGTGGCGTGTTTATGAAGTCTGCATGATGGAATGATTTGTGGGTGTTCTGAGGATACTATGTAATGTGGGTGTGCCGACATTTAGTGTTTTAGTGGTTTCTGTACTGAAGTTGTGTGTTTGGTGTTGTTCATCATGTACTGTTAGCTTGTTTGTGCATCGTTAGATTTTGCCCCCATGCTTTTGCAGATGGGACCAACCAGCGAGGACGCTGGATTGAGATGAAGCTGCGGGAGGTGTGATGATGTGGTCTTTTGGTCACTGTGTTTGTTTGTTTATTCATGTATCATTTTTTTTTTTTTTTTTTTTTGGCATTTTATAAGCAGTCATTGTATATGTGCACTAGTCTTTACTGTCTAATTCATTCAGTCCTCTCTGCGCCGTCTGGTGCTTGAGGCGACGGCAAGGGAGCGCCACCTTTGTCTGTCAGCTGCTATTTTGGGTGCTGTTTGCAGAGTAAGGCCTCTGTTCTTGAGCTCTCGCTCCACGGTTCGGCGCCACGTCTCCTTTGGTCGCCCACGGTTTCTCTTCCCCTGTGGTGTCCATCTCAGTGCCACCCTTGGTAATAAGTCGGGTGACATTCTGCAAACGTGGCCTAGCCATCTCCATCTCCGTGTGGCGATGGTTTCAGCGATGCTGTCTGCGCCTGCTCTCTTCCGTAGTTCCTCGTTTGTAATCATGTTTGGCCAGAAGACCTTCATGATCCGTCGCAGGCACTTGTTCTGGAAGACTTCCAGCTTGCGTTCCGTAGCAGTAGTGGATTTCCAGCACTCTGACCCATAGAGAAGGACACTCAGCACGTTACTCTTAAAAATACGAAGCTTGGTGTGGATGCTCAGGTTTGTGGTCCTCCAGATGGGTTTCAGCATTGCGAAGGCTTGGTTGGCTTTGCTGATTCTTGTGGTGATCTCCCTTGTGCAGTCTCCATCTGTGGTAACCTTGCTGCCCAGGTACGTAAACTCGTCCACCTCTTGCAGAGGTTGGTCATTGATGGTGATTGGGTCGCCCACTATGGTGTTCTTCCTCATGACTTGAGTCTTCCTAATGTTGACCCCGAGACCTATGGAGCTTGCTGACTGTGTCAACTGTTGTGTCTTCTGTTGCATGTCCTGGTTTCTGCTTGCCAGCAGCCCGATATCATCGGCGTAGTCGAGGTCATCCAGCATTGAGGTCAGCGTCCACTGAATTCCCTGCCTCCTTCCCTCTGTGGTGCGGCGCATGATCCAATCAATTGCCATTGAGAAGAGGATCGGCGAAAGAATACATCCTTGTTTCACTCCGGTTTCCACCTTAAACGGTTCGGTGAGCTGGTTGTTGTGGACGACTCTGCACTCAAAATTCTTGTACAGGGACCTGATGACGTTGACAATTTTCTGGGGGATTCCATAGTATCGCAGGATTTTCCAAAGGGAGTCTCGATGCAGACTGTCGAAGGCCTTCTCAAAGTCCACAAAGACCACATAGAGGGATCCATTCCATTCGTTAGACTGTTCAAGGATCTGTCTCAGGACGAAAATATGGTCAATGCAGGACTTGCCTTTCCTAAAGCCTGCCTGCTCCTGGCGAAGGATGCCATCCACTGCTGTCGTAATGCATTCAAGGAGAATGCGGCTGAAGATCTTGCTGGTGAGGGATAGTAAGGTGATGCCTCGCCAGTTGTTACAGTTCCCCAGGTCTCCTTTCTTCGGAAGTTTGACGATGGTGCCAGTCTTCCAATCGCTCAGCGCTTCTTCAGTGTCCCAGATCTTTTGAAAAATCTGACAAAGAAGCTGCGGTGTTACCGTATCTTCTACTTTCAGCATCTCGGGGCACACTCCGTCATCGCCAGGTGCCTTCCCGTTCTTCAGCTTTTGAATGGCCTGCTTGACTTCCGCAATAGTAATGTTGCCGAGGTTAATGTCCAGGTCCTCCTCCGCTTCAGGAATGTCAGTGAGGGTTGGTGGGTCTGAGCGGTTCAGGATGGACTCGAAGTGTTGCTTCCATCTCTTCAGCTTCTCTTCCTCTACTGTGACATGAGTTCCATCTTCAGCTCTCACTGGAAGGTCGTGGTACTGCCCGTAATCGCCCTTCAGCTTCTTGGTGTTCTGGTATACTGTCTTCATGTCTCTCTGTTTTGCAGCTGCCTCCGCTTCTTCTGCCAGCCTTTCTGTGTGCATTCTCTTGTCTCTTCTCGCTGATGTCTTCACTGCTTGATCTTTCTCTCTGTATTCTCTTGATATTCTTTCCTTCAGTCTTGGTGATTTGGTGTCCAAAAGTTTCTTCTTGATCTGTCTTCTCTCTTCTATGCGAGCCCACGTGTCTTCTGAGATCCACTCTGTCTTCCTGCTCTTTCGGTATCCTAAAACTTCCCCTCCTGTTTCCTTCATGGCTCTGTTGAAATCTTCAAAGTCAGCGCTGTCTCATCTTCCAAAACACTATATCTATTCCTGAGGGCCAACCTAAACTCTTCTTTCACTTTTGGGTCTTTCAACTTGGCCACATCGTAGCGCTGATTTCTGGTGTCTCCTATCTTTACTTTCCTAAGCTTCAATGTCACCTTCCCCACCAGAAGACTATGGTCGCTGCCAATGTCAGCATGTTGCATCACTCGCACATCCTGCAGAGAGTGCCTCCAGCGACCGTTAATGATGATGTGGTCGATCTGGTTCTGGGTCTTGCCGTCTGGTGATTTCCATGTGAGTTTGTGGATCTCCCTATGCGCAAACAGGGTCCCTCCTATGACTAAGTCATTTTCCTCGCAGAAATTGACCAGCCTCTCCCCGTTGTCGTTGATCACACCCGCTCCATGTCGTCCCATGGTCCTCTCTCTGTCTTCATTGTCGCAGCCGACCTTAGCGTTGAAGTCACCGATCAGCATCAGCACGTCATGTCGAGGGATGTCTTCCAAAACAGCTTGGAGGGCGTCGTAGAATGTATCCTTATCCTCTTCTTCCGCGTCGTCTATCGGTGCGTAGCCCACAACAATAGACAGCTTTGCATATTTGGAATTCATCCTGACGTACAGCAGGCGCTCGTTCACAGGTTTCCACTGTAGAACGGTGTTGGCCTTGCTCTTATTGATGATGACAGCAACTCCTTCTCGGTGTTCGTTGTCTGTTCTTCCAGACCAGATGATGACTTCTCCGGAGCTCAACCTCTGTTTCCCAGCACCAGTCCATCTTGCTTCTGTTACTCCCATGAGGGTTAGTTTGTGGCGGTTCAGTTCACTTACTGCTTGCGCCAGCTTTCCAGTCTGGTAGAGCGTTCGCACATTCCATCATCCAATTCTGATCCATCGTTTTGGCGTCAGGAGTTCCGCTATCGGGGTGGAGACGTAACTTACGGCTTTGGTCCCCATCCGTCATAAGTCCAGTTTCCTGGTCTGCTTCGCTCCCAGCGCCGGTTGTCGCTTTTTCCCTTGTTGTCGTTTCCGTAGCAAGTTTCTTTTTACAGGGTGGAGTCGCTAGCCCCACGCCTAACCCTCCTCCTTTATCCTGACTTGGGACAGGCAGTTAAGCCCCCAAAGGGGCCTCCCTGGTGGAGTTTTTACTGTCTAAGGGACACAACTATTGCAACTACTGCTAGACTGTTTCACCTTTAACGTCTGGCAACTAGCTTAGGGGTCAGCAGGGGGCACTGCTTATAATTAGTTCAACCAATCAAATTAGTTGATGACCAGTGGTAATTTTAAACCTTAGTTTTGAGCAAGCCATTTTGTTTGGGTTAAATGAGAGAGACTGCAGTACTGCTACTGGACTGAAGACTTTGGGACTGATTGCTTTGCCTCTGCAAGTACCCCATGACTTTTGATTATGTTTGGTGCATTATTTTGTGTTATTTGTATAAAGAATCTGTGGATGTTGATAGTTTCCTAACTGATTATAATCCATTGCTGTAGAGATCGGTTTTGGGTGGATGATTCCTTTGTTTGCTTTAAGTTTTTGAGGCAGTGATGTGCTTGCTTGGAGCCTATGTTTTGAAGAGTAGCTAGTCCGAGTAGTTGGGAAGTGGTAGCCCACTGCTAGATATACTGAAGCAAACTTGTGGCGTTTGTTTGCTGTATTGGAAGTGTTTTATTTGCTCCATGTCTTATGTACATCCCCCCCCCCCCCTTTGCATTGTGTTGTTGCTAATTTTGGCTGTTGTGTATTTGACCATGGTGTGTCTTTGTTGTTATGTTGACTGTTGTACTGTTGATGTGTGGAGATGCTGATTTGTGTTATAACAGAAATTTGTGATGTGTAGTGTTAGTGTTTTCAGTAGCCGTGGGTGTTGGTCATTGTGCTGTATTGTTTTTCAGCTCTGTTCCTGTGTAAAGTAGAGATGGGTTAAATGTTGGCCATCGGACTGTGTTGATGTGTGTTTTATAACCTTACTGTGGGCTTATTTTGAGGTGTATTTATGGTGCACATGGTGATTGAGCAGATTTTATGTACATGAAATAATGTTGATTTTGTAATCCCTTTGTCACAGGTTGATGTGATTATGTATGTTCATGTTGTGTACTTTGTTACTTCATTGTCATAAAACTTAATGTTTGCGATTCTTTTTTTTTTGTAGACGCTGCTTTTTAAGTGGAATAAAGAAAACAAATGTCCTTGCTACTTTGTTAGACTCCTCCATTACAAGCCTTCACGGCCTGTGTGCTTGTGTGTGTCCGCACCATTACAATGAAACTGCAAGTACATAACATTTTTAGAGTTCTTTCCCCAAGCCTTAGGAAAAGAATAAGAATTGTCGTGAAATGTTTTTAGGTGGCATTCACTGATTCAGATAACCTTTTGGTCATCAGTAGCACTTTTTGTCAAGGTGATTCATGTAGTAATCACCTTGACAAAAAGCACTGCTGACAGTGAAAAGGTTAAAAAAGGTTGTCGACAGTGCTTTTTGTCAAGGCGATTCCAGCTGGAGTCACTTTTTAATAAAATGCACTACTGACAGCCAAAGGATCAACGCAATATGAAAACTCCACTACACAGTTTACACACAAACAGAATTCCGCCGAGACCGAGTAAAACACACCTGAAAAATGTTCCATCTAAACAACACTGCGTCTTCTCTTCAGGTGTCGCACCAGCAAGCAGCCAATAGAAAATGTGGAAATTCCCCTCCAGCGCCCCCTGGTGGACAACACGCGACTTCTCCAGTAAGTACTGATGTACGTATCCTGAGAAAGAAATCAACACAGTAAGCAAGAAATCTTCAGGACATCAGCAGCAGTTTACCTATGCAAGGGCATGCCTGGGTCAACTGCAGCCTAAGGAGTAGTCAACAGCTGTGCTCATTTCAACCTAGATGCAGGTACAAACATGAACCTACAATTGCTACACCCTCCCCCCCCCCCCACACACACACTATCTATCTATCTATCTATCTATCTATCTATCTATCTATCTATCTATCTATCTATCTATCTATCTATCTATCTATCTATCTATCTATCTATCCATCCATCTATCCATCCATCCATCTATCTATATCCCATAGTCCTGCTGACCGTTGGGGCACCACTGATGACTTGGCAACCAGTTCCCTCCATTCCTCTCTGTTCTCTGCCATTCTTAGCGTATCGCCCAGCCTCAGTCCTGTCCACTCTGAGGATATTGTCCTCCCATCTTTGTCTTCCTCTCCTTTGTCCTCCTTGCACAGTGCCTTGCAGGATTGTTTTGGCAAGCCCTGCTGAACGCGTGACATGCCCATACCACTTCAGTTTGCGTTTTTTTCATAATGGCTAATAGGTCTTCATAGGGCCCGATGGCTTACCTGATTTTGTTTCCCACTTCCTCGTTCGTGATGTGAAATGCCAAGCTGCCTTCGAAAACATCTCATTTCAGTGGCTTGTATCCTCCTTTCAAGGTCTGCTGTGAGAGTCCATGACTCACAGGCATACAAGAACATTGAGATGACTAAGGAGCGCATCAGTCTGGTCTTGGAGCAGAGCGTGATGTTTCTGTCCTTCCATTTGGTCTTCAATCTTGTCAGTGCTGTTGTTGTCTGCGCAATCCTGGACAGTATGTTTGGTTCTGATCCCTCATCTGTCACAATGGCTCCTAAGTATTTGAATTTATTAACTGTTTCCAGTTTTTGGCTCCCAATCATGACGTCAGTGTCAGTGTTATTTGTCATCAGTTTGGTCTTCTCTGCACTGATTTCCATCCCATACGCAATGGCTGTACTGTCCAGCTTTTCCACCAGCTGAGCTAGCTCCTTCTCTGTTCCTGCAAGGCCATCAATGTCGTCCGCAAAGCGCAAGTTCATGATTGTTCTGCCTCCAATACTGACAGTTCCTTCATGATCTTTCAGAGCGTCTGTCATGATTCTTTCCTGGAAGATGTTGAAAAGAGTTGGTGAGAGCAAGCAGCCTTGTCTGACTCCGACTGTAGTCCTAAACCAGTTTCCTATTTTGCTGTTGAAGCAGACTGCGCTAGTGGCCTTGTTGTAAAGGTTTGCTATGACTTTGATCAGGTTGGCATTGATGTTGTATAGCTTCATGGTGGACCAAAGGGCTGCATGCCACACCCTGTCGAACGCTTTCTTAAAATCCACAAAGACATGATAGAGGTCTTGCTGGTGCTGGAGGTACCTCTCACATAGAACTCTCAGGTTAAAGATCTGCTCAGTTGTGCTGCACCCTGGTCTGAAGCCTGCCTGTTCCTCAGCTATGATTTCCTCTGCCTGTGGCTTCAGCCTGTTCAGTAGGATCTTTAACATGACTTTGCTTGGGTGGCATTTAAGACTGATCGTGTGATAATTCTGGCATTGATGTAAGTTGCCTTTTTGGGGGGAGAGTTATTATAAGTGATTGGGTCCATGGTGTGGGCCAATCCCCCCACACACACACATACAAATCTTCCCAATAATAGTCACCAAAGTCAGTTATTAGCCTTGTCTCAAAACCTGCCAAATGTCTGTACAGCAAAACCTGTTTCAAGGGACCACCTTTCTGAGAGCCTCCTAAATAATAGTCTTAACTCACAACATGAAGGTTACAATATCAATTTGTGTAGATATCCATTGATGTTTACATCACAGTTGTGGAGACTACAGGCGCCAAGCTATTCTGACACCACTCTTGAACTATCATTGTCCCGATTCCTAAAAAAAACCAACGCTCATGAATTCAACGATTTCCGTCCAGTTGCATTGACTTCTATTCTGTCAAAATGTATGGAAAAAGTGGTGAGGAGGCATCTGTTAAATGATGTTGCCGAACTACTGGATCCATTCCAATTTGCTTACAAAAACCATAGGGGTGTGGAGGATGCATGCCTTACTCTGTACAATCTTGTATTTCAACATCTTGAGAAATCATTTTATTGACTTTTCTAATGCTTTTAATACTGTTGAACCACTGATGATTTTGCAGCATATGATGGACTTTAATGTGAACACAAACATTATTCTGTGGGTGCGAGACTTTTTGAAGGACAGGCCACAACGTGTAAATGTACACGGCAGTCTGTCTGACCAAGTGGTGCTAAATTCAGGCTGCCCTCAAGGTTGTGTCCTCTCTCCGACATTGTTTTCTATATACACAGACCATATGCGTTGTCACACTGCCACTTCTCGTCTCTTAAAGTTCTCAGACGACATGGCCCTTGTACGCCTACTCCAAAAAGAAGACAGTCTGGCCGAGTACTTTGCACAGATAGCAGTATTAGAGTCATGGTGCAAAGATAGTTTTCTGGAAATGAATGTACAGAAAACCAAGAAACTCGTCATTGATGACAGGAAAGTTGATGATATTTTTGTACCTGTCTCAATTAATAATCAACCTGTAGAGGTGGTCACTGAATTTAAGTACCTTGGCACTGGAAACACTGATCTGATTGTGAAAAAAGCAAACCAGCGTCTGTACCTTCTTAGGAAACTGAGAAGTTTTGATGTCAGTTCCAGGGTTTTAGAATCCGTTTATAGAAGCCTGATCGAAAGCATACTGACGTTTAACATCACTGCTTGGTATGGCAATCTCAGTATGAAAAACAGGGGCAGACTGTCACGTATCGTCAGAACAGCTGAGAAGATCATTGGCCTAGGACAGTACCCAGTAGATGATATGTACCATAGAGCTGTCCGAAGGATAGCTGCTAGCATTGTCAATGATCCTAGTCACCCACTCTCTGATCAGTTTCAAATGCTACCATCAGGCAGACGTTTCAACATGCCACTTGCCAAAAGGAATGTTTTTAAGAAGTCTTTTATTCCAACTGCTGTCTCGATTTTGAACTCTCGTTTATAACGCCGCGATAAGTATGATCTACTTAACATTACCTCCCATCTTGTGATAGATTGCTTATGATAGATTGCTGCAAAGATAATTTTTCATGATATGCTTTTGCAGCGTTTGTTAATGTCTTATATTGTTGTTTCATGACGAGCCGAAAGGCAAATTTCTGTCGTGCCTGGACTCGAACAGACAATAAAGTTGTATTGTATTGATCCACATCCTCTCATAGCATGTCAGGGCTTCATGGGTTAAATGACAGGTGACACGTACTTTTTGCCCTTGAAGACTTCTCTTGAGACAACATCTACCACTTTTTTCTTGCAAAAAGGTTGCTGCTCAGAACAGGTCTTGCTGTAATTTTCCACTGGCAGGGTGATCAGAGATACTGTGCACGTACCTCCCAAGACACATCCAGATGGTGTGAAAATGAGCTCCAAGTATTTGGCAAATCGACTTGAGTTGCTGTTCATTGTGGTCCTGGCATTGCCAAATCCTTCAAGCAAAGGGTTGATCTGAAAAAGAAGCCAACTGGAATCTGACAAATTCTTGAAATTTTTTTTTTGTAATTGTTGGGAAGAAAGTACAGTCGAACATGCATATGACAGCCCAAGGGAATATGAGTTTTTCTCTAAAATGTATTTTTTCGAAAAATACTTACCGATGCCATTACTACAATGGAACAACCTATAGCTTGCGTAATTTTAGCCCAAAAACTTACGATGTGTACCTTTAGAGCCAGACCTGGTACCCGGGTAGCCTCCCTTCCCACCCCATACGGGTAACTGCCAGTGCAGCCAAGCCAAACCATTTCTTTTCGTTTAGGTGCTAGCGGCGAGTAGGGCAGGTGGGAGGGTCGTCCGAGTAATGGCATCGGTAAGTATTTTTCGAAAAAATACATTTTAGAGAAAATTCATTTGTTTCCTCAAAAACATTACCAATGCCATTACTACAATGGAGAATAGCGAAGAGGAGGAAGGTGCCACGTAACCCAGTGACTGACCGAGCTAGCAAGACCCGTCCTCCCTGGCGCAAGCTCCCGGTAATTTTAGCTAAAGGATTACCTACGGCACCGAAGGTGCCGGGAGGGAGTGTTGCGCCGCCGCGATGTCCCCCACCAGGGCCAGGTTGTCTCGCTGGCCAACCAGGTTTCGGAGGTAGAACCGGGTGAAGGTCGACTCGGTCCGCCAGCCTACGGCAGCCACAATGTCTCGGACAGTGCAGTTGCGGCCGAATGCGACGCTAGCAGCCATGGCTCTGACCTCATGGGCCCGGATGTGTAGTCGCTTGGCAGCGTCGGGGCAGAGGTCCTGGTAGGCGGAACGTATCACCCATCTTAGCCAGGAAGAGATCGTCTGGGCTGAGATGTCTTGTCTACCTGGGGACAGAGGTCCTGGTAGGCGGAGCGTATCACCCATCTTAGCCAGGAAGATCGTCTGGGCTGAGATGTCTTGTCTACCTGGGGACAGAGGTCCTGGTAGGCGGAGCGTATCACCCATCTTAGCCAGGAAGAGATCGTCTGGGCTGAGATGTCTTGTCTACCTGGGGACAGAGGTCTTGGTAGGCGGAGCGCATCACCCATCTTAGCCAGGAAGAGATCGTCTGGGCTGAGATGTCTTGTCTACCTGGGGACAGAGGTCCTGGTAGGCGGAGCGTATCACCCATCTTAGCCAGGAAGAGATCGTCTGGGCTGAGATGTCTTGTCTACCTGGGGACAGAGGTCCTGGTAGGCGGAGCGTATCACCCATCTTAGCCAGGAAGAGATCGTCTGGGCTGAGATGTCTTGTCTACCTGGGGACAGAGGTCTTGGTAGGCGGAGCGCATCACCCGTCTTAGCCAGGAAGAGATCGTCTGGGCTGAGATGTCTTGTCTACCTGGGGACAGAGGTCCTGGTAGGCGGAGCGTATCACCCATCTTAGCCAGGAAGAGATCGTCTGGGCTGAGATGTCTTGTCTACCTGGGGACAGAGGTCCTGGTAGGCGGAGCGTATCACCCATCTTAGCCAGGAAGAGATCGTCTGGGCTGAGATGTCTTGTCTACCTGGGGACAGAGGGAGAAAAAGGCGGGTGCGTCCCCGGCGAAGCGGCTTGGTTCAGCGTAGGTACACGCGTAAGGCTCTCACCGGGTCCTGTTGTCTGACTTCCTTGTTGGGGTCGATCGGCTTCAGCGATCGTACAGTGATCACCTGGGGGGCTGCCAACGGGGACTGGTTCTTGGCCAAGAAGGCCGGGTCCATTAGTAGCTGCACGGAACCATCCGACCTGAACTGCAGGCAGGCGGGGCGCGCGGAGAGCGCGTGCAGCTCACTCACTCTGGAGGCTGTGGCTAAGGCGAGCAGAAAGCAGGTCTTTGGCGTAACGTCGGCCAGGCTTGCTAGGGGAAGCGGCTCGAAACGCTTAGAGTTCAGCCAGGGTAAGTCCCAGCGTGGGATCATGGAGCGGAGGGCAGGTCGCTGTATGCCGAAGTGGGCCATAAGGTCAGCGAGGTCCTTATACTTGCCGGGGTCCGCTCGGCCCAGGTGCCGGTAAGTGTTGGCGATCATAGCGAGGTAGCCCATGATGGTGATCGGTGCCAAGTGCTGTTCGGCGAAGAGCCAGAGGAAGAACTCGGCCAGTTGTGGGGAAGTCAGATCGGTAGGGGAGAGGCGACGGAGGTCGCACCAGGCTCCAAGTACTCTCCACTTTCCCTCGTAGACACGCAGGGTCGAGGGTCTGCGGCCCGAAGCGATAGCTGCCACTGCCTCACCCGAGAAGCCTCTAGCGGCGAGGGCCTGCCGCACAATCTCCAAGCGTGTAGCAGGAGGCGCTCGGGGCACGGATGGTAGAGCGCCTGGCGCGGTTGCTTGAGCATCGTGCGAGGAGTGGGAAGCCACAGTGGAGGGCCTGTGGCGAGGTTCAGGAGGTCGGTGGTCCAAGATTTGGTCCAGCAGAACGGCGCCACCAGCAACAGGATCGCATTGCATCCCTTGAGCTTGAGAAGCACCTTGGGAACAAGGACTGAGGGAGGGTAAGCGTAAGCGCAGAGGCCGTCCCAGCAAATGGAGAGCGAATCGACCGCCCAGGCTAGGGGGTCCGGGACCGGCGAGACAAAGAGGGGGAGCTGGCGGTTCCACCTTGTCGCGAAGAGATTGATAAGGGGGGTCTCCCACATGGCGCAGATCATCTGGAAGATGTCCGGGCGAAGCGCCCACTCGGTGTGGAGAAGCTGACCGCGGCGGGAGAGTGAGTCCGCGAGGACATTCAGGTGGCCGGGGATGTGTCTCGCTCGGAGAGAGATGCGGCGATCCTCGCACCAACGGAAGAGCCGGTAAAAAAGAATGCAGAGGGAAGGGGAGCGGGTCCCGCCCTACTTCTGTATGTAGGACACAACAGTGGAGTTGTCGGAAAGGACGAGCAGCTCCTGGCGTCCGAGAGTCGGTTCCCAAGCGAGGAGAGCTTGCCACACCGCCTGTAGCTCCAACCAGTTGATATGCTTGCCCGCGAGGTCCGGTGGCCAGCTGCCGGAAGCCGTGGCAAATGTCGGCAGCAGGTGTGCACCCCAGCCGGGGGGAGGCGTAAGGAGAGGGACTCCGGTTGCGAGCCAGACAGGGTCTGCCCAGCGGAGGAGGTGTGGAACGAGCGAGGGAGGTACCGGAACGGGAGCCTCGATTTCGCCGGTCGAGGGACGCCAGTGAAGGAGCAGATGAAGTTGAAGCGGGCGCGAGTAGAGCCGACACAGGGGAAGGAGATCCGCCGCCACGCTCATCAGGCCTAAGAGCTACAACCAGATTCTGGCAGAGACTGTCTCCTCTTGAGAAACTATACGAGCCAGGTTCGCCAACTTCTGGATCAGCGGTTCCGGGAGTCGCACCAGATTGAGGTCCGTAAGGAACTCCATGCCAAGGTGGACGAAGCGGCGGGACGGGGCGAGATCCGACTTGCCTAAGTTGAATATGAAGCCAAGGCTGTTGAGGAGGGCCAGCAAGGCATCTCAGTCCTTCTCCAGGGTGGGTGCTGACTGGTTGCGCAGGAGCAAATCGTCGAGGTAGTTCGAGGAGGGACTCGACGCAGTCCGCCTGGCCTTGGCGATGACGCCGTCCATGAGACGGGTGAACACCAGGCTGAGTGAGCCGAGGAAGGGCGTGATGGTATCGACGCCGTCGAACGCGAGCGTAGATAGCGTCTGGAACCGATGCACGGCACGTGGGTAAGCGTCACTGATCCAGCTGACGGCGAGTCCATGGTTGAACGCGCGCGAAGGGCGGGGGTCTCATGCGGAAGCTGTGCGCGATGACTGTCAGTGCGAAGGTCGATGATCGATGCCACCTGTGCCGGCTTGGGACGAGAGGCGCTGTAAGGCGGCGAGTCGTGACGCGACACCACCTCCGTGGCATTCTTCCGCAGCAGGGCGGAGATCTCTTCTCGGCGTGCAGCAGCCTTGAGGCGATCCGAAGGGGTGGATGTCCAAACAGAGCTGCGCCGCAGGGGCGGGAGGGGGGAGTCCGAAAGGAGAGCAGGAGGCCCTCGGAGACGGTGGACCGGATCCACGGGTCGTCCGGGAACAGTGACCGCCACACGGCGCTGCAGGTGGCAAGCCTCCCGCCGACTGGAGACCCGGGAGCGGTCAGCGGGGGCGCAGGAGGGCGGGAGTCACTGGGCCCAACCGCGCGCCGGGTGACGGGCGGGCTTGGGCCAGGCAGGGGCGAAGGCGGGGTCGGGGGGCGGACGGGCGCGGCGGGCGGCGTGGACGCGTGGAGGAAGGCGGCGACTCCGGGAAGGCGGTTGCTGGGTGGGTCTGGCGGTCCGCAGGGCGCGACCCAGGGCCTTGCGGGTGGCTTGAAAGCGGGAGGAGGTGGCGCAGGAAGGCCAAAGGTCATTCGCGTCCTTCACCGACTGCCAGGTAGGACCGAAGAGGAGGGGATCACCGAGCGGGGCCTGTCACAGCTGTCTTCGTAGATCCTGCGGGAGGTCGGGGCAGACGGCAAGCACGGCATCCTGTCGGAGCTGGTCGCAGTTCGCGGCAGCGGCCATCGTGTTGACAGAAGAGTGGTACGCCGCTCGGTTTGGGCGGCCGGGGCCAGTGCGAGGAGGTCCCCTAACAGCGGTGAGATCGAGAAGTGCCAGTTCCACTCCAGGAGGTTGACGACCGCTTGCGTGGCCAGGTCGAGGAATCCAGCACAGGCGAGGGCGTTGCGGATGAGGATCGCCGTCCACTCCAGGCCGGGAGGGATGCAACGGCGGGAAGCGCGAAGTCCACCAGCTTGGTGCTGAGCGGCAGGATCCACCCCTGGGAGGGCAGTAGCAAAGGTCTGTGAGTGTCCAGCATACCAGCTGTGCTGAAAGGCGATGTCCAAGTCCGCCGGCCAGTGGGCGTCAGAGAAGAAGAAGGATCCTGAACCCTGCTGCAGGAGGGCGGAGAAGGCGTCACGAAGTCCTAGAAACCCTGGGGGCTGCGGCAGGGACTTGGAGAGGCGATCAGCGTCCACGAAGGCCGAGAGCTTCCTCTTGGGGGGCAGCGACTGGGGACAGGCGTCCGGGGGATGACACGAGGCAATCAGGTGGGCGGCCTCGTCGAGCGAGGCAAGGGTCTCCGCCCTGGTCATCCGCAACGTAGGCGACGAGGGAGCTGACGGCGAGAGAGCGCGAGAGGTGGTCGAACGGTTGAAGAGCGCCGAGGCAGAATACTCTGGGGCGATGCTGAGGGAGTACACATCGACGGGCAGCGCAGGAGGCCGACGCACCAGGGGCAGGGGAGGTGGGCGCCGCCACGAGGAGGAGCGAGACCGGGGCGAGCGGCTGCGACAGCGCGAGCGGGAGCGGCGAGACCGACGAGTGGAGCGTCCGCGCGAAGGAGAGCAGCGAGCGCGTGGTCGATGGTGCAAAGGGGAGGGGAGCGGGGAAGGCAGGGGGGAGGGACGCCGGGGAGGGGGGGGGGGGAAGACACCGGTCGGGAACGAGAAGCAGCATGGACGACCGAAGAGGGCACCAACCGGGAAGAGCGCCGACTGGAAGAAGGAACCTCCGAGGCCCGAGGGGAAGACCGACGAGGAGGGCGAGACATCCGCGAAGGCGAAGCGGCGGAAGCAGCCGGGCGGGAAGAGCGAGCAGAGACGGAAGAGTGCTTGCGGCGGGAGGAGCGGGCCGAAGATGCAGGGCTGCGGGTCCTCGGGCGGGAAGCCGAAGTTCGAGGGGGCGAGCGCGAGCGAGGGCTGCAGTGTGAACGGGTCTCCGAGGGGCGAGAGGCTGGGTCCCGGCGGTCGCGAACCCGGGGCCGCACGTCGGGGGTTGTACGCTGAAGCCCCGGGTCCGGTGTCGGGGAGAAGCGGCGTCCACGTATGTCAGTGGTCTTGTGAGGCTTGGATTCCGCAAGGCGGGGCGAGCTAGCTCGCTGCGGACCTGGCTCGAGCGAGCTGGTGCGCATGGGGGGAGAAAGGCGTCCCCCAACGTCGAGAGTTGGGGCTGGTTTGTTTTCCGCAGAGCGGGGCGAGCGGACTCGCTGCGAACCTGACTCGTCCCCCAACGGCAGCGTAGGTGCGTCTTGTTGGTTCCGGGGCCGATGCATGCTCGTGGCTGCGGGAGGGAGGCGGTCCTCTGTCACGCCGATAAAAACTCCACAGCTGGGCCCATTGGTCCTCTACCCAGAGAGCGCAGACATCACAGGTGTGGCCTGAAGCACAACCAGCGCAGGGGAAGCAGACCGCATGCTTGTCACTCGGCCACTGGAAGTCGCCACATCGTTCGCAGGTGCGGACTTGACAACTGCAACATAGAGCGAAACTACAAGGCGACTGGTCGTAGCAGGAGGCCACGAACTGAGAACCGTGCACCACTCCTCACCGCACCCCACTATCCTGCCGAGTAAAATCGAACAAGCAACGATAAAGCAAGGGACGCTGGCGCACGCTGCCAGAGGCGCGGGCGCTGGCAACACTGAGACCTTACCTGGACATCTCGCAGGGGGCAGGGGAGGGTAGCACCTGTAGGCCAAGAAGAAGAAGAAGAAAGCGGCGCCCCCGCGGCTGAGGCCCAGACGAAACGGAGAGAAGGCTGGGTCGTCGACGAGTGTCCCGGCAGTCCAACCGGCGAACTTGACCGGGGAGGCCAAAACAGGAGCACACCGGACGTAAGGCGGAGCTCCGAGAGGCACCACACAAGCCGCAAAAGTCTCAATGCCGGAAAACCGGTGCAGCACAGAGCCCCCATGTGGGGCGAAGGCCGGCTCCACGGCCCGAGAGACCGGGAACCGAAAGTCTTTCCGGCAACGAAGTCCCACAGAAACACAAGTGACACTCCGGGCCTTCGTAGACAGGCACACAAAGGCAAGAAAGTTCCAGGGCAAGGCAAAAGCACAGGCCGGGAATGAAACAACTTTCCAAAAAGTCCACAAGTGCTTGAACCATACACAGCCGTAGGAAGCACAGCAGAGGGCTAAGCTAACATGTCTACACGCTGCAAGCTAAAGGAAAGAACTGGTTTGGCTTGGCTGCGCTGGCAGTTACCCGTATGGGGTGGGAAGGGAGGCTACCCGGGTACCAGGTCACGGCACCCCTGGTGGCCTCTCCTGGCTCTAAAGGTACACATCGTAAGTTTTTGGGATAAAATTACGCAAGCTATAGGTTGTTCCATTGTAGTAATGGCATCGGTAATGTTTTTGAGGAAACAAATGAAAAAGTGGTAGCCTTGGATACATGATCTCCTCACACATAAGTAACAGAAAGAAGACGAAAGATGGTTGGTCTGTTTAGACAGGTGACCGCCTCACACAGGTGGCTGCCTTGACAGGTTTGACTGGAAAAAGGCTCTTTTTTTGGACGATAATAATAAAATCAGACTACTTTATGGCTTCAATGTATCCTGATACATGAGAACCTGTTTTGAACAACCACCTTATTTGCAAAATGAAAATGTGGTCTTAACCCATTTAGCCCTGATGCACTACAGCAGGAGATTGGTCGACCATAATTCAAGATTAGTGCCAGATTAGAATGGTGCTTGTCGGCGCCAAGCTAATCTGGCACTACCCTTGAATTATCATGGTCGATCCATCTCCTGCAACAGGTGCATAGTCATTAGATGACGCCTCCAAAATTTGGGAAATATGTGAGCCGGGCTGAATAAGTTAAAAGACAGGTGCTCTCTCAAGAGATGACTCGAAAAGCAAAAAGTGTCCTCGGTCATTGAAAACTATCATTCAAGTGGCTACAGCCACTAAAGTTATGGTCTTTAATAATAGGTTTTCTGTGTAGTCAATAAACACAGGTTCTGCTGTATTTAGACTCTTCAAAGTAGATGTGATAAATCCATTACAAACCTGACGTAATTTCCTGTTCAGCTGGTGTTCTGAACTCTGTGTTGAAGACATCAAATGCTGGACAAAAAATTTTGTTGTTTCTGTTTTCCCCGCCCCGCTCTCTCCTCCAATCACACAGCACTGGCTTCTGTGTGATGACATCATCAGTCTGCGTGCACGTTCTGCAACTGCGTACACATGTGGAGTCATGGTGGTCAGGTTTTGGGCCTCGTGGTACAGTATGCATGCCTGCACGGAGAGAAACATTACGAGATTGAACTGCAATAGGAGTTATCATCATTAAGTCAAAGGAAGTAGGTAGTTCCCACTGACAGTGAGAACATGCAGACAGTATTCAGAAACCGGTTTGCTCGATCACTACGACCACTTAAACATATACATCCTCATAATCTACAATGTACATGGACTCGGAAATCACTACAAGCACTGGACGATTATGTGAAGCTCCCAAGTCTGTACTAAATTTTAGCATTGGAAAATATGAACACTAGCAAATATGACAATACTTCATCTTTCCACCCTTTGGCTGTCAGTTTTGCTCTTTTCATGATGATTCCCCGACGCAGGCACAATCAATCAGCGATCGAACTCAAAACGCATGCTAATCGAAAGGCCAAATGAGGGCTATAAACGGATATATTCACGTGCTGCACTATCAGCAAGTACTCACTGCATACCCATTTTCCATAGATCGGCAGGTCGGAGAACGGGTTCAATGCAATCAGCACGTCCCCCATATATGTCTGCAAATGAATAAGCAAATAAAGTAAGTGTATGTATATCACCAACTGCAAGAGGCATAGATCCTCATGGCCCCTGCAGTTACTGGGCTTCATGAGGATCTATGCCTCTTGCAGGTCTAATTTACATCAGTGAGCCCCATGCAGACAAAGTAATTCCGCAATTAATTTGCGATGGCTTCAGAGGCTTCATTTCTAAATGCCGACAGTGAAGAGGTAAATAATTTTTTTTACACTGATTATGCTTATATGTTTCTCTGACAAAAAGGTAGGCCTACACAACTAAAACTTCTTTCCATGGAAAATCGATCGATCCAACCAACCAACAAATCAATCAATCAATCGACACTTTGGCTGTCAGTAGCGCTTTTCATTGAGCAGATTCCTGAAAACTGAATGCAGCTTACATAGATGAGTTTCTGCCTGTATCGCTGTAGAACTGTGTTAAGGATCACTGTCTCAGACAGAGTTGACAGTGCACTCAGGTCATCTTGGGTTGACCACACAGGCAACTGACTCTGTGCAACAGAAATGTTCAGACAATAGAGGCTACCCCTAAACAGGAAATAGATGAAACAAAAACACTGAATCCATCCAGCCTGATCCACATGAAAGAGACATATACTGACACGAGCCCCTGCAGCTGCGCATGAGAATATATGCCGCTTGCTCGCAAGGAGTTGCTGCACCGACATCCACAAACACCATTTGGTAGTACACCTTAACCCATGTAACCCCACTGACGCATATCCAAAATTTTGGAGGTGTCACCGACAGACTATGTGCCAGCTGAAGGAGATGGGTTGACCATGATAATTCAAGGGCAGTGCCAGATGATCTTGGCACCTATAGGTGCCAAGGTCATCTGGCACTACCCTTGAATTATCATGGTCAATCCGTCTCCTGCTGTAAGGTGTTGGGGCTAAATGGGTTAATTAGTGGTGAACAATGAATTTTTCTCTAAAATGTATTTTTTCGAAAAATACTTACCGATGGCATGACTAATAGGAACGCATGCTTAGCTTACCGATTTCAGCCCAAAAATTCGTTGTGTACACCTCACAACCAGGGGGGCGACTCTAGGGAGCCGTCACCAGGACGCCTCGAGTAGCACCCCCCCCCCACCCCCCCCCCCTTTCCTCCCTATCCGGTCACATGCCTGGCCGTTTCCCGCCATTCTTTGCCTTAGCTCAACAGCGGCAAGTGGGGCAGGAGGGAGGGACCTCCGAGTCATGCCATTGGTAAGTATTTTTCGAAAAAAAATCCATTTTAGAGAAAAATCCATTTGTTTTCTCAAAACTATTACCTAAGGCATGACTAATAACAAGAATAGCGAATAGGAGGAGGGTGCCGTCCCTCTATGCATTCCACCCGAGAACCTTGGCAGAACGCCCCCTGAAGTGCACTCATGAACGAGGCCCCCCGCCCCCCCAACCCCCCCCCCCACTCCCCCCCCGCGCGCCATACCCGTCAATTTCAGCTAGGCATTACCAATGGCACCTGTGGTGCCTGGAGTGTGTGCTGCGCGGCCGAGACGTCCCCCACCAAGGCCAGGTGGCCGGATAGGTCTCGCAGGTAAAACCCGGTGAAGGTAGACTCAGTCCGCCAACCCACGACCGCCACAATGTCTCTCACAGTGCAGTTGCGGTCAAAGGCCACTGTTCTGATCTCATGTGCGTGTATGCACATCGTCTTCACCCGTACCAGGGAGAGCTCTTTGTATGCCGACTGGATTACCCAGCGGAGCCAGGCTGAGATCGTCTGTGTGGAGATGTCTCGTCTGCCCGAAGCCAAGGGCAGGAATAGGTGTGAGCACCCTTGTCTCAGTAGCTTAGTTCAGCGCAGGTAAATTGTCAGTGCTCGGACGGGGTCCTGCTGGCGGGACTCCCAGGACTGGTCGATCGCCCTGAGCAGGCGGACGGTCCACACCTGCGGCACAGTCGCTGGGAGCCGGTTCTTGGCCAGGAACGCCGGGTCAGTGAGGAGTTGTACCGAACCATCGGCCTGAAACTGGAGACAGGTGGGTCGCATAGAGAAGGTGTGGCGAGGGCGAGCAGGAAGCAGGTCTTCCTGCTTAGGTCTCTCAGCTGCGCTAGGGTAGAGGCTCGAACTGCTCCGAGTTGAGCCAGGTTAGGACCCAGGACCAATCCCAGCGAGGGATCAGAGAGCGGGACAACGGTCTCCGACGATCCAGGTGAGCCATCAAATCCGAGAGGTCTTTGCAGGCACCCGGGTCCGGCCGTCCCAGTTGTCTATACGTGTCCGCAATCATTGCCAGGTAACCTCTGATGGTGATGGTGGCCAGGTTCTGTTGGGCGAAGAGCCACAGAAAGAACTCGGCCAGCTGCGGGGTAGTCAAGTCCATGGGGGAGAGCTGCTCGGCTGCGCACCAGGACTGGAGGACCCGCCACTTTCCCTCGTAGATGTTACGGGTAGAAGCCCTGCGAGCTGCTGCTATTGCCTCCACCGCTGCACCCAAGAGGCCTCTAGCAGCGAGGGCTTGCCGGACAACCTCCAAGCATGTAATAGCAACTGTTCCGGGCAAGGGTGGAAAAGCTGCTGCCGGGGCTGCTTGAGCATTGTCCAGCTCTAGGTCCAGCTGAATGACGCCATTAGGAGCAGTATCGCATCGCTGCCTCTGAGCTTCTCGATCATGGGTGTCTCCCAGCGCGCAGAGAAGGCAGAAGATGTCCGGGCATAGGGACCACTCAGTGTGGAGCAGCTGCCTGCGAAGCGAGAGGGAGTCCGTGAGAACGTTCAGGTGTCCCGGGAAGTGCTGCGCCCAAAGCGAGATGCCACGATCTCTGCTTCACAGGAAGACCTGGTACAGGAGGATGCAGAGAGAGGGGGAGCACGTCCCGCCTTGGTTCTGTATGTAGGCCATGACCTGAGTTGTCGGACAGCACCAGGATCTGTTGTCGAGCGAGGCGATCCTCCCAGGCGGAGAGCGCTAACCACACGGCCTTAAGCTCAAGCCAGATGCTGTGCCCGTCTGCGTGGTACTGCGACCAGCTGCCCGAGGATGTGATGAACTCCGGGAGTAAGTGTGCTCCCCAGCCAGAGTGGCTCGCGTCTGTGCAGATGGAGAGCCGGGGTGCTGGGGAGGAGAGCAGAAACCCTGACGCCAACCAGATCTTGTCCGTCCACCGCAGAAGATGAAATCTGGCCAAGAGGGAGACCGGGACCAGGGCTGCCAGATCGCCAGACGATGGGCGCCAGTGGAGGAGTAGATGCAGCTGGATCGGGCGAGAGTAGAGTTGGCCAAGAGGTAGGAGGTCCGCCGCCGCGCTTAGGAGACCCAGCAGTTGGAGCCACACCCTGGCCGGGAGAGCCTCTGCACTAGAGACTTGGAGAGCCAGATTCGCTACCTTCTGGGAGCCGAACACGGTTGATATCGGTCAGGAACTCCATGCCTAGGTGAATGAACCGCCACGAGGGCATGAGATTGGACTTGCCTCCGTTGATGAGGAATCTGAGCTGGCGCTGCAGGGTCAGTAGGGTGTCCCGATCCTGCTCCAAGGCTGTCGCCATCTGGTTCCAGAGAAGCAGATCGTCCAGATAGTTGGAAGTTGGGCTCGAGGCCATCTGCCGGAACCTGGAGACGACGCCGTCGATGATCCTGGTAAACACCCACGGGCTGACCGAGGTTGAGCCCAAAGGGCAGGGCCTGAAACTGATACACTACTCCGCCGAAGGCGAAGCGAAGATACCGACGAGATGCCGGATGTACGGGAACGTGAAGGTAGGCGTACGCCAGGTCGAGGCTCACGGCGAAGTCCTGGGGCTGCACCACGGCTCTGGCCATCTCTATCCGGAAGCGAGGGGCCAAAATGTACTTGTTTAGCGCTGAGAGGTCGAAGACTGGATGCCACCTGCTGCCGGGCTTGGGGACGTGGAAGAGATGGCTGTAGAAGGCCGGGGAGTCGAGACGTGAGACGACTTCTTTGGCCTCCTTCCGCAGCAGAGAGAGAGTACCTCATCGCGAAGAGCTTCCGCCTTGCCTTGGTTCTCCGGCACCTGAGTCCAAAGGAGGGAGTGACGCAAATGGAGGGGAAGACTGACATGAGATCCTCAGGTCCTCCGAGATGGTCGAGAGAATCCAAGGGTCGTCCTGAAACAGTCGGCGCCACGCGCCGCTGTGATGGGCTAGCCTCCCGCCGACTGGAGACCCTATAGGAATCGGCGGGGGGACAAGCGACGGGTCAGTGGGCCTGGCCGCACCCCGGCCTCCTGGCGCCTCTGGACCAGGAAGGGGAGGTTGTGGGGAAAGCGTGCGAGCACGCTGGGGGGGGGGGGGGGGGGGGGGGGGGACCGCACCGCGGCCTCTGGGAAGATGGGAGGAGGGGGGTCTGAACGACCACAGGGTGCGACCACGGCTCTGCGGGCTGACTGAAAGCGGGAAGCGGCGTGGACGGTTGCTGAAGCAGGTCGAGTGACTGGCCAGAGCTCCTTGGAAGACTCCTTGTCGGTCTGCCAGGTCGGCCCAAAGTGAAGCGATCCACTTAAGGGTGCCTGGCGAAGATGCATCTTAACTGAAGCCGGGAGAGACGAGCAGAGTCCCAGCAGGGCGTCCCGCCGCATCAGGTTGCAGTTAGCCGCCACCATGGCGTTAACCTAGGAGTGAAACGCCACTCTATTCACTGCCGCAAGAATGGAGTGTACGTCCCGGAGAGGAGCCGAGGCAGAGAGGTCCCAGGTATCCTCGAGGCGTCGTACCACGGCCTGCGTTGCCATCTTGAGAAAGCCAGCGCATGCTAAGGAGTTCCGCACCAGCTTCTCCGTCTTCTCCAGGCTGCATGGGATCCGTAGCCGCCTGCCGCTGGGGGCCTCCGTCTGCAGCAGCGCTGCCTTGTCTACCGCCGGCAGAGACCATAAGAAAGCTTGAGAATGCCCGGCGTACCACTGCTGGTGAAAGCTGACGTCCATTCCCGCTGGCCATCTCGCGTCGGAGAAGAAGTCCTGGTCACCGAATCTGTCCACCAGAAGCTGCGCCGAAAACGCCTCCGTGAGGTCCCTAAACGCCGGCGGCTGAGGGAGGGACTTGAAGCGTTTGGACTGTCGAGGCGTGTCCACCATCGGTGCGGCCTTCCTCCTCAGGGGGGAGAAGAAGGGCATGAGCCCGGGGGGAGGCAGGAGGTGATGAGACGGGAGGCCTCGTTCAGGGAGCGAAGCGCCTGCGAAGTTGGAGCTGCACCCACCGAAGCCGACGAACCGGACGACCGAACGCTAGCCGACGCCGAGTGCATGTCTGCCAGACCTAGGGCAGACATTGAGTCCTCTGGGTGGAGGCTAAGGGCCTCGTCGTCAATCCCCGGGGACCGCGGAAAGGAGTGGAGGTCCCTGCGCGCAGATGGAGGTGTGGGGGGAGAAGAGCGCCTGCTCCCGCGAAGAGACGAAGCCCGGAATGGCTGGCTAGAGTGGGAACATGGGGATGAGTCCGCCGAGACCGACAACTGGCCGCTGTCTGCGGGGCCCTGCTGCTGGGGGGCGAGGGCACCAATCCCGCAAGGCAGAACGACACGTTGATCGGCTCCGCGAGAACATCGCAGAGGGACGAAGTCAAGCCGAAAGCGGGCGCTGGGGCGGAGTCGAGGCCTTCCTACCCAGAGAGGCGGAGCGGGAGCCCGAAGCATCGCGATGCCAGCATCTAAGGCTGCCGCTATGATGAGGCTCCTGACTTCTTCCTTGTCTATCTTTTCTTTCTTTTCCATCCCCGATGGGCGAGTTAGATGGGCGATCTCTACTGGAAAGGTCCTGCCACTGACGATGCCGCGAGATTCGGCCCTCCCCTGTATGGTTCTCTCTGGTGGCGCTGCGAGTGGCCCAAGCGCGAGGTGCTTTCCCTGCCGAGTGGTGCTGCAACTGGGACCGCTGGCTGCGCCTTTCGCTGCTCCTCGAGCGGAGAGGCGGGGTAATGGAGGACTGGATACGACGAGGAGGGGCGTCTCGTCGGCGACTGTCCGGCACAAGTCTGTCTCCATGGACGTAAGAAGCGCCGGGATCATGGAAGCGGGGCAGTTCTTCCCATTGGTGGCTGGCAAGCTTCCCCCTTTCTGAGTGACAGCCTGTGGATCTTGGCGCCCGTTCGCGGCGCTCGTCCGGCCGATGGCTGAATGGCTGACAGTTCAGTGAGCGTGGGGAGTGAGTACCCGCTGCCTGGACCCGCCTGGGCGCATGGCCCGTCGTGGGCGGACTGGCATTGCGGCCACCGAAGGGTGAGGTATGGTCTCTGTTGCCTGTACCTATGGTGCATCCTTCCGACTGCTAACAGGCTCCCTGAGCGTGAGTGTATAGGTCCCGCTGCCTGGTAGCGCCTAGGGACCAAGTCCCGTTGTGGGCGTGCCGGCATCTCGGCCATCGAAGGGTGGGGTAGGGAACTTGGTGCCTGTCCTTGACGGCTGTTATCCCATCGGTCGTTGACTGCCCTAGCACAAGGCGGTAGGTTCTAGGCACCGGGGAAGTTGGGGTGGGGGGGGGGGGTAGTAGTGCCATATGCGCCGATAGGTCCATGATGTCCGACGTGGCACGCCTCAGCGGCAATGGCGCGGCGGTAGTCGAGGTGGGGTGTCATGGCTCCCTGGCCCGGGCTGGTCGTTCTCTCGTATAAAAGACCCACAGCTGTGACCAGCGTTCTTCGACCCACGCTGCGCAGGTATTACACGTCCGCCCGGAGGAGCAGCCCGCACAGGGCAGGCACACATCGTGGGAGTCCGTAGGCCAGTGGAACTGCCCGCACCTGGTGCAGGTCATGACTTGCATACTGTAACAAGCAGAAACAGACAAAGACCCGTCGCAAGGGCACGGGGCCACCCTAGAGGCTCCGCGCTCATGACTGACTAGTCATGCAACATGCAACAGAATCCCTGGTAAACGCCGCCGCCCGGTCTTCTAATTCGACAACCACCGGCGGGGACATTCACCGAAGCTTTACCTTGTCATGGCTGGGTCGGTATCCTCCCCAAGGAACCACCAAGTAACTCCGCCACCTATGGTAAACCTCCGACCTTTACACAGGCACGTCTCTCACTCTCTCCTTCTTTTCCTCTTCCCCCCCCCCAAAAAAAAAAAATAAATAAATAAATAAATAAATAAATAAATAAATAAAATAAAATAAAAAATAAACATCCAAGGAATGCACACCAAACCCCAAAGGGTAAGCACGCACAAAGCAGTAAATCCACACGAAGTCTCCGAGTAATCCCACCATACACAGCCAAAGTGAAACAGGCTGAACACGACCGGTCTTGGTGAGCTAAGCGAAAAGACTGGCGGGAAAGGGCCAGGCACGTGACCGGATAGGGAGGCAAGGGTGGGGAGGGGGGGCGTCCTGGTAACGGCCCCCTAGAGTCGCCCCCCTGGTTGTGAGGTGTACACAACGAATTTTGGGGCTGAAATTGGTAAGCTAAGAATGCGTTCCTATTAGTCATGCCATCGGTAAGAGTTTTGAGAAAACAATGGTGTGTGTGATGTCAGAAACTGTTTTTGCAAAACCCTATTGCTTCTGAACTGTTGTTCTAATTTCAAACATTGTTTTTGATAGCTTTTGTGTTGACAACAGGTCCCCTTAAAAAGGTTTCGCTGTATCCCATTGCCACATGTTAAGAAGTGTCAACTGACAACTATGTACCAGGAGATGGACTGAAGATAATAATTCAAGGGTAGTGCCTGGTTCGCTTTGCGCCATCAGGCGCCAGCTAATCTGGCAATACCCTTGAATTATCATGGTTTATCCATCTCCTGCTGTACAGCGTTAGGGCTAAATTGTTTGTTTGTTTTGTTTTTTTTACCCCCCACCCCCAACCCCCATACCGAACCCTTCAAGGGTGGCTGGGGTGGAAATTAGGTATGATAGGTCAAAGACATTCTAAAGACCTACCTCTCCTGGGCCAGCTAAGCAATAGATGTCACTGTCAAAGAGAGCTTCATAAATCTCTTCCTCATCCCCTTTTATCTGCGAGTCCAAATCTTCACTCGTCACCGGACCCTCGGAAAAACTGGGCCCCCCGGACAAATGTGCATGCAGAAGCACCTCTCCTTCTGACAATCGGTCAGCTTTAGACAAAGGCAGGTGTGCTGGACGACTAAACAGACAAACAAAAAGCTAAGACTGCTGAACCAAACTTACAGAAAATATTTTGTATGGCCCAGATAAGGATATGGACACAACACCATTTCAAGCCATTTAACCCCAAGGCCTTGAATTAACCCATATCATACGTAGGCTATAAAGCTTTAAATTGTACACTGCCATAATTATGCAAGCTACATTATAGTACTTCTTCGGCATCCTGTCTCGAAAGACAATGGAGTATATGCGCTTGCTGGGTCAGTCACTGGAGTGACCTCTCCAGTGCGCAAGCCTGGGCGAAGTGTATGGAGATCCTGGGATGCCCAGTCGTCAAGATCCCCCTCTCGGCCTCGCTGATGTATCCAAAGGAATGCAAAGCAGTACGTTTGGCACCAGTTTGGCTGCAGGAGCTGCCAGAACAGTGCGTGAATACAGGCAGCTGTCTGCCTTCGGGGCTCCACTCCTGATTTGAAGGGTTTACTCCCCCACATTTGGCCGTTGGATCCAACCTGATCTCCTCCGTCCTCTAGCCGTTGGCTGTCAGAAACAGCTCATCCGCCTAGTGGTGCAATGTGAACACCACCCCCTCACGTGGTTTAGCCCACCAGCTGAGGTGGTTTGCCAGGGTGTGGCACTTGGAGCCAGCACGTGAGAGATTAAGGAGATGGATGAGGACCAGTGATGTCCGTCCGTCCTATGTAGGACACAGCTGCCGAACAGCAAAGGTACTACCTCTATCCAGAGCCCCCTACCCTAGTACTTACGGATAAGGATATAGACCAATAGCTTTAGTTTAAGGGTGGTGCCAGAATAGCTTGGCGCCTAGAGGCGGGGGCTCATGAGGATCTGACTGCGGGAGACCAGTTTGTATCCACGTTTCTTGGACAGTTTTGGCTTTTGGTCGTTGAATGAACCAAATTATTAGAAACAAAAATGATACGTATAGTGGCAGGGACGGGGTTTAACCCTTTGACGGCTAGTGATACCACAGCTACATGTCTTTTCCACCAACAAGTTTGTCAGCAGCAGTCAAAGGCATAAAAAAAAACCCACAAGAGCAGTGTTGGAAGGCAAAAGACAGTAAGTCCACTTAGTGAAAAGCAAGATAATTATTAACCCTTTTAGCCCCAGATCCCTACAGCAGGAAATGGCTTGACCATGATAATTCGGTTGGTGCCTTAAGGCACCAAGCTAATCTGGCACTACCCTTGAATTATCATGGTCAAGTGATCCCCTGTAACTGGTACAGAGTCGTTAGATGACGCCTCCCAAATTTGGGAAATACGTGCGTCGGGCAACACTTCCAAAATTTGAGAAATGGTACCTTGGGGCTAAAAGGGTTAACTGTATTACATTGAAAATCTCGCTTTTCACAAAAATGGACTGACTGTGCTTTGGCTTAATTCTTAATGTTGGATGCCTCCATCATTAAAACAAATCTGTAATAACCAGTTCAAACAAAAGCAATTAAAAATGATGTTCAGAACAATGCACAAGCTCTTTTCTCACAAGAAAGAACAAAAGACAAGATCTAGAGGGGAAAAAATACTGTAAAATGATGACATACATAATTTTTGTCAACACCCCTTCCTCTTCATCTGTTGTGTCACCTGTGTCCTCGCGCCCGTCTAACTGAGATACCGACTGCCTCTCTGCACGTCTCGCCTCCAGGATTAATTTCTGAATTTCCTCATCAGATGCGAGGTCCAAGGCTCGGTTTCCACTGTTGTCTACAGCTTTGGTGTCTGCTCCATTTTTAATGAGGACCTCAGCCATTTTTGTCTGGTTGAGAAAAAAAAAACCCAACACTTTTCTTGGAATACACGTTAATTGGTATTTAACCCTTTTCATCCTGATACACTACTGCTTGAAATAAATTTGCCTATGATAGTCCAAGGGTGGTGCCAGAATAGCTTGGCACCTGAGGTGTCAAGCTATTCTGGCACCACCCTTGAACTAATCTGTAAAGTAGCCTTCATGAGACCATAAGCAAATTAAAAACAGTCAGCCTAAGGATGTAAACGTAGTAGCGTTTTGTGTCGCATGGTAATTCCTGCAGGAATCACCTCAACAAAAAAGTGCTACCAACAGCCACAGGGTTAAAGTACCATTATGCATAAATTTGAAGACACATTTCAGCGCCATTTGTGTTTGTTATGCCTTGTCGACACACCTAATGAACTTTAACAGCAGTTTGGGCACACATTTTTAGCTGTTTCTCATACTAATAGCGTTGTATTTCTAGAATGTATGTGGAGTCATTGTCAGGTTACTTGATTTAAAGACGACGTGTGCTGAACTGGATTGTCCTGTGTCTAAATGAACCGTAACTAGACCAGTGTATAGCGTTTCGTAACCATCTGTTACATCAGTGTATCTTTGAACAGTTACGGCGGTAGTGGGCCTTTAACTCCTTCTACCCCTGACAGACCACAGCAAGATAAGGATCGACCATGATAGTTCAAGGGTGATGACAGAATAGCTTGGCGCCTATGGGCATCACCCTTGAACTATCAACGTCTATCTGTGTCCTTCACTGCAATGCAGTCTTCAGAGAACAACGGCAAAATTTGGGGATTTCGGTGTTGGATGAGTTAAGCTGAGTTTGCATCAACACTGATCCATAAAAGCACTTATCCGTAAAAGCCATGCCAAGATGCTGCCACAACAATTAAACAGCTGAAAGTTGTATACACTCATGATACTGATTTTGCCCCTCCATGGCCAAGACACAGCAAAAACCATCTAGCTGCAAGAGGCACAGACTAATGAGCTTCCACAGAAATGGTGGCTCATGAGAAACTATGTCTCTTGTTGGCTGCTTGTATAAGGGTACATTGGTGCTTCCAAGCAGACGTGCTTCCTGAGTGATCTATCCGTGATGGCCTCCAAGAAATAATGCATTTCCGCTACTACAGTCTAAATCCTGAACTCCCAATGGTGGACCATAAGGTAACAAACAGTGCTGGCAGTGCAGTGCTTAGATGCTGATAGCCAGTATTTACCCCAAATCATACTGAGGCTAAAAGCTTCAAATTTGTACACTGCCATTTGCAAGCTATATTATTGTACTTACAGATAAGGATATAGACCAATGGCTTTAGTTCAAAGGTGGTGCCAGAATAGCTTGGTGCCTAGAGGCGCCAAGCTATTCTGGCACTACCCTTTAACTATTTTAGTCAAACTTATTTCACACTCTGGTGTATTCTGAATGATACGGGTTAAATGGCGCCTCTATGCCTCTTGCCGACCCAACTTTGTTTCTTTGTAAACAGATGGGGTTCTTTGACGCTCAACTACCAAATATTTCAGAAACACAATCTGCAACTTATTGAAGGGACAAGGTTAACCCTTTGAATGCCTGTCACTTTTTGTCCAGTGTGACAGGCAACTGAGACTCACAAAATATTTGAGAAACACAACCTATGACCTTTTGCTAGGATGAGGTCAAACTTTTGGATATCAGTTGCACTTTTTTTCATGGTGGTTCCTGCTGGAATCTGACAAAAAGTGACTGACAGTGAAAGGGTGAATACAGTACCTGACTGAATTTGGCAGCACAGTGTAAGGGAGTCCAGCCAGCTGCTGTTGTCATGTTTATGCCAGCTCCATGCTTCAGTAGTAACTTTCCACACTTGGTGTATCCATTGGCACTTGCTACATGCAACTGTACAGACAAAAAAAAACCCGCCCACAAACTTAACCCCCTTGTGCATGCGGACACTGGCACTGTTTACAGCACTGGCACCTGCATGCACAAGGGAGGTCAAGATAAATCACTATTTTTTATGTTTCCAATGCAAAAACTATAAAGTCAGGGAGCTGGAGGTGGTCGGTTGGAACACTGGCCAAAAGAAATTAATAAGACGGGAGGAGGGGGAGAGGGCATTTCTACAACTGGCCCAACAATCAAAACAAGTTGGGAGGTGGAGGGCACAGGGGTGGTGAGGGCGAGGGTGAGGGGTGGGTGGGGGGAAGCACCTGTGTACCAATGGGCAAAAAATCAATGACAAGGGAGAGGGGGACCCAGAACCAGTCTGAAGTTAACCCCAGCAGCAAAACATCTTCAGGCCCATAACGGCTGCAGTGGGCCCACGCACAGCTGTGCGCGGGCCCACTGTGGCTGTCATGGGGCCAAAGACCTTTGCTTATTGGAAAGCTTAATACCAGGCAGAAAAAACACCACACCACCCCTCCAACCCTACGAATATCTTACCAGAGTTACTCTCCAGTCATTTAGAGCAGTGTTGAGATCACCCTTGGTTCGGATCAAGCCCCGAATTTCTGCCTCCACCTGCTGAGCCCGAGTCTGTCGTAACTTCTTCACCTTTCCCTCCGACAGCCCTGCATGCAAAAGTAAAGGACGTTTGACATCTTAAAATTTATTTACTTGTTGGTGATAACAGTTTACTGTCTAGTTTTCATACATGTGCAGCAGAAATTGTTTTGAGCAAATACCAAAAATTGCAAAATGTGGTCTCTGAAGATAAGTCTTGTCAGAAAAATCTGTCACCTGTTATTGAAGACAATCATTTAGGTGGCTACAGCCGCCTAAATTATGATCTTTAATGACAGATGATCTCAAATATGGATGGTTGGATGGACAGATGGATGGATAAATGGATGGAAAAGCACACAGAAACGTGAATGATTGATCAGTATGCAGGTGTGGGATATTATGTAATCATGCATGACGACACCTTTGACAGGCATAAAGACAGCTGGAAAACAAGATAGAAAATTCCTATGCACCTTTAGCCTCCATGAAGCTGATGACAGTGTCCCAAGTGTCAGTGTTCTTGGGAGCATGGTCCAGGGGGATGTTACCATCCACATCCAAAACACTCACGTCCGCTCCATTCTGAAGCATAAATAATGAAAATAAAAATCATGTGAATTAGGTCCTTACTGCAACTGAAAAATGTATTTTTTCGAAAAATACTTACCGATGACATGACTGTCAGGCTCTCGGGGATCCCTAACAGGGACGAGAGTAGCCTCCCATGCCCATCCGGTCACATGCCACGTGGTGCAACCTTCAACCAGTTGTCTACGGAGCTACCAGCGGCAAAGGGGGAGGAGGGAGGGACCTCAGAGTCATGTCATTGGTAAGTATTTTTCGAAAAAATACATTTTAGAGAAAAATTAATTTGTTTCCTCAAAAACATTACCGATGACATGACTGTCAGGAAGAATGTCAAAAAGGAGGAGGGTGCTGCACAATCCCTTTAGAAATCTCTCCGGGGACGAAAACGGCCCGTCACTCCTGATCACACACTCCCGACAATTTTAGCGAAGTGCATACCTAAGGCGCCGAGGGCGCCTGGAGGGAGTGTTGTGCCACAGAGATGTCGCCCACCAGTGCGAGGTTGTCGCGCTGGACTGTCAGGTCCCGCAGGTAGAAACGGGCGAAGGTAGACTCGGCCCGCCACCCCACTGCAGCCACAATGTCCTTAACAGCACAGCTGCGGTCAAAGGCGAGACTTGCGGCCATAGCGCCAACTTCATGCGCGTGGATCCTGAGTGTCTCAGCTCCCTGTGGGGAGAGGTCGCGATAGGCGGACCATATGACCCAGCGGAGCCAGGAGGAGATCGTTTGGGCTGAGATGTCGGTTCTGCCGGTGGTCAGCGGCAAAAAGAGACGAGTCCGTCCCCTCCGGAAGGACTTGGAGCGACGCAGGTAGATACAAAGTGCACGCACCGGATCTTGCTGCCGAATCTCCTGAGGGAAGTCAGGCCCTTTAAGCGGCCGAATAGTGATGACCTGAGTCGCCGTCAAGGGAGATCTAGTCTTAGCGAGAAAGGAAGGATCGGGGAGTAGTTGAACGGAGCCATCCAGCCGGAACTGCAGGCAGGTAGGTCGCGACAAGAGAGCATGGAGCTCGCCTACGCGGGCCACCGTGGCGAGGGCCACCAGGAAGCAGGTCTTCCGAGTCACGTCCATGAAGCGGGCCAGGTGGAGCGGTTCAAAACGGTCCAAATTCAGCCAGGTGAGGATCCAGGGGAGGTCCCAGCACAGAACGAGCGAGCGGGGAACCGGATGGTGCAAGCCAAAATGCGCCATAAGGTCGGCCAGGTCCCTGCAGGCACCGGGGTCGGGACGGCCGAGGTGACGGTAGGTGTCGGCAATCATAGAAAGGTAGCCACGGATCGTGATGGGAGCCAAACCTTGGTCCTGGAAGAGCCAGAGAAAGAAGTCCGCGAGCTGAGGAGTCGTCAGGTCGACGGGGGAGGCGACGGTCAGAGCACCAGGTACGTAGCACCCGCCACTTTCCCTCGTAGACACGTCTGGTGGAAGGCCTGCGGGCTGAAGCGATAGGGTCCACTGCCGCACTCGAGAAGCCTCTAGCGGAGAGGGCTTGCTGCACAATCGCCAGGCGTGTAGGAGAAGATGCTCGGGGCAGGGGTGGAAGAGCGGCTGGCGGGGCTGCTTGAGCATCGTGCGTGGGGTGAGAAGCGGGAGGGGAGGGTCCATGGCAAGACTGAGCAGGTCGGTAGTCCACGATCTGGTCCAGGAGAATGGGGCCACCAGGAAAAGGACTGTGTTGCATCCCCGGAACTTGAGCAGGACTTTGGGGACCAGGACCGTCGGCAGGTAGGCGTAAGCGACAAGCCCGTCCCAAGGGATCGAAAGCGCATCGACTGCCCAAGCCAGAGGGTCTGGAATCGGGAAGACGAAGAGGGGAAGCTGGTTGTTCCACCTCGTGGCAAAGAGATTGATGAGGGGAGTCTCCCAATGGTCGCAGATCAGGCGAAAGATGTCCCGGCGCAGGGTCCATTCCGTGTGAAGAAGCTGACCCCGCCGCGACAGGGAGTCGGCCAGGACGTTCAGGTGTCCTGGAATGTGACGCGCTCGGAGGGAAATGCTGCGGTCCTCGCACCAGTGAAGGAGTCGGTAGAGGAGGATGCATAGGTCGGGGGAGCGAGTCCCTCCCTGCTTCTGTATGTATGCAACGACTGTGGAGTTCTCGGAGAGGACGAGGAGGTCCTGTGCCCAAAGATCGGATTCCCAAGCGTGCCAAACTGCATTCAGTTCCAGCCAGTTGATGTGCTGGGAAGCCAGGTTCGCGGTCCAGTGGCCGGCCGTTGAGCGAAAACTCGGAAGAAGGTGAGCGCCCCACTGGCATCGACGCAGAGAGAGAGACGGGGCAGTGGCGAGGTCAGGGGGATCCCGGAGCCGAGCCAAGACATGTCCGTCCAGCGAAGCAGATGGGGCCGCAGCATAGGAGAGACCGGCACCAGGGTAGAGAGATCGCCGGAGGACGGCCTCCAGTGGAGGAGAAGATGTAGCTGGAGAGGACGGGAGTACAGACGACCGAGGGGAAGGAGATTTGCGGCCGCACTCATCAGGCTGAGGAGCTGGAGCCACACTCTGGCGGGGACAGCCACTTCCTGAGCTACCAAATGGGCTAGATCGGCCAGTTTCCGGATCCAAGGCTCGGGAAGACGCACCAGGTTGAGGTCGGTCACAAACTCCATCCCCAGGTGAACAAAGTGGCGTGAGGGCGAGAGGTCCGACTTGTCTGCGTTGTCCAGGAAGTCCAGGCGAGATAACAGGAGGAGAAGAGCATCCCTGTCCTTAAGAAGAGAGACCACCGACTGATTCCGCAGAAGCAGGTCATCTAAATAGTAGGAGATCGGGCTGGAGGATGACCGTCGGGCTCTGGCAACCACGGCGTCCATGATCCGCGTAAAGACCCACGGGCTGAGGTTGCGACCAAACAGGAGGGCCCGAAACTGGTAAACGGTCCCGTCGATGGCAAAGCGTAGGTATTGGCGGGAGGCGGGATGCATGGGGACGTGCAGATAAGCATCGGCCAGATCCAGACTGACGGCAAAGTCCATGGGCTGAACGGCGGCACGAAGGGCCCTGGCTGTCTCCATACGGAAGGATGGGGCGGCAATGAACCGGTTCAAGGTGGAGAGATCGATGATCGGCCTCCACTTGCCTCCAGGCTTGGGGACTACTAAGAGACGGCTGTAGAAGGCGGGGGAGTCGTGCCGAGCGACGACCTCCGTAGCAGCTTTCCATAGGAGAGCGGAGACCTCTCCGTGAAGGGCATCGGCCTTGGTCCGATCGGACGGGATCTCGGTCCACAGGGGGGAGCGACGGAGCGGAGACGGGGACCGAAAGGAGATAAGGAGACCGTCCGAGACAGTGGAGAGGATCCATGGGTCGTCCGGAAGCAGGGAACACAGAGCGTTGCCGTGCAAGGCGAGCCTCCCGCCGACAGGAGACCCCGAAGCGGTCGGCAGGGGCGGAGGCGGGCAGGAGTCAGGGGGCCCTCCCGCGCCCAGGGCGGCGGGCGGGCTTGGGCCAGGACGGGGCGGCAGGACGGACAGGGCGGGCGCGGCCAAGGGCGGGCGCACGAGTAGAGGTGCGGGGCCGGGCGGCAGAGGCGGAGGGGGGGGGACCGCCGCGGAGGGTCTGACGAACCGCAGGGCGCGACCCACGGCCTTGCGGGCTGGCGGAAAGCGAGGAGGGGGAGCACTGGGCCAACGGTCCTTGTTAGCTTCCTTCAGGGACTGCCAGGTAGGGCCGAATAGGAGCGGGGCGCCAACCGGAGCACGGCGGAGCTGGGACTTCACATCGGGGGGGGGGGGGGGGGGGGGGAAGGCCAGGGCAGGCATGGAGAACCACATCACGCCACATCAGGTCACAGTTGGTGGCGGCTGCCATGGAGTTGACGGACGAATGGTAAGCTGCTCGGTTGGCCGTAACGGCCAAAGCGTGGAGATCCGACAGCAGGGGAGGAAGGGAAGGGAGCCAGGCCGCCTCGATACAGTTAATGAAGGCTTGGGTGAGGAGCTCTAAAAAACCCGAACAGGAGAGGGAGTTCCGGATGAGGGAGGCGGTGCGTTCTAAGCCGCGAGGTAAGATCCGCTTGAGCTGGAAAGAGCCGCCCGCGAGCACAAGCGCAGGCGGATCCACCGGAGGCAGAGGGCACAAAAAGGATTGAGAGTTGGCAGCGTACCAGGACTGCCGAAAGGCGATGTCGACACCGGAAGGCCAGCGGCGGTCGGAGAAGTCCGAGTCAGAAGCGGAATTCTCGCTGGAGGTGAGCAGAAAGAGCGTCAGCCAGGTCGTGGAAGGTAGGCGGCTGGGGAAGAGACTTGAACTTCTTGACTTGACGAGCAGCGTCTACAAAGGCAGCAGCTTTCCTCTTGAGCGGGGGGGGGGGGGGAGGGAGGGCAAGCATCCGCGGGAAGGCAAGCCGCGATGAGACGGGCTGCGTCGTCCAAGGCGCGTAGAGTCTCGCCACGAGGAGTGGACAGGGCAGCAGGAGACGCCGGGTCAACCACCGGAGAGGGCGAACGGCTGCCCGAGCCAAGAAAAGCCGAAACGGAATCCTCCGGAAGCAAACTTAAGGTCTCAACGTCGACGGCAGGCTGAGGCGGTGGACGAGGAGAAGACCGAAGAACGGAGAGTGGAGGCAAACTGACCCGCGGGGGAGGCGGAGGGGGAGCCGGAGGGCTAAGCCGAAGGGCTAAGCCGAAGACGCCATGGGGACGCTGGAGGCGAAGGCCGCCGAGAGCGAGGAAGACGCCGGTCCCAAGGAGAACGACTGCGACGAGCACGAGGCGAAGGAGTCCCGTCGTCCCTACGACTCCTATGGGAGGAGCGCGGAGGGGAGGGGCGCCGAGAGGACACCCGCCGCGGAGAACGACTGCGCCGACGGGAAACACAGGAGGAAGTCGAGCGGGAGGACGACGAATGCCGGGCGCTGCGTTTTCTATCCACGTGACGAGGGCTATGACGTCGATCCACGGAGCGGCGCCTGGAGGAACGGGAAGTTGGGGGACGGTCCATTCTGTCACGAGGTGTCGGAAAAGGCGACAAAGGTCGCGGTGCCCGGGGCTCAAGGAGGGGGGCACGTAGCCGGCTAGGCGACTCGCCGTATGAGTCAGCGGGCTTAGAAGCTGGGGCCAAAAGGCCGACGTGAATACTAATAGGCGACAAAGGTCGCGGTGCCCGGGGCTCAAGGAGGGGGGCACGTAGTCGGCTTGGCGACTCGCCGTAGGAGTCAGCGGGCTTAGAAGCTGGGGCCGAAAGGTCGACGCGTGTGCTAATTGGCGACAAAGGTCGCGGTGCCCGGGGCTCAAGGAGGGGGGCACGTAGCCGGCTTGGCGACTCGCCGGAGGAGTCAGCGGGCTTAGAGGGAGGGGCCACAAGGCCAACGCGTCTACTAATAGGCGACAAAGGTCATGGTGCCCGGGGCTCAAGGAGCGTAGCCGGCTTGGCGACTCGCCGGAGGAGTCAGCGGGCAAGGTCGGTGCGGACACCGTAGCAGAAACAGTCTTACCAGGAATACGAGGCGTGCGTTTCCCCAAGACCGAGGAGGGAAGCTTGAACAAGTCCCGGCATGCCGCGGTAGGTCCCAAGGAAGGTGGACAGTTGCGGACAGGCGTGGGTCGCTCGCGCCGGTAGAACCTCCAGAGTTCGGACCAAAGATCCTCCGGCCAAGAAGAGCAGACAGTGCAGACGAGGTCAGAGGAGCAGCCGGAACACGGTAGACACACTGTGTGCCGGTCACTAGGCCACTGGAAGTCGCCGCAATGGGGACAGGTGCGCACTTGGTAACTGCAACACATACCCATACATGAAAGGTGACCGGCGGCGGGTAACTAACCCCGCCTTTCAAAGCTCCGAAATTAGGTAACGAGTGAAATTCACTACAAAACGAGAACCGGTGTATTGAAAGTGGTATGGCCGTTGCCCGGAGAGAAAACAAAGAGTAGTTCAAGCCGAGACCGACGTCCGGCCCAGCCGGGAGAGACGTAGGAAGCGGCCGAGACTTTACCTTTCCATGGCAGAGCGGCAGAGTCTCGAAGCACAAACCACCGCGCGTGACGGGAGTCAAGAAGGCTCCAAGGCCAGCAAGCTGCACAGACGAGGCTAGGCAGAGAAGAAGGAGGCCACGCAAGGAAGAGGAAGCAGGAAGGCAAGGAGAAGGAAGGCCGGTGAGGAACGGTTGCACCGTACACAGTCTCCGTAAGTCAGGGTCCGTAAGCGCCTCTAAAAAGCGCGTGCGTACACTAACAGCGAAGTAGACAACTGGTTGGAGGTTGCACCACGTGGCACGTGACCGGATGGGCATGGGAGGCTACTCTCGTCCCTGTTAGGGATCACCGAGAGCCTAACAGTCATGTCATCGGTAATGTTTTTTGAGGAAACAATCTGAGTTTTGCCCCATTATGCATGCAGCCACAGTGCTCTAATCAGTTCTGGTGGTTGCATCAAACCCATTACATCCTGAGGCTGAATTTTTTTAAATCTGCTTATTGTCCTATGAAGACAACATTACAGATTAGGAGATAGATCGACAATTTTAGTTCAAGGTTGGTGCCAGAATAGCTTGGCACCTCAGGCGCCAAGCTATTCTAGCACGACCCTTGATCTATCATTGCCAAATTGATTTCAAGCAAAAGTATAAGGCTAAAAGAACCATCAAAGCAAAGCATTAGTGAAGGTGTTGCCAAAAAGATATGTTTAAGTCACACCCATGCCCCAACGTTGCTTGACCTTCAACTTATTGGTTAAATACCTGCTCTGAAAATCTTCCTACATGACTGCAGATACAAAGTCAAGATTAAAAAAAAAAGGAAGCACTCGATGTCAAAAGATAAGGACACATGCACTCACTGTCAGCAGCAGCTGTACTATGTCTGCGTTGTCTTGGTAACAAGCTACATGAAGGGGTGTCCACCAATCGTCATCTCTCACATTGATGTCTGCTCCTTTCAGGATCAGTAACTCTGCCACAGCTAGATTTCCCTCAGCACAACACTGTAATGAAAAGAAATTTATGACGTTTTTCATCTTGTTACAATGACATCACCGTTTTCACGTACACGTTTAAAACACTTGTGCATGCAGCCACAGGTACTGTAAACAAGTCAATTGATGTTGTTTGACATTATTCCCAAAAGAAAAGCGTAAATTTATTTGCAAAGGAATTAAGGTCTCATTCAGTAATCTCTGACACACAACGGAGGGGTATGAAAATGGTCCATGACAGTTCAAGGGTTGTGCCTGACTAGTTTAGCACCTTTCAATGTGAGAATCCTATCTTGTCACTGAAATGACATTGTGGACCCATGTGTAACTGGCATGGTTATAACATGCAACAAAGGACACGCATATCATTTAGGGATGTTAGAAACCTGATATTCCAACAGAAATGATCATGGCAAACAGTGCTACTGACAGCCTAAGGGTTAACTCATTCCTGACATGCTGCTCCTGGATACATGGTGTACAGCCGCATATCAGGATGCAACACGCTTCGATTGTGCTAACATGTAAAACCACTAATCCAGTATCCAGCGTGATACCAAAAAGGCTAAGGATCTCTTATGAATGTCACTAAAATAAATTATAAGTAAAAGAATACCTAATACTTCATAGATCCAAAATGTAAAAGTCTTTACAACAATAAGAAAATGAAAAATACATTCTGCTGTTGTAAATCATAATCTAGAGCTAAAACTAAATGCTGCTTAACTCATTCAGCCCTGACACACCACAGCAAGACATTAATTAAGCATGATAGTTCAAGGGTGGTGCCAGAATAGCTTGGCACCCATAGGCGCCAAGCTATTCTGGCACCACCCTTGAACTATCATGCTCGATCTGTCTCTAGACTTGTAATACAGTCGTTCAGAGGGCAACCTGAAAATTTGGGGATTTCGGTCCTCCGGTAGAATATGTTAAAGTAACATACAGAAAGAAAACAGAAAAAGAAAATAGTGTAAAACTTAAAACTCATTTTTTTCTCCCTGGTTTATATCTAAGGACATTTTCCACCTGTTCCACATGACTGTATTACTACATTGTGCATGTGTGTGCATGTCTGTCTGTCTAGCATTAGGTTGTTTTCAGTTGTAATTTTTGTCATTTTGTCTTCTGTATATATATGTCTTAATGTATTTTAGTGTAACATGTAAAGCGCCTAGAGCACCTACATAAATTATAGACACGATAGAAATTGACATTATTATTATTATTAAATGAATAGAGTGTAAATAACAGTTGGATTTCTCAACAATTTTCTGAGTTTAAAAAAATTAAACGTCTTTTGACCACCACAAAGGTGATTTCAAAGACAGGGCACTGAAATAGGGTCTGAACAAATTTTAACCTGAGCTGGATTTTAACCCAGGACCTTTCAGACGAGAGTCAAACACTCTACCACCAAGCCACCCAGCTCCCCAGTTTTCCTAGTGTCACAAAAGTTCATGTGTACCTTGTGCAGAAGTGTAGTCCCGTTGCCAGTAGCAAAGTTAAAGTCCACACCGGAGTGAAGCATCCTCAGAACTATAATTAAAAAACAAGGAAGTGCAGAATATAAACATGCAAATATCTGCAGTTGCGGGGGCTCATAAGGATCTAGGCCTCTTGCTGACACCACTTTGAATCCATTTTGGTGCTAAATTAAGAAAGAATGCAGAAACACATTTTGTGTCGACAGGTTAATACATTAATGGTTATGTCCGTTGTCGTTTCCTAAAGCCTGCGCGGTGGAGCGTTTTGGTGGAGTGCAGTGTGCGCAGTACTGGCCCCACCCTTTAAACCCGCTTGGTTCGTCTGCCATGGCCTAGCACGCTAGGACGGTGGCATCGAGGTCCTCGGGTCGTAGGTTTTATATCAGACTGTCCTTGTCCTAGTCTCTGGCTCAAAAACCTTCCCCGGAGACACGGGGGCTTTGATGTCAGGGTTTTCCTCCCTTAGCCTTTCCGCAGCCAAGCGGCCAGTCCTGCAAGGCAGCAGGGGACTCATGGAGGGCGGGGTCGTCTATGTCCCGTGCAGATGTGAACATCTGCCCACTGCCCAAAAATGGTTATGTATACACTGGGTATATGACGTAGTTGCAGTTATTTATGTCTTCCTGGAATTCAGAAAGTGGTCATGCAAGGCGGCTATTCACAGCCAATTCATTATTTTCTGAATGGCTGTTTACATATATTATGAAATTGGGTGGATGGGGGGTGGAGGAAGAAAAAGGGGATGGACTAGGGAGAGGGAAGAAAGAGGGGAGGGAGAGGGAGGAAAGAGGGGATGGACTAGGGGAGGGAGGAAAGAGGGGATGGACTAGGGAGAAGGAGGAAAGATGGGATGGACTAGGGAGAGGGAGAAAAGACGGAACTAGGGGGAGGGAGGAAAAGACGGGAGGGACTAGGGGGAGGGAGGAAAGATGGGAGGGACTAGGGAGAGGGAGAAAAGATGGGAGGGACTAGGGAGAGGGAGGAAGACGGGAGGGTGGATGAGGTCAAGGGTGGTTAATGTCTTGAAAAAAAGAGGGTATTTTTTTAGATACTGGATCTTTCAGATACTGGATCTGTAACTGTTCTGTCCAATGTCAGCAGCTGGCCCCCTTCACCTTTCTCCCTCTCCCCAAGCCCACTCACCCTTGACCTTTCCCCATCTTAACAACCTGAAGTAATAATTAAGTTAGTTACTTTTTTTTCTTTGTTTTTTTGCGCACCACCAGCAACCCAGCAATAATGGTCAATTGGTTGACCGTGGCAGGGGAAGAAGAAGAAGGTCAGATGCTTTCCCTCACAAATATATGTACCAATCAAGGAACACATAACAACCTAGGTACAAGGGTAATTCCTGACTATCTTGGTGTCTGCCTAGTTGCCAAGTTACTCACACATTAACCTTAAACCGTGGCATAGGAACCGGGGTGACTTCTGTCCCCCACTCTGAAAAAGAAAAGGGAGGTGCACAGTTTCCTCTGGTGACATACCCCCCCCCCCCCCTCCCCTACCATATTTTGAGAGAACAGCACGCACAAAATTTGTAGCAGTTTTTTTTTTTGTCGTAGAAAATAAATCATTACATTTGACTTTACTTACCAAATTTCGGTGTAAAACAAAAAACTATTATTTGTGTAGAAAAAAAATGATGTTTACAAGATTGGACTGTTGTTTGCTGTCACCCCCCCCCCACACACACACACACACACACACACACACTTACATTTTGTTAAACTGGAAAGTAACATACCAAGCACGCTGGTCCCCACAATTAAAAAAAAGTCATCCTATGCCACTATTGAACTATCAATGTCATTGCATCTCCAGTTGTAGCAGAACCCAGGTAATGAAAGTAAGAGTTTTAAGTTTTTTTTTTTTTTCCTTTCCAAATGTTCACCCTCTCAGTGAGAGCTTCATCCCCTGATGAAGCTGTTGCTGAGATGGAAAAGTTAGAAAGAAAATAAAACCTTAAAATTCCTGCAGCCTGCAGAGTCTAAGGATTCTTGTTATTTTTCAACTATTCTTGGATTCTTGAAACCTTATGGAACGTGTGGTGCCAGCAGTCTTGGATGATTTTTTCCGTGAATGAACTGGCCTAATCCCTTTTTGCACGCAACCGCCATCACTGTAAACAGTACCCATGGCTGCATGCACAAGGTGGTTAACCCATTACATCCTGAGGCTGATTTTGTAAAATTTGCCGCACTGTCCCATGAAGGCTACATTACAGATTAGGAGAAAGATCAACCGTTTTAGTTCAAGGGTGGTGCCAGAATAGCTTGGCGCCTGAGGCGCCAACCTATTCTGGCACCACCCTTGAACTAAATTGGTCAAATTTATTTCAAGCAATGGGTGTATCAGAATAATAAGGTTAATGCACCACAAGCTGAACCCATAGTGCACACTCAACTGAAACACCTACCTTCCTTTTCATCATCTTCTTCAACCGCACTCTGCAGACAGACTTCACCAAGAAAATGCACGGCTGTGTTTCGACGGTTGGGTTTCCGTGGCAACTGGCTGGGTGGCTGAGGCTGGCTTTGCTGCTCGCGAGCGACATACTCAAGGTAATTCTCTACCTGGCGCCGACGAATCTGCCGACACAGACGCTGCCGATCTGCCTGCCCCAAACCTTTGAATGCCTTCACGCTGAAGTCCATTGTGTGTTTTTGCTTGATGATCGGCAGTTCAGAACAAGATCATCCTTACTCAGTTCTCCACAGTAAAGTCATCCACTTTTCAACTGAGCTGAGACAGTCAAAGAAGGCTCAGCTACTGGGCATGTTGTTATGTTGCTATGTTGCTACTGTGGAATCATACTTTTTCTATTCACTTTCGTCTAATATAAAGACGTGCTTTGGTTGACACTCTGCAAGTACGAATATAAACAAATACCATCTATATATAATAAACATGTAGATATATGTGCATATAACAAACAGTAAAACAAACAAAAAGAGAAGCAAGCCAGCTAGCAAGCAAGCAAACAAACACACAAAACCCTCATTTCTCTGCACAGCGTTTGGTATCGGCGGCCTTTTGGAGGCAAAAAATGAGAAACCCAACGATCAGTCAATCCACTAGCAAACATCCAGGAGTATGATGTCTGCTTATGAGTGACCACAGCAAGAAGTTTGTGTAGATGGTGGCGTGTACTACTCCTTAGCCTGTGGCAAGCCACCAATGAATAAATAAATAAATATATCACACACAAGAAAAACAATGGTCACATGCGATCAAAGATGGCAGGTGGCCACTGTTTTATGGTGTGTGCTTAATCTTACAGGCAAAGCCATGCAAATTGTGAAAGTACCAGTACACTACATTGGTGAAATTACCACTCGATCTCCACCGAGTCTAATTTGCAAGTAGCAGGCAGACACCCCTTCTTACAACTCTGAAGCATTGTGTTATTTACTGGCAAACACCCATAAAGCTAAAACGTTCCTGGTAAAGTGGCCCACGCACACCAGATGTGGCAAACATCAGCCTTAGGACCATTTGCTTACTGGGAAAAAGCTAATGGCAGGTTTCAGACAGAAGTCATTTGTTACATTTCAGGAAAGTGCTTTGCAATTCAAGGCTAGGGTAATTTAACCTTAGTTAGACCAACTTAAATTCTCTTTCACACACACAAAAACACACAAATACTTGTCCTGTAAAAGCTACATACAGTTGAGGTGACAGGCTGATCATTATAGTTCAAGGGTTGTGCCAGAATAGCATGGTATCTACCGGTGCCACACTATTCAGAACCACCTTGAACTACCATCGCTAATGCCAATTATAACTACTACGGCATCAAATCCTTTAATCGTGAAGGAGAGAAGGTCTTAATAATATATATATATATTGTGCATGCAAAACAGCACATTTGCTAAAGTATGTAGTTTTAATACATAAAATATGTAGACCATTTTACCCGTTTTCTGTTACCTGGGCATTCGCTTGATGTTCTCGCAGAAAACCTTAATTCTAAAACAACCTTAATGTAAACAGATTCTTGTTTTCTTATGGAATATATATATATATATATATATATATATATATATATATATATATATATATATATATATATATATATATATATATATATATATATATATATATATATATATATATATATATATATATATATATATATAATTGAATGAAAACCAGAATCCAAGACTTATTTTACGTGTTGGAACTATGTATTTGATAACATTTTTTATTTGATCAAATACATAGCTTAACACATAAAATGTGTGGACTATTTGTACCTATATATATATATATATATATATATATATTAATTACAAGAGAATCATAGTGCAAGTCACAAGTAATTGACAGTATTTATATTCATGTACAACTATGTAATACTGAAAATATTTTCTTAGAAAAAAATGGCACTACATGGGTGTGCATGGTTATTTATACAGTATAACTTTTCAGGCAAGAATAAAGCACACGGCTTGCCCCAAGCTTGCAAACATACGTGCACAAGAGCATTGTGTAAGCACGCAGTATGCACTTCGCTTGTCCCCAGGCCTTTTTAAATGTCTATTATAAGTTGTTGGCTCCGTTCCTCATTCAACATTTGAACGTATCTTCAGTTTCAACTTACTGAGCAGTCATGAGCACACACAAATTCAATGATGAAATAATTCACAAGCACACAGTCACGTACAAACTCTCAACAAATGTTGTTAAAGAGGCGTGTCAAGCCGTACATCTACCCCACCTCTACAGCGTAGTTTTCGCCAAAGTTGTGCGGAAAAGTATATCGAGACGACATATATACCTATCTACGACATGACCTGAATGGATCAAGTGTCACATACTGTGTCGGGGCGGGCCCCGTGACAGAAAACCGGTACACTGACGGGCAGACGTCAACCGCGGACCAACTACGGCCGGTTCACGCTGACGTGGGCCCGATGATCGAGTCTGTTACCGTGACACGGCAGTCGGGTAGGTGGGAGGGGGTTATAAGCGTGACAGCGGAGAAAGGGACAGGAACGGGGATATGGAACAGACCTGGGTAACTGCTTGGCGGTTATTACTAGTCTAATTTAGGGGCTAGGGTATTTTCTCGCGTCCTTAATCCATTTTCTTACACAGTGCCAAATTGCGGGCACACCACACACAATAACGGGACGTCGGTGGCCGAACCGAAGACACGCCGACTCGGTGACTTCACAAACGCGTACGCGGGCGCCTGTACTGATCCGAGTCATGGGTGACTGGTTCATTGCAGTCTCCGGGCACGGACGAGTGTACCGAGCAAAACGCATAGCGCACTGTGTCCGCCCCTCACCTCCTTAACTCCGTACCCCAACACCGAAATCCCCCAATTTTGTCGTTGTCCTCAGACGACTGCATTGCAGTGCAGGACACAGATCGACCATGATAGTTCAAGGGTGATGCCAGAATAGCTTGGCGCCCACTATGCGCCAAGCCGTTTGGCATCACCCTTGAACTATCATGGTCGATCCCTTATCTTCCTGTGGTGTGTCTGGGGTAGAATGAGTTAACCGACATAATTATAATAGTGGAAATTAAATGCGTACGCGTCCATAACAGCCTATGACGAAACGAAATGTGATAGCTTAAGGTACGTCTGTTAAAGTCCAGTAGCCTATGCCCTTGCCTCCGCCTTTCTGTACGTCTGTTTACAGTATGCCCCTCCTCAGCCTTGAGTATGCCTTGCGGCCCTCCGCTTTCTGGACGTTCCGCCTCAGTTCCCCCCCCCCCCCCTCCCTCCAGCTCGCCTCCCTTCCATCAGTTCCTGACCAATCTTTTACTGACTTGTCACAATTCTATTTGGGAAAGACTACACTGAGATTCACACGAGCCCTTGACTCAGCCTTTTGAGTTTCAAGTTCGTCTAGTAGATACACACAAACAAGTTTTTCAGTTGTCCCAAAAATAACTTAAACCAACGCTGCCGGTAGCGGGGCTGAATGCGGGTATGTTCTTTCATCTTGATGGCAGTACTCAGAACAAGCCTATAAGTTATTGCCGGTAGGGGTTTGCTACACGGACCCTTGTAGGCCTGAGGGAGGTCAAACAGATGAACCGTTCGGGTACCCCGAAGGCCGAACAGGGCGGTGCAGCAACTGAGCCCCTGCTACCAAATAACGTATTTGTTTTCAGTCATTCATCCACTATTTTCGTAAAAGAAATCAAGAAGAAATCTTCCAACCTAGATCGCGGCAGACACACTGACATGACTGACGTAAAAGGAATATATATTTATACATAATAGACTTATGACGTAATTTAAAATCTTTAATGACGTTGCCGTATCCAGTAGTGTGCCCGCTGTTGTTTCGAACAACACGCTAAGTAACTTTGTGCTTTAGAACGTTTGGTGATCTTGTACTATAGAACAAAATTGGCATTCAACGCGTCAGAAAGAGGGCTACAAAAAGTCCGCCATTAGTCACTACCGGTTTTTGTAGCTCGGTCATGTCATATATATATATATATATATATATATATATATATATATATATATATATATATATATTATATATATATATATATATATATATATATATATATATATATATATATACCTATCTACGACATCTTCTTTCTTTGCTCAGAAACGGACCAGGAAGTCAGTTTCAGTTACCGACTATACCGACTGACTTAGGATTACTCGTCCGGGTGCCGTATTCATAAGCATGCATGCATTAGCATTTTGTCACAGTCGTGACGCTGTCTATAATTTTTCAGAATTAGTCCACGTTCGGGTATATGTAAAAAGTGTCTGTTTAGGCGCGAATCACTGAGTTACCTCGAGGTGGGGGGGGGGGGGGGGGCGGTTCCAACTTTTTGTTCGAGACCTTCAGCCTGACACAAAAGGCCTCCCTCACCGTCTTCCAGTGGCCGAAAAAAATCAAACAAGGGGGGGGGGGGGGGCGGGGGGGGGGGGCCGGCTCGGAGGGGGGGAGCGGGGGGGGGGGGCCGGGGGGGGGGGAGGGCGTGTGTGTCAAGATTCTCACCACTCGCCAAAATATCAAACAACGGGGGTGGGTGGGGGGAGGGTGTATGTGTCCAAATAGCCCAAAAAGGGACTTCGTTATAGCATTTTAAGCAATTTTGGGTCGGGGTCCTGGACCCCCCCCCCCCCCCCACCCCCGACCCCGATTCCGCCCCTGACTGTTGGAAGTGAGTTAGACAAAACGCAAATGAGTCAGTAGTAAGTTTGGAAAACCATCTATCTTGCCTTTTCCTGGATTGGTCATGCAGACTAGTGTTGCACTTGCAGTGTTGCGAAATCTCGCCTGTTACAATCCGGACTACCATTCGATCAACAATAGTAAAAGGTCACGCTCCTCAGCCCAATCCAATTACCTCACTCTTATCCCCCCCCCCCTCCAACACACACACATACAATATATATATAATTTTTCAATAAATTCTGAGAATGCTGTGCTAATGCCATGGAATTCCAGGCTGGAATTCCATGGCATTAGCACAGCATTCTCAGAATTTATTGAAAAATTATGTCCCTTGGCCGAGCTACCGAGTGCATTTTTTGGCTTTGTGCGACGCCTTTGTTAAAAGTAAAGAATATATATAAACAACGTGGTGTATGTGGATCCTTTCTTCACATTTTAAGTATATATATATATATATATATATATATATATATATATATATATATATATATATATATATATATATATATATATATATATATATATATATATATATTCTGATCAACAAAAGAAACGCAAACTTTTCACCATATCGGTTTTCTTCGTAAATATGCTTTAATCCGGATTATTTTGACGTCATTTATTAGAAAATGTTAAGAGTGTGTTATGTCATGTGCAAATAAAATGATTAGTCTTAAAAATCGCACATCGATGACTTATGACGCCATCAGTGACACTACCATCACCGACAGGATATTGAAAGTGAAATAGGGAGCATATGCAGAGGACACAGCTGAAAGCCAAATAATGTGCAGTATCACTAGGGTCCGCCGGTGCATGAAAATCCGGCCTGTTTGGTCTTGACCTACTTTTCGTTTGTCAAAGGCACCTAAATAATCGGCAACATGACCCAGGCTACAAGCATGAAATCGAAAAGTTCTTTATTTTCAGGTTAGCGGCCATATTTACCTGATCAAATGGATATGGGTGTGTTCTTTATCTCTGCGTCAGTCACTGGTGCATAAAAAATTGGTTTACGCGAAAAGTGACTGTAAGTGTGTGTATATATATATATATATATATATATATATATATATATATATATATATATATATATATATATATATATATATATATATATATATATATATATATATATATATATATATATATATATATACTTAAAATGTGAAGAAAGGATCCACATACACCACGTTGTTTAGGAGGAGTTACACTTTTATTCTATGCACAAATTTTCGCCCTCTCAGCGAGGGCTTCTTCAGGGGAATGCCCAGGTAACAGGTAACTAGGTAACAAAACATAATTTACTAGTGAGAATGTAGTGCGTCAAAATAGATATAGAATGTACACACATGCACTTTCAAATTCTAAATTATCGTAATACTTTTACATATATAGACTAAGGTACAAAAGCACGTGCACAAGTTTGTGATATTTGTGCGTCATTACTGATGACATGAAACTTTTATGAAACATGAGTATTGACACGCAGTGTGAGGAGGAAAAAAATGGCGCAATGAAATATTTATAATAATAGTCTCATCATCAACATTAACACCATCATCATTAGTAGAATTTTCAAACGTGCAGTCAAGAAAAATCTAAAAAGCACACACACAAGTACAATGTTCGTACTATGCTTACGGTTTAGTCCGAATTAAAATACACGTGCATAAATTCTAGTACGTCATTCCTGTTAGTCCGGAAGACAGCAATAGTTAATGACTCATGAGCATGACGTACTAAGTACTAAGTAGAAAATGCATCTAAAATTTATAACACATTACTATTTTTACTGTTACGTACATCATCATCGTCATCAATATCGGTAACAAACTCAGAACTCACACACAAACAAAACTGACAAAAACATCTGATGTCGTAAAAAAAATCTCATGCAAATCATGCGGGGGGGGGGGGGGGGGGGGGGGGAGGGGGGGGGGGGGCATAGATTTTCTAAGTTCAACTAGTCACGAATCTCTCTCTCTCTCTCTCTCTCTCTCTCTCTCTCTCTCTCTCTCTCTCTCTCTCTCTCTCTCTGAATTGAATATATAGTTTTTTTAATCAAATAGCACTTTGGATTTAATTAGTGACATGAATTTTTTTTTCTGTGAATGGTGACGATTATTATCTTTCTGCATTTTCTTTTCTTTCAAAAGGGAGGAAATATACTCTTCTTGATATAGCGAAGGAGCCAGTGTGTGTATCGTATATTATACGGTCTCCGATCAGTGACTCATTTATTTCGCTTTTCAGAACGTAACCAACACATTATTTCCCCTATGTGGGATGTGCCGCTAAGGAGCCGGTTTAGATATTTGTATATATCGCAGATACGGTATACGTTCAGTGACTCATTCGCCTACAGAACGTAACGACCTATTATTTCCCCTGCGTGGGGTGTGACGTTGTCTGCAGCGAAAGCGATAGACTGAGCTGAGTTTTCAGCACTGTAGTTTCTCCTGGGTTTTGTTTAACTTTGTTAGAGTTCAAAAGTTTTCATTTGTTCTTAATTGACTTTTGTACACATTTTCCCCCCACGTGTTGCTTCATCATGCCTGCCTGTAGCCCACATGTACATCAGTGTTCGCTGACTAAGCATGATTTACGGATAGGGCACCTTAACGTTTATCATTTATACAACAAAGTGCCCGACGCCACTGTTTTACTTTCACAACCCCAACCCTTTCATATATTTGGATTTACTGAGTCTAGACTCAGGGAACATATTAGTAACGCCTCGATCTCCATTCATAACTATGCTGTATTCCGTAGAGATGCATCATCCCCTGGTCATACCGGTATAGCTGTGTACATTCATAACTCTATCCGCCAGTACGTTACCCGCCGCATGGATTTAGAGTCTTGTCACGTTGAAAGTTTATTTCTTGAACTGAAATGTGACAAATCTTCCCCCACACTAATTGGATTTATTTATCGCACCCCTTCAGCCACATTTTCATGGTATGATGATTTTGTCACCATGATGGATAAGGTGCAACAACGTCACAACAAAGATATACACCTTCTAGGCGATTTTAATATTGACCTGCTAAAGACTGGTAATGCGGCGTGGAATTGCACCACCTCATTATTTGGCCTGCAGCAGATGGTTCGGTCTCCCACTAGAGTTTCTTTGTCATCCGCCACATTGATTGACCACATCTATACTACTAATGCACCCGCTGTCACAAACGTCCACGTGCCGAATGTAGCCATTAGCGATCACTTTCCTACTTGTTTTAATCTTTCAGTTAAACGTGATAAACCCCAGCACAAACACCACACTACCATCACATACAGGTCTTACACAAAGTTCAACAAAGATGACTTTCTTCATGACCTCTCAATCACGCCCTTTCACCTTATTTATAACACTAATGATCCCAATGAAGCCCTCTCGCTTTGGTACAAGCTATTTCTTTGGGTCCTCGATAAACATGCCCCACTAAGGACTAAACGCGTTAAACACCCTACCCTTCCGCCTTGGTTGTCAAAGGACATCATTCACGCAATGAAAATAAGAGATGACTTAAAACGACAGAAAAAGTTTGCGGATTTTAAGAAACAACGTAATCTTGTAAAATCCTTAGTTAGAAAAGCACAGAAAACGCTTGCGGAAAAAGTTATCGCAGAGGGTAAGGATACCCGAAGTGTCTGGAATGCAATCAATTTGTTTACAAAGAAGAGGAGTTCCATCAATGCTGCTACCTCTCCAGGCATAACTCCAGATGACTTCAATTCCCACTTTTTAAATATTGCTGAGTCCCTTGTACAGTCTTTTTCCAGTGGCACTGATAGTTACAGTTGTTCTGATAAACTGCGCACACACTGTGAGTCTGCAACAGGTGCGTCATTCTCCATACCTCTTATGACAGTGTTTGAAGTAGGTAAATATATTTCTACTCTAACAAGTAAATCGTGTGGCCTGGATGGAATAAACAACATGGTACTGAAATTGTCCCTTCCATACACAGCTGACACCTTGACATTTATATTCAACCTTTCTATCAAGCAAGGTATTTTTCCAGATGCCATGAAAGATGCTAAAGTTGTCCCCATTCCCAAATGTACAGATCCCAAAAGTCCAAACGATTTCCGTCCTATTTCAGTGTTATCACTATTATCGAAGCCACTAGAAAGACACGTTCATAAGCACCTACTCCAATTCTTGGAGAATCACCGCCTCCTCGTATCTCTTCAGTCTGGTTTTAGACCTAAACACTCATGTCATACTGCCCTCGTTCACATTGTTGACTCTTGGCTCTCATCAATAAACAATTCCAAATTAAATGGTGCAGTTTTTCTGGACCTAACCAAAGCATTTGATTTAGTCGATCACAACATTCTTTTAAAGAAACTTTCAGTATATAAGCTTGATTCGAACTCTATAGCTTTTTTCTCCTCCTACCTCAGTAACCGCCGACAGAAGGTGTACTCAAATGGGCGGTATTCGAAAGAAGGTATAGTGATGCACGGAGTTCCCCAAGGATCTATCCTAGGGCCTCTTTTATTTTCTTTATTCATCAATGATCTACCTCTTTCCATCTCAAATCCTGAGGTTAAATGCGAACTCTTTGCTGACGATTCAACTCTGCATACATCAGACAAACGTGAAACGACGCTAAATTGTATCCTCCAGCAGAGTCTCGATGAAGTGTCAGATTGGTGTGCGCAAAATCGCATGCTAATCAGTACTTCTAAAACCAAAAGCATGTTGGTAACAACCCGCCAAAAGCGTCAGCTACATCCTGCCCCTCTGAAACTGTCACTTGGCAATAAACCTATCCAACAAGTATCCAGGCACCGCCTACTGGGAGTTGTAATTGACGACCAGCTGAACTGGTCGCCACATATCGACAGTTTGTGCAAAACCTTGTCCAGGAATGCATTTCTGCTATCTAAACTTAGACATATTCTTAGTACAAAGTGCTGTACATTGTTCTTTCACGCACACATTAAAAGCCACTGTGACTATGCGTCCTCTTTGTGGGACGAATGCAGTGAACTTCATTTTAAAAAACTAAACTCGCTGTATCGTCGTTCAGTTAAGTTAATTATTCCTAACCCTATTTCCACGGCTGAGAAAATAAAATCCCTTGGCCTGCTTACACTGAAGGAACAACTCAAATTTAACAAATGCGTCCTCATGCACAAAATATTTCATTATCAAGCCCCGGAATATCTGCGCATGATATTTAACTTCAGCCCTCGGCATCACCTACATACGAGGAATGACTTGCTTCACTTACCCCGCCCACGGATAGATCTCTACAAGTCAAGCCTTCTATTTTCTGGTAGTTCTGTCTGGAACTCATTGCCATTAAACATTAAATCATTTTGCGATAAAATCCATTTTAAACGTGCATTGCACACTCACTTCCAATCAGCGTGACTTCACAGTTTGCCATATAAAAATAATTCTGCTGATAACACGTAAACGTCAAATTTTTTCTCTTTCTCCTTAAATTTGCTACCTGATCATCTATTGTGTTGTCGGTGTCACTATACGCTATTGATGCTGCTGATTCTATGACACTGTCTTAGATGAGTATAATATTAATGCTGTGCACGCGTTTCGTTCTCTTGCTTTTTGCATCGGAGGCAGTTACAAATTCTCCATTGCGTTTTTTTCCCGTAGTTTTTCTTCCTCTTCTTCTTCTTCTTCTTATTATTATTATTATTGTTAGTATTTGCATGCTCTGTTTATTTTCCTGTTATGTTGTTTGTTTACAGGACAGCTTGTAAGACAGGCATTGAGTTGCCTAATAGCTTTATCCTGAATAAATAAAGATTCATCATCATCTCTCTCTCTCTCACGAACTTGTGCACGTGCTTTTGTACCTTAGTCTATATATGTAAAAGTATTACGATAATTTATAATTTGAAAGTGCATGTGTGTACATTCTGTATCTATTTTGACGCACTACATTCTCACACGTAAGTTATGTTTTGTTACCTAGTTACCTGTTACCTGGGCATTCCTCTGAAGAAGCCCTCGCTGAGAGGGCGAAATGTTGTGCATAGAATAAAAGTGCCAGTCCTCCTAAACTACGAATGAATAAATTAAACCAGTCCAAGGAAGCTGGCACCACACACTCCAAATATGGATCCAAGCAGCAGTGAAATACTTAAAATGTGAGAAAGATCCATACATATCACTCAGCGTTAAGGTGATGATTGATTGTACATTGCTAACGTCCGACAGCAACAAGGCTTCTCAGGACGTGCCTGCACTGCTTGTAAAAAAAAAAATTAACAGACATTGAATGTATGTCGCAGCCGGTCCATACATAAATAACCTAACATGGGCCTAAATAAGCTAAGACCATTTAGCAACACACATCCATATCAGAGCTACAGGCAGTGCAGACAGTAGCGAGTTTTAAAAGGCAAATAGGTGAATGGACAAGGGTAGACAGAAACACATGCCCAGAATAGAGAGAAAAACCACCTGTGGGCGACCAGGTGACCTGGAACTAAAAAATACTAACCCACCAAGTCCCCAGGCAGACCGGGTGGGGGACAGCGTTTAAGGCTCAACTAATTAACATGTCGAATGACCTGAGTTCTAGAGTACGTATCTCCTTATGAAGCCGCTACTACATACTAAAATTTTCGAATCTTCCATAGCTTACTGAGCTGAGACCCAGCTGACCCTTCACATCACGTGAATGTTCTGTGTTCTGTGTTTGTCATGTAGTGTGTTCGTCTTCAAAATGAATGCGTGTGTTCCACGTAGGCGTGCGTGTTGGGTTTAGTTAGTGACGCTTTGAGCAGTTTCATAGTATATGGCAAAAATTTATGCCTATATAATGACCGGTATTAACCCATTCTGCTCTGACAGATTACAGCAGGAGATGGATCGACTACCAGGCTAATTCATGGGTAGTGACAAAATAACTTCGCGCCATCAGGTGCCAAGCTAATCTGGCACTACCATTGAATAGTGGCCATGACATTTCTATCAAATCCGATGTAAAAAATCTGGGTGTATTCCTGGATTCGAGTTTATCGATGGAAAAACAGGTTAGCCATCTTTGCCGCACTGCCTCCCTGAAGCTCCGCAGAATAGGCACGATCAGATCCTTTCTGACAGAAACGGACTACTGCCCAGCTCGTATGCTCTCGCATTCTGTCCCGTCTAGATTACTGTAATTCCCTTCTTGCTGGTATATCATCTGATCAACTCACTCGCATTCAGCGTATCCAGAATAATGCAGCCCGGTTAGTCCGGCCTTCGCAAAAACGCACTGATCATGTCACACCACTGCTAAAGCATCTTCACTGGCTACCTGTCCAGCAGAGAATAGAGTACAAGCTGGCCACTTTGGCATACAAACACTATGACAATACACTTCACATATCTGTCTTTTTCCCTTGCATCGCACAATCATAGCAGAAGTCTACGCTCAAGCTCACAGAAACTGCTTGTTCAGCCCAGAGCCAGCCTAAAAACTGCTGGTGTCCGTTCTTTCGGTTATCAGGCGGCTCACGTCTGAAACTCACTTCCACTGCATGTCCGTCTATTCCCTACCCTGATGACATTGAAAACAAATTTGAAGACCAATCTTTTCCAGGTAGCATATCAACATTAGCTTAGTCTGGATGTGCTGCCTGGAAATGTTGGCTGTTTTTCTTATCAGTATGGGTAGCCCATGTAGGTAGGCTGCATGTGTGTGTGTGTGTGTGTGTGTGTGTGTGTGTGTGTGTGTGTGTGTGTGTGTGTGTGTGTGTGTGTGTGTGCGTGTGTGTTTCGTGTTAGGAATGCGCCTACATGGTGCGAGCAGGTGTTTGTTTAAAGAGTGAATGCGTTCTAATTTTTCTCCTTTTTTAAAATTATTTTATGTGCTGTAAAGCGCTCCGAGCTTGCTTTCCCTGGGGAAGGGCGCTATATAAAAACTATGTATTATTATTATTACTATTATTAATTACCATGGCCGTCGATGCATCTCCTGCAGCTGATGCATGGCACATAGTCGTTAGATGACACATGCCAGATTTGGGTAATGCGGGATTAGGGATAAATAAGTTAACTTCAGTAAGTAAAGCTGTTAAGTGTGGGTTAAGGTGAAAGGCCGTTTGGTGCCGACAAAACACACAGGCAAGGGTACACAAGAATGGTTTGATATTCACTTCACCTCATATACTATTTGCAGTAAAGTGAATTTACAAGTCTTTCTGGCGTTAGCCTCCTTCTGTGGTCTAACGCCGGCATGTTAGCCCGAGTCGACTGGACAGTTTGCGCATGACAACGCCGCACTTCCCCATCCAAGCTAGGCCTTTCGGAAAAAGGCTGACATTCTCACGAGCCCTTGCAGCTTCAGGAACTTATAAGGATCTATGTCTTTTTGCAGATTCACGTCCCAAAGGCTCATGCGAATCCGAACCTCTTCCTACCCAAACCCAGCTCAGTTCAAGAGGCAGACCACAGTTGCCGATCTCCCCAACGGTCTCATCTGTTAAAATGCCTTAGACTTAGTATGTCCCGGTCATCCCCTAATTTTTAAATTCCCTAAATTACACTACTGCCCACAAGCCGCATATTTGCCACGCACACAATCCCTAAACCAAGACATCAGCCGTCTTATTTCATGGCTATGAGCCTAATTCTGCACCAACCGCACACTCAAGCGCAGCCCAAACTTTTTACTGGTGCGCACCTCAAAGCACCATCCGCACAGCAACTCAGAGTCCGCTGGGCAAGACTGGCTATATAAATCAAGGCACCAAACGTGATTCTTCTCGTCTAACAAGAAATTTCAAGCAAATTCCAACATCATAGTACTGCCCCTGTACATAATTTCAAACAAAGTGTCACACCAGGGAGGAAGGTTAAACATCACACGAAATTGTTGGATTTTCTGTTCGATTTTAATGATTTGATTTTCCCATTCGCAAGACAAACAATAGACAAAGACATATACAAACCTACGCACTACTCAGTCAATTCATACATGCACCTGTAATACAGGCACACACTTAAACATTTGCACAATGTCCAGAGCACTAATAATATCTCATACACTCATTGTTCCACTGCAATATTTCATCTCATTGTCTGCTGAAAATTGTACACTATTTAAGCTGATGTTTAGATCCTTGAAGCTATTTAAGCAGTCTAATTACATCCGACCGTGAATTGAAGATGAATATATCGTCGCTGCTCGTTGAACCTCGCCACTTGTTGAATGAGCGGACTGTCTCTCACGGTGGCCCGATTCAGTTCTCCTGCACACCACCTGGATCAATTCTCCCGTACATCTAGGTTGACTCACATCACACCTGGAGTGCATCTATCCAACATCCCACCTGGAGTGCATCTATCCAACATCCCACTTGGAGTGCATCTATCCAACATCCCACCTGGAGTGCATCTATCTAACAGAAAATTGTATCTCCCAATTAGAAATCCGCCATTTGTTTGACCGTTGCTTCCGCCCGAATAGCGATGACGACCGCCAACGGCGGCTCTCGGACATTGTCGATCATTCCCGATCATTCCCGACATCGAATAAAATATCATATAACAATCAATTCCAAATGTCATGCATACAGACGAATACGACATATTTCCGCACAACACATAACCCCTCAAGCTCGATCCGAATCACTCAAAAATCAAAAAGGCTCAAACGAAATGCTTCCCAATCGACCGACTGCATCCCCGCGAATTCGCCCGACGCGCGCCCGATTGTCCTCACGGTTTCCAGTCTAGAGCCAATCAACTAACACACTTCCCGAATCTACTATTTAAAAAATACCTACCCAATGATGCGTGAATTGTTTGTCCCGTTGACTAATTTTGTGCCTGTCCGCTGCCCACCATGGCCGCGGACAAGGTCACCGGTTTGTCAGTCCCGACACTTCGTAGTTCTTCAACTACACACCTTTTTATACACTTCTACTTTTAGCATTCTGCTCTTCCATCATCTATTCAATAATAGATTACTACGCAGCATCACCCACTGCCTCCACTTCTTACAAAACTAAATGTCTATTCCGTTGACTAATTTTGTGCCTGTCCGCTGCCCACCATGGCCGTAGACAAGGTCACCGCGGGTTTGTCAGTCCCTTCGCTTCGTAGTTCTTCAACTACACACCTTTTTATACACTCCTACCTTGAGCATTCTGCTCCTCCATCATCTATTCAACAATAGATTACTACGCAACATCACCAACTGCCTCCACTTCTCACAAAACTAAATTCTGGGTAAGAGTAAAATCTCTTATGTTTTGATGTGTCTGCAAATCAACGATGACGCATACCGTCCGTTCAAACAAATATCATACGTCAAATGTTTTGACGTCACCAAAAAAGAACATGCCATCATCTCAACACAAAACGTAGAACGTAACTTCTATCCAAAAGAAAATAATGAATAATGATTAAAATAAATTGTGACACAAGGCAGAATATTTTTTATATGAATACCGGTCCTCTGGTGACTGTCTGACCTGCCTACAGACCTTTGGCCCTCCGTAGACCCCCCCCACCCCACCCCCACCACCACCACCACCATTTGCGGGGGATCGGAGACTATGTTTTTCTGAAAGTTTATCTAAAAGCACGTAGCTTCCTAGGTGTTTTCCAAAAATAAACACAGTATCGAAGATACCACAGAGTTTGACCGAACCCATCCCCCCAAACGGTCATAATATTTTGGGGGTAGGGGTACTACTGAGGTGGACAGTAAAGCTATGAAAACTACACGAAATAAATTATTATTTGGTATCGGCTTGTTCGTCCTTTATTGGCATTTAAACCTTATTATATCCTTTTTTATACGTGATGACGCCACAGCATTCAATATTTGGACCTTTTGAATAAGGCACTCTATTTTAGGTGCGGTGTTCTGATGCACTTCTTCCATGATTAGTGGAGTTAAACGCACACAAAAGACATTTTATATGCTAAAACACTTCCATTAATATATGTGCACTTCATATTTACGCAGTTTGTAAAATCTGGTAACGTCATATAATAGTACCATGAGCTTAAAGTGGATAGACTTTAATTACGTTTCCAGAATTTTATAGCTAAGGTTTTTGTAATTTTTCAGGCTTTGATGAGTGGTGGAAATAAGTCAGTTTATGTTAAGAGTATGAGTATTACTTATATGCTGGGCATAAATTTAAAAATGGAGGCAGATGGATAAAAATGGGGGAGGGTGGGTGAGATGAAGGGGTTTCAATAAACACACACACACACACACACACACACACACACACACACACACACACACACACACACACACAAACACACACATACACACACACATACACACACACACACAAACAAACAAACACACACACACAACAACAACAACAACAACAACATCATCAACAACAACAACAAATTAACTTTGGATTGATTTTCTGTGGTCTGAGAAACGTCTATTCTCTCAGTGTTACTTCTCACATGGCCAGCAAACCTTAATCTGCTTGCAGGCGCCATGTTTCAAACCAACACGTACATTCTTTGTGAACACTCATAACATGCTTGAACGTTCTTGTAAAAGAGTGAGCAGAGAAGAGAAAAGAGAGATCCCCAGGACTCCGGATTCTCATAAGCCGAGCAAATACTCAAAAACTGCTTATTTTTAAACATTAAAATCTCTCACCGGCTCTCACACACGTAAACCCCATTTAACCATCACAGACTGCAATTCGCATAGTATTGATTTCCTGGCCTGCTTGCACTGGATAAAATATGCACCGTCAAGAAAATAATCACCACACCACAATGGCATTGACCAAAATCTCCAGAGTCGTTAGCCGTGCGCGCAGGTAGTTTCGAAATGCACAAAAGATTTTTAATGATCCGATCATATGCGCGCGTCCTGGTCTGACGACACCGTCATATGCTGAATGCTTTCAAAAAAAGCCAGATATGCTAATAGGATTGGAAAACCGGCCGTTTCTGTCGCAATCAGTAGCACACACACTGGCATAATGGCGTAATCAATAATTTGTTATTGGGCTGCCCGCAACTCGCAATGCACTGAAATAACAGCAGTTTCAAGTCTACTGGTGCCAAGTAGAACTATATACTTACCTACAACCTGTAGGTAAGTACTGCAGGTTCTTTATAGTGGGATTCTTATGAGCTAACACATGGCCAGATCCTCAAGAGCCCTGGCCTCGGGCCCCAGGCCTGGCTTTAGTCAACTGTACTTCAGGTCTCCACTTGACTTCGGGTAGTGAAAGAGAATACCTGTTCCTCAGAAAAATCAATACAGTCCAAGTCTGCTGGGCCGGACTGCCGCCGGGTAGCTATTGTCAACTCAAATCAATCACGGGCTAATAGGATTGGAAAATTACACTGTCATAATCACAACAGCCAGCACCGGTAATGCACTAGATTAATCAGTGCCGGGCATTAGTGCGCACTTAAAAAAAAACTTACAAGTTGTAGGTAACTTAAAGGTTACCTCTGCAGGTTCTTTATAGTTACTTACCATAAGAACTTATTAATTACTTACAAGAACTTGTCTCCAGTGACAAGATACTGAGTCAAATTTGACAAGATACAAAGACAAAAAAAGTTATTTTTTAAAAATATTCTGGCGGAGCTGTGGGCGTCAAATAGACAGGTGGCGTGTCATCTCTCTGTGAAGTATATGACAAAAATATTGTTTGATTGCCAAAACTGATTTTTACTTCCCTAAAAATCCTTGAAGTTTTTCTGTGGTTTCCTGTACCCCTATCCTTTTTCCCTCTGCTAAAAAACTAGCCTTCAGTTCTTCAATATTTACGGGAGATTGACTACGCATTTTATTCTGTATTTCAGATTTCTGTTTCTTGTAATTATTTAAATCATCCTGGACCCGCTTAAATTCTTCATCATCAATAAAATTATCATTCAATGCCTTACTGATAATAAGTTTCATACTGCTCAACTTTGCACCAGCAAGCGTACTCAATGCTTCATGTTTCTGTAATTTTGTGTGAAACCTCTTGTTTAAGGCTTCCAAACCAAAACAAGTCAGGCATGTAGCAACGCTAACACCCTCAATTGCAATTCCAATTACACTTCCAATTCCTGTGGCAAACAGAACAATACCCCCTACAGAACATCCAGCTGAAACTGCACCAATAGCCATAGAAGTGTTTTGAACAGAATTAAATACTGACTTATACCTCCTTTTACATCTGGAGTACCTAGCCTCTTCACTTTCCAAATATTTAATTGCATCTGTAATATTATTTAATCTGAATGCGTCTGCTGGTAATGTTTTATCTGAAGCAATTGGCACAGCTGTCACCTGTGGATCAGGCGCAAGCGTTGTTTTTGTCGTCACATTTGTTTCAGTTGGCTCAAGCGTCGGTAGTATTGGATAGAATTTTACCATTTTTTTTATTAACAAATATTTTTTATTTAATCAGCAATTACATTTTGCAACTCTTCAAAAGTATACATTTTGCTGGCATAATAAAATGCAACAAGATCAATGTGTTCAAGGTTTATGTAACTTAGACGAACAAAAGTTGTTTTGTCAACCACCACCTTGACAGCTGGAACACTGCTCGAAACATTAATAACATCATTATTTTTTGTAATAGCAATAAAGACCTTTGATGACTCTGCCACTGTGTCATTCCATGTAAGTTTAATTCCTTGTGCTATATCTGCCTCTTTTACAGAAGCTACAGATCTCAAGATAATTTCAAATACTATTGTCGCGTCTCTTGCGATAAGAAAGTTTATTGGTGCAAACACGACCTTCGCATCAGACCTACCCTTCCTATGTGTAAGAAGATACCGCCGTCTCTCATAATTTTCAACTTTCAGTTTATCTCTGCTATTGTCATCTGAAGCAAAACTTGGAACAAGGCTTACAATAAGCGGCCCCGAATTAACAACCTTCCTAAACACTAAGGCACCTTCGTCATCAGTGTATACATAAGGACTAATAAATTCCAACTTTATGTCCCAGTCAATTGTTGGCGGTGGTGCAGGCACAAGCGAAACCACCCACTTATTACCAACATGTATTAAGTTGTAGGGTACGTTATTTACTGGAACAGGTACAGTAACATCACGCAGCTGACCAAGTTTAGGAATCGGTCTCTCTGTGCCATCTTTCATGTCATCGATTACTCTCCGCTTGTACATGCCAGTTGAATCAAGTTCAAAACCATACACCTCCCCCACCTCTCCCTCCTTCTCAAAATCCTGTACGTCTGCCAAATCTTTCAACTCTGTCACTGGACATGCAACTGGTATGATTCTCGGCTTTGGACCAGCACTCATTTTTATAAACAAAAATAAAATTATTTAACTTCTAACACTACACTAAAATCATGCATTAGAACTGGTTTGCCATCCTGATTAGTTACAGATATACTCAGTGACTCAAAGAAACTAGAACCTAATTTCTTAAACTGCAAATTAGGAAATCTAACAACCACACTTTCACAATAGGGAGCAGTTCCAGTCGGTAAGCATCTCAACAAAGTCGATGGCTTTCCATTGTGTACATTTTCAGTTGTGTTTAATTCATTTAAATGAACATTTAATACTGAGTGTACTGCCAAATGAACTGGATATCTTCCAATTATTTTTTGTTTTTTATGCTTTATAAATCCTTTATCTAATGCCCAATCTTCATCATTAACTGTATCTAAAGATGTTATGTCATTCTCATTTAAAAAACCAAGTAGCATTACAAGTCTGCGTGTTAATACAAGTGGAGTACCTTTTGGAAATTCAATTGTAACAAGCAAGTTAGCTGGATTTAAAGTTGCTTTAATTTTAAAATTTTGTAAATATTCAGCTAAAGTACAAAAGTCGTAATATCCAGGCTGTAAGCCATCAAAACCAAGACCTACATCACCCATAGGCCCAAGCCCAGTTTCATGCACAGCATAATCATTTATACTTATTACATTAAACCACTTTACAGTGTAAAACATTTCATGGATAGCTACAGTTTTGCTACCATCACGATTATCAATCCCATTAGTTAACCACACTGGTTTGCTTGTGTCAAGATTTGTTAAAGTGATAAACATTTTTATTATCTCATATAAAAAGAAGGATGGAATTTAAATCACCAACCATTACCACAACAAACGCATTTCAATTTAATGTGGATGCCAAATACAATGTCGCACCAACTTATGAACAGAAAATAATTCAGTTAAATCAACTTGATATTGCTGTGTCTGAACAAGATTTATTTCAAGTCAAAGTACCCAATCCGTTTGACCATTACATAAACCATCCAATAACAGACAATGCTACTGCAAGAAAGTGGTCCTCAAGACCACTACAGATGTTTCAAAACCAACTTAACTTTGCTATACTGTGTTCTATGACAGGATGCGGTGTTTCATTTACAGACCATTTGAATCACTCAAACAAACTGATTAGGTCTGTGTATCGTTTTCACACATATTACCAATTAAGACGAATACTGACAGAACTGCATACACCACTACCCACTGAATCCAGTTTCAACAGGTATAACAACCCCATGGATATGAAAGCATTTGAACGCATCTGTAATGAATTTAACATAAGCACTAAGTATGACTTTACACAAAAACTTGATGATCACAACGGTATGGGTACACTGTATTATGCTATGAGTCACAGACAATACCCTCAAGATTATTACCCTGGTTACACTTCATTCTCATCAAAATCACAAGTCTGGTTAGGATCAATAGAACAGAAACAGTCTAATGCATGGACCACATTTATTTTAGACAAAAGTGACGGGTTTACTCAAGCAGGAGTCGAGCGCGTAAATGAGTCTATCAGAACATATGTCTGGTGTATACTAGGTGCACAGTCACTAACAAAATCAAACATTTTAAACGGAAGTGGGAAATTTGAAGCACAAAAACAGTTTCTTGCAAATCTTGAAGATTCAATTAATTCAACAGTAGATCTACCATCAAGCATACAACGCTATCAAGACGTACTCAGATATGCCAGATCAAAAGTTGACTTTGTAGTTGGCATTGGGTTATACATGCTACCATCTGACCTTCAATTACAAATGGGTACAATAACAAATTATAATAATGAAATTATTGTTGCTGGGCGTGATCAGAAATTAGGACTCAATAAATCAGTAAACACACATTTACAGTCAATAATAATGCCAGCACCAGTAACATCACCACCCGTACAGGCAGTAACGCCAGTAATGTCAGTAACAGTCCCAGCCCCGGCACCATCACCTGTACCGGCATCAGCACAGCCAGTAACACCAGCCCCGGTAAACACACATGAGTCAGAGAGAACTGCATTGGTAATAGGCCTCACAGGACTAGGTATAATACTTCTTTATCTGTTTCATTAAATAACCCACCATCAACCCTCCTACTGACACCAAAAATATCAACACATGCTCCGCCATAATCCCCACTACCTTTGCTGCAGTATTGATAAGCCAACTGACAACTGTGCCTATTAAGCCAGGCAACGCATCCATTGCTTTTACAGCCAATTTTTTAAGCAAGTCTGATATATGAGACAACTGTTTTTTTACCCATGACTGTAAATCTTTTGGATCGCTTGGTGGTGCTGGGGGTGCTGGAGGAAGAGCACCACCCCCGGGTCCCCCGGAGACAGCCAACACAACAGTACTAATAATAAATCCAAGAGCAGTAATTAAACTTGCAATAGTGATACCCTGCTCTCTGAAAAGTGTTTTCAATCTCTCCGCCAAAGTAGTGTCTTCGTGAAGTATTTTCTGAATAGTTTCTCTAATCCTGTTGGCCTGTGTTTTCAGTTTTTGTCTTCCAATACTAATCACTTCTAACCTTCCTGATCTTTCTATATACAAATCATTTAATCTGTGTTGTATTCTTTGTTTCATTTCTGTGTCAAGATTCTCTTCATCGGCAATTGCTAATTTGTTTTTTTCTCTTTCTATTTGATTATCAAGCTCACCCAGTTTGGCAACATTATTTACCATCTCACCTCTTATTGTCTGCAGTGATTTATCCAAGCCCTTTATCTCCCGCATTGACAGAGGTGGGTCATCTATTGTTTTCATTACTTCATCTGTAAATGAGGTTTCTTGTATTACCGTGTTTGCTATTTCTGGCAGTCTTGTTACTTCAGTCATTTCAATTTCTTGTCCTGTTGGCAATCTTGTTTGCGTGTCATGGAGTGCAGTAACAAGTCTCGGTGTCAACCTTTTACTAGAACCAACACCAAGGTAACGCTGCAGTGCTGCCTCACCACCGACTTCTCCTTTAATTGTACTTAAAGCTCTAAACTTAGCAGGATTGTTTTTATGTGTTAAATGTACTTTACCTCTGTCAACAGTATTTAAATACAAATGACCCTTGCCATCAAGTTCAAACTGATTAGGATCTATGTTGTCTGGGCTATCACCAACATGTTCATAAAACGAGTTTACTTTGCTTTCTAAAAGTTCATGACGTAAACTGTAAGTATTTCTTGTACCAGTCATATCTGTCATATCTGTCATACTGGTATCATAGTCATCCATGACATCCATTTCAATATCATCATGATTAAATCCTCCTGCTGCCATTGTTTTTATTAATTTAATATTTTTGATTTTTGCATAATAAAATGACACAGTCCTACGGATCAAAGTTAGACCCGTACAGAAAACTTCGTGAGCCTCTTGGTGTTAAGGGCATTAGACAATCAATTGTCATCACAAACAATCCAAGTACTATAGACCAGAACCAAACACTTACAGTCAAGTTTCCAAACCTGGGTCCCAATGATGTTATTGTTCCTGGCACTGCACGCCTAGCATTTAATATTGAACTTTCATCAGAATCAGATGCAAACAGAACACTGGTTGACAATCTTGGCAGAGCAATTATTAAGACTATTAAAGTAAAACTTGAAGGACAGGAAGTGTTTAGTCTTGATGATGCTGATGTGTTTTACTGTTACAAAGATTTGTGGCTCACAAGAGAAGAACGAGAAGACCGTGTTTACCAAGGCATACAGTCTGTTAATGCTGCTAAACTTAGAATTGACGCGGGAGACAAATCAACATCTGCAATGGAGGACGTTATATTAGCAGATACATATGGTAATAGATTTTACATTCCACTTGAATTTGAAATCCTCACAACACACTTACCTTATTACCAAGGAGCACTAAATGACCGTCTAAGTTTTGAACTAACATTTAATGACTGTGCAAAAGTTATCAAAACAACTGACCCAGACGCAACATACAAGATCTCAAACATTTCATTGGAATACGAAATTGTCACACACACTGAACTTGCCAGACTAATTCAAAATCAATATCAGTCAAGACTTCCAATTTATTATGACCGCGTGATAAGACACAGTACAATACCCAAAGACAAAGCTGATACAATGTGGAACATAAACCTTAACACACCTGCCAGGTCACTGAAAGGTATACTGATGTTGTTTATTGAACCAAAAAATCCATTCAAAAGAGAGTCAGAAAAATTCTACAATCCAAAAATAACACATTTGTCCTGTACAATTGAGGGTCGTCCAAATCAAGTGTACGCTTCGGGTATGCTGCCTTATCAACACTATGACGAGATTATAAAGTGGGCGGGCGGGAGACTTAGAGAAAAACCAGCAAACATGGCGTGTAAAGATTTACATCTGTATGACGTAAGAATTGGTCAATACCTGACAGAAAAATACGCACTTTGGCTAGACCTGCGCAGTACAGATGATGACTATCTACATGGGTCAGGACGTACAGTTGAAAACGGCAGTGACGGAATAACAATTCAGATTCAAAAAAAGACTGAAACAGGAGGAGCCATAAACATATATTTGTATCTGATTTATGATGCACAACTCAATATTGCAGAAAGCAGACTAAGTGGACACTTGTATTAAAATTATAATTAGTATTAAAATGAACCGGAGCTTGATGACACTTGACCCACACTGTGGCTTGTTTTGTGGTGCCACAGGGTGTGGAAAAACTGAATTTGTACTTAATCTATTACAAACAAGATATATATACCATTTCGAAAACATAGTAATATTTTGTCCTACAATAAAACACAACAAAGCTTATCACAACCGTTTATTTATTTGGACTGACAGTAATATCTATTTAGTCGACCCTGAGAAAAAACTGAATGATTACCTGCTGTATTTTTACAAACAATTTGAAGGACAGTCAACATTGTTTATTATTGATGACTGCTCTGCAGAGAAAGACATTGTTAAGAAGAGAAACACTCTAGCAGAACTTGCTTTCAGTGGCAGACACGCAAACATCAGTGTATGGATTCTCACTCAGAAATATAATGCAGTACTGAAAGATTTTCGAGAACAGTTAAAGTTTATCTGTTTGTTTTACTGTAAGGATCATGACAGCTTTGAAGACTGTCTCAGAGAAAATGATGTCATACCAAATAAGCAGGAACGAGACGATGTGAAAAACAAACTGAAATCAACTAAGCATCTAAAACTTATTTTAAAGACGGATCAGCCCACAGGGTATGGGTTAGTAAATTAATTTATACTTTTGTTTTGTCCAATAAAAATGATGGACGGACAAACCATTGACATCACACACTGCTTCAAAGATGTTGTTCACTTTACTCAGATAAGAACATGTCCCAAACAGCCTGACATAAATGTCTTAAAACCGACAGCAATATATTTGTCATATAATATGACTTTGGATTATGTTGATGAGCATCCAAATGTGGAGTGTTTAACAGTTGATTTTAGGACACCCACCTTAAGAGTTAAAAAAAATAACCGCCAGGACTGGTTTGTGATACTTTGTGAACAAATATTTCAACAACTACGTAAACTAAATGTTTATATTAACAGTGTTACAGTTAATAAAGTGGTATTACACAAAGTGTAATTTTTCTATTATTATTTTGTCGGACAAATAAAAATGACGGACAATGCTCAAGGTTTAAGAAACGTGTTTCACACAACAGACTTGCCTATATCCAATAGTAACAATGTCTATGAATCAATAGAAATGTCTTTTTCTGTCATACAAAATAATCTTCTTACAGGCAGTGTTAAAATTCAAATTGTTGCAAAAATAGAATTTACTAGAGTGGACGGTGAAGTAATTGTATCTTATATATCGACAAGACAACACACAGTTAACACAAGAAGAGAATTGGAAAACGTGTTTAAAAACAGACTATTACCAGACTTTCTAGAAGCAATTGACAGAGCAAGAATGAAGGGGTCTGGTTGGCACGAAGGACATGTACATGAACTACAATTAAAGCAGTCAAGGTATCATCCTATATTAGGTAAATCATGGATACCATTGCCTATTGACATTGCAAACAAAAAGGCTGTCGTCAATATACAGAACAATGACAATTTCTGTTTTATGTGGTGTGTGCTTGCTAAACTGCATTATGTAAAATCAAAACCTGAACGTGTATCTAACTACATTAAATTTGTAAATGAACTTAATTTCAGTGGCATTGAGTTCCCTGTTAAGATAGAAGACATAGACTTGTTTGAACAATTAAATCCTGGCATATCCGTGAATGTGTATGTGTGGGATAATGACTCTGTTGACAAGTTACAACCCATTAGAGTATCGCCACTTGCCCCCACGTATGGACAGTCAGAAGACAAACATGTTGACATGCTATTAATCGGTGATCACTACACAATTATCAGAAATATGTCACGTCTAATTCATGGGCATGTGTCAAAACACAATGGTAAACAGGAAGTGTGTAAAAGATGTTTACAAAGGTTTTCATCTATTTCAGTAGCGCACAAACATGTTTTGCACTGTAGATCAGCTGATGATATACAAACAGTACTTAAGTATCCAGATCCTGGTAGTCAAGTATATTTTAAGAACTATGGGAATCAGCAAAAGCTACCATTTGTAGTGTATGCTGATTTTGAATCACTGGTGGTTCCGTATGATGGTCCTGTTCCAGAATCATTGCCAAAGACAGTAAAATTGAGTGACCAAGTGGTGTGTTCTTTTGGTTATATTATTGTTAGGTCAGACGGTCAGCATACAGAACCTGTTATCTACAGAGGGAAAAATGCAGCATGTCTGTTTTTAACAGAAATGAGACAACTGTACAGTCAGGTAGTACATTATCTGGAAAACAATCAGATGCCTGTGATGATGACAGAAGAAGATAAAGTAAATTTTGATACAGCTGTGACATGTTGGATTTGTGAAAAACACCTCCAGGGTGATAAAGTTTGTGACCATGATCACATAACTGGGCGTTACAGAGGTGCTGCACATAACAATTGTAATTTATTATTAAAAACAGATCCTAAGACATATAAGTTACCTATCTTTTTTCACAATCTCAGGGGATATGATTCACACATTATCATGCAGGCTGTGGATGAGTCTTACAAAAAAATTAGTTGCATTGCCCAGACAACTGAAAAATATTTGACTTTTAGGCTGGACAACAAATTAGCATTTTATGACTCCATGCAACATTTGTCTTTAGGTCTTGCTAGTCTTGCAGAAGGACTGACTGAGTTTCCAATAACAAGTAAATATTTTGAGCCAGACTTGATTAAGAAAGGAGTGTATCCGTACGAGTACATCAGTGACTGGGTTGTGTTTGAGGAAACAAGACTGCCACCAAAAGAGAAATTTTATTCTACACTTAATGGTAAAGGTATTTCTGACTCTGAATATCAATACGCACTTGATGCGTGGGATAAATTAGGATGTCAGACAATTGGTGACTACCATGACCAGTACTTAAAGGCTGACGTTTGTTTGCTAGCAGATGTATTTGAAAGTTACCGTGAAAAGGGTCTATTGCATTACAGTCTTGACCCTGCTTGTTACATAACTAGTCCTGGCATGACATGGGATGCATTTTTGAAATCCAGTAAGATATTTATTGACCTGTTGTCTGATCGTACGATGGGTGAAATGGTGGAACGTGGATTGAGGGGTGGTATTAGTATTGCAGCGAACAATTATGCCAAGGCCAACAACAAATATCTGGATGACCTTGACTTTGACCCCTCAAGGTCAAGGTCATTTATTATGTACTTGGACGCTAACAATTTGTATGGGTTCGCAATGTGTGAATTATTGCCCTTGAAAAACTTTTGTCTGTATGATTTGTCACAGTATGACATAACAGACATAACAAACAATATTATAAATCATGACCGAAACGACGCGAAGGGTTGGATCTTTGAAGTAGACCTAGAGTACCCACACCATCTACATGATTACCATAATGATTATCCCTTAGCAGTTGAGAAAATGAGTTTGACAGGGAAAAAAGAAGACACTAAACTTGTGCCGAATCTGAATGACAAATTCAATTACGTTTGTCACTATCGATTGTTACAGTTTTACATCAGACACGGGTTAGTACTAAAGAAAGTTCACAGAGGAATTCAATTTGACCAGAGTGCTTTCATGAAAGATTACATAATGAAGAACACAACCCTTCGTGCCAGAGACGGCAACACTGCATTTGACAAAGACTTCTTTAAGCTTATGAACAATGCCTGTTTTGGAAAGACTATGGAAAATCCTCATCACCGCAAAGATGTGAGATTAGTAACAACTGAATCGGGTGCAATTAAACTTACAGGTAAGCCACAGTACACTGGGTACAAAGAGTTTCATTCATCATTGTATGCAGTGTCACTCAAAAAAAAGATTGTTAAACTGGACAAGCCAGTATTCATTGGTATGGCAATTCTTGAGTTATCAAAACTGTTGATGCTTGAATTTTATTATGATTACTTCAAATTAAAGTATCCTGAGTGCCGTCTGCTATACACTGACACTGACTCTATGATCATTGACGTGTGTACTGAAGACTTTTATGAAGACATGAAAACAGAATTACACATGTATGACACATCTGACTATCCTAAGGATCATCCACTGTTCAGCACACAAAACAAAAAAGTGCCTGGTAAGTTTAAGGATGAACTAAATGGTGTGCCTATAGTTGAGTACGTTGGTCTGAGATCAAAAATGTATTTTATACTGCACCAGAAGGGAAGTCAGTCAAAAGCCAAAGGTATCAAGAAAACAGCAATAAAAAATAAAGACATTCGTCATGAACATTACAAGCAAGTGTTAGATGGTGCATTAATGCCTGATTATCCAAACAAGTCACTAAGATCAAATAAACATAATCTTGAAATGATTCAAACACACAAAAAGTCACTTGCAGTTGGGGACACAAAACGTGTTTTTCACAGTAAGGAAAAAGCTTATGCACCTGGACATTACAGGCTTAAGTTATCTGAAGATATTTGTGATGAACTGATCGATGAGTTAGTTACTGAAATGAGTAACAGTGTCTGGGGGGATAATCTGTAATTCTTCTCTGACAAATGCCCTCTGGGGCGCAGGGTCATACAGATAATATATTGTTGCGTCTGCGCCGGGAATTATTTTTTTTATATTATGAACGGATGTGGACCAGATGGGGTCTGTCGCCCTGCACTTTACGTCATTTTCTGATTCTCCGGGTTGATATAAATATCTCACCTGTTTAGTAAATAAACTTGTGTCTGGTGCTGGGGTTGGGGCTGTTTTTGGTTCTGTAATTGTTTTCAATTTAATAGCATCAGCAGGTTTTGGGTGTCCTTCATTGTTCATTGCTTTTATCACATGTGGTAATCTCTTTACCCACTCAGTGTTACGCGTGTCATGCATGAGTTCCTTAGAATACTGGTAACTGAAAAGTCTTTCTGATAACTGTTTGTTAAAGTTCTCTACAATTGCCTGTGATCTGTGTACGCCTGGAATGCCTCGTCTGACTAGTACGCCGTGCTTAGCAAATAACTGATTAACAGCACCTTTAAATTCAGATCCGTCATCAACTTGCACTAGTCTGGGGTATCTTAAAGGGCCTCGACTATATATTTTTGTTAAAGCAGTAGCAACTGTACTGGCTGTTTTGTCAGATATGGGTTCAGTGTCTTTGTACCTTGAAGCAATGTCTACAACAGTTAATGCATACTTGTATCGTTTCTTTCTTATTGTATCGTATGGTAGGAACAGGAGGTCCATTTGATGTGTGTCATTGGGGGTAGAGTTCTCAAAATGAGGCCTTGTTATTTTTCTTGGAGCAGGGAGATATATCTGCCAAATTGCCTGTCTCTGTAACCATTGCTTGACTTGATTGAGTGTTATATCTCCGCCCACAGCGGCATGTAATTTCTGAATAGCTGTTTGCCCTTTCCAATAGCCTGATGGTGAGTAATATATTTTTGATAGTTTATTTTCGGCTGCCATTTTTTCTAGCAATGAAAACTCCAGTAAAATAAACAAATGTCATTCCCACTAGAACAAAAATTATCTCTCCGTTTCTTTGTTCTGGACTGGGTTGATAGTAGTCACTTAGTTTTGGCTGGGGAATAGACATGTCTTCACCTGTGACGAGATAGTATTCACGAATTGCGTCGTCTGTATTTGAAAACGTATGTTGTGCGTGACCCTCTAGTCTAAGTCTGTCATTGATAAAATCAAGTTTCTCAATTCTTTGCTTCTCATAATCCTGCTGCGCTTGTGCTAATTTTTCTGACGCCTCATTGTGTCGTCTCATCTCCAGAGCAGATTCTTCTCTGCCCATTTTTGAAAAGAGATAATTTGATCCACTAAATGCAAGTGCATTGACCATGGCCCCACCAATCATAATAGCTATCGTCGCCATAGTTTTTATTTACATAGAAACATTTTCTGGAATAATTCCCTGCTTGACGAGAAAGTCTTTTGTCGCAATTGACGCTGTAACAACAGCAATTAGCTTAGCACTGTCTTCAAAGTCAAGTCTACTCAAGTCTGCTGATTTCATTTTGAGTAGACTTTTTCCTAGCATAGAATAAGCTACTGCTAGTCCACTTATCACGGCAGAGTGATAGACAAGGTTCATTAAGTTTTGTGTCGCTCATTTTCTAATGCAATAAAATTAAAATAATATTTTTATTTATTGCATGAAAAATGGATCGTAGGGTTTTGACGTTGCTGGTAATGTGGCGACTTCTGGTTTTGCTTTTGGAGTGTCTGATTTTTTGGACACTGTACGAGTCTGTGGTTTGTATTTTTTGTATAATTGATAACCTACGTAACCAAATCCGACAACAAATCCAGCAACTAAAAATTTTGTTGATTGGGGTTTGGGGTTAGTTGATATTCTCTCACTTTGTTGTGGGTGTGACGGTAGTGATGGCCCTGACAGTGTTGGCGGTGTTGGCACTTGTCCTGACGGACCTGACGGCGGGTCAGTTACTGTTTGTGCCTTAAGCTGTAATTTTTTTTGCCTGTTCCATTCGGCTAATTTTTTTCCTGCCTCAATGCGACCTGGACTTTTAGTCTTAGTCACAGTTTGAACCTGTGTCAAAACAGGGTCCGGGTTCTGTTGTGTAGTCATCTTGTTCTCGTCCATTTGATCCATCCTTTTCTTTCTCTAGAAAATTTATTTTTGAAAAATCAATATGACTCCCGGTAACAAGAAGGGTTACGACAGGAGCAAGGTAATTTCCAAACTTGTAAAACATGATGCATGCTAATTTGCCAATTGAACTTGAAACAATAGGATTGCTTTCAAGGTCGTGTGATAGACTGTCACTATCCACAGGTAGAAAGTGACTCACTGCTTTTGTGTATAGGCATACAAGAGATCGACTCAAATCACGTGTCATTAGTGAGGCAATGTGGTTCTCATATTTTGAATGAAGCTTGATTAGCTGGTCAGCGGTAAGAGATTCAATATCTTCTGTCATGTATTGTTTCCCAAGATAAGTTTTCAACTTTCCAGAAACAATTACAGACAAAAGACGCTGTTTCTTAGAGTCTAAGTCTTTGTTTTCTACAGCGCTGATATCGTTTAGAAGAAGTAATTCGTCTGGATTCATTTTATAATAAAAAATAATAATAATAATAAGTTCAATAAAAAATCACTTACCTTTGAGCCAAGGCGGGGCTGTTTCGACTTAATTAGTCTCATCAGAAAGGTCATCAACCTTTGACAGCCCATTGTGGATGAAAAATTTTCGTGGTCACCTATTTTGTACCAAAGACCACATGTCCAAGCCAAATGTGAATTGCTCTCGGATGTGGTTTGTGTGTGACTGTGTGCTGAGCTGTTGGTACATTCTATCCAAGGAAAAACAGACGCACGGGGCACCCCCGGACTGAGAACAAAAATCTCATACCACGTGCATGCGATTTCCTCTGACACATCATGCTAAATATGATATGATGTGATGTGTAAATTTGATGGTATGCATAAAAGCCGAGAGCAATGAAAGCCGTTTAAATTTCGGTCTTCGTAAGCGGCTGTAAAACTACTCCATTATTGTGCATTGTTTCCACTTGCTGCTGCTGCTGCTTTTTCTTGTTTCTTTATATGAATAATTTCATGCAATTTTCGAAGTAAAGGGTTTTCATTTTCTATTTTACTCATTTTGTCAGAAATATTATTTACAACCATTTCATTCATCTGTATATCCTTTTCTTTCAATCTTGCCTTTAGCTCCTTTTGAAGAATAGCTTTTCTAATTTTTTCTGCCTTTCCCTCAAGGTTGCCATATTCTTTTATCATGGCTGACAATGACTGTAAGTTTTTTTCATTCTCATACACAATTATTGCATCACAAATAGGTTTCATCTCTTCTTCAATGTTATTTAAGCTTGATTTTAAATCCTGTACATTATCATTCAGTTTCTCCAATTCTTCTTTAAAACGAGCCACTCTTGCCTGACGATCACACAGCCGCTTACGAAGAAGACAGGTTTGTGCAATCGCACTATTTCCAGAATATTGAGTCATGTTTTGACTGTGCCTTACTCTGGAGTTCAGTTTTATCCTAGAATTGTCTTGACACCCATTGGTTAGAATCTTGCCGACCAATGAAATTAGTTACCAGGCAGGCAAGCTGTTTTGGAGTGCGCAGAAATAACAGTCAGAGTAAAAAACCCTTTAGTCCTACTCGCAGATAGGGGCGGCCAGACTTAAAAGATTTCTCTGTTTCCAACAGGTTGCAAACTCATTTAGGTTTTGTTTTGCCAAGGCTTTTGAATTTAACTCACCTGTTAAATAATGCCCGGCACTGAGGGGCTGCCCGGCGTGATTAATCTAGTGCATTACCGGTGCTGGCTGTTGTGATTATGACAGTGTAATTTTCCAATCCTATTAGCCCGTGATTGATTTGAGTTGACAATAGCTACCCGGCGGCAGTCCGGCCCAGCAGACTTGGACTGTATTGATTTTTCTGAGGAACAGGTATTCTCTTTCACTACCCGAAGTCAAGTGGAGACCTGAAGTACAGTTGACTAAAGCCAGGCCTGGGGCCCGAGGCCAGGGCTCTTGAGGATCTGGCCATGTGTTAGCTCATAAGAATCCCACTATAAAGAACCTGCAGTACTTACCTACAGGTTGTAGGTAAGTATATAGTTCTACTTGGCACCAGTAGACTTGAAACTGCTGTTATTTCAGTGCATTGCGAGTTGCGGGCAGCCCAATAACAAATTATTGATTACGCCATTATGCCAGTCTGTGTGCTACTGATTGCGACAGAAACGGCCGGTTTTCCAATCCTATTAGCATATCTGGCTTTTTTTGAAAGCATTCAGCATACGACGGTGTCGTCAGACCAGGACGCGCGCATATGATCGGATCATTAAAAATCTTTTGTGCATTTCGAAACTACCTGCGCGCACGGCTAACGACTCTGGAGATTTTGGTCAATGCCATTGTGGTGTGGTGATTATTTTCTTGACGGTGCATATTTTATCCAGTGCAAGCAGGCCAGGAAATCAATACTAAGCGAATTGCAGTCTGCGATGGTTAAATGGGGTTTACGTGTGTGAGAGCCGGTGAGAGATTTTAATGTTTAAAAATAAGCAGTTTTTGAGTATTTGCTCGGCTTATGAGAATCTGGAGTCCTGGGGATCTCTCTTTTCTCTTCTCTTGAGCTTTTTGTTTCATCAGCCCCTGCACTGACTTGATGGTAGTGCGAACAATCCAGATAGCTTAATGTTTCAATGTTATTCCAGTTCAAGTTTTTTCTTGCGAAAGAGCGGGGTTGGCGTGAGGTGGGGTGAGTAAGGGCTGGGGGTGGGGTGGGGGGGGGGGGTGGGTGGGTGGGTGGGGGGATGGGGGAGAGAAACTACATTACTACCATCATATTCCTGGTTTAATCAACTGATCCGGTGACGCATATTATTTGCCACGGCTACAGGCTCATCATAAGTTCTGTACGTACCAAAATGAACGATACGTAATCAAAAAATTAATGAGGTCCTTTTCTTTCTCCAAACTATATCAGATTCTTTATCTATCTCTCTCTCTCTCTCTCTCTCTCTCTCTCTCTCTCTCTCTCTCTCTCTCTCTCTCTCTCTCTCTCTCTCTCTCTCTCTCTCTCTCTCTCTCTCTCTCTCTCTCTTCAATGCCTAAACCGTTGTAAAATAAAGTTTCATTGATTCATTGATTCTCTCTCTCTCTCTCTCTCTCTCTCTCTCTCTCTCTCTCTCTCTCTCTCTCTCTCTCTCTCTCTCTCTCTCTCTCTCTCTCTCTGTGTGTGTGTGTGTGTGTGTGTGTGTGTGTGTGTGTGTGTGTGTGACAATTGTACACATTGTGACCTTGACCTTAATTATAAAGAATATCTATACTATAATATTCCTGATCATCTCAACTCAACAGAATATGATTCAGTAGTAAGAGATCCCTTACGTGTCGTGAGAATATCTTCCTAACAACTGAATATTCTTACGAACTCTTCGAAATCTGCGACCTTGACCTTCATGAAGGTACCTCTAATCGTTTCTGAATTATTCACAGAAATTCCTTACATGTTATCACTTTTAGTAATTTTTTGTTATCACATTTTCCAAAAAAAATGTTTTATCAAAGTTTAACTTTAGGTGACCTTGACCTTTAAATAACACCTTTGAAGGTCACCAGTCGAAAACATTGAATCGCTTACGTTTCCACTGATGATATATCATAACATTGGTATATACGTTTTCATCATAGTATGTGAAAGATTGGACACCTATTCTTCTGACAAGAAGGCTATTTCGCAGATCATGAAAGGTCAAAAAGATGGCGCCGCGATGACGTCACTATTTCACTTTTTAGACGTTGAATCAATGTAAATGGTAGGTAAATGTATTCGGTTCCCAAAGATACCAGTCATTTAGTGCTGCGTGGTTTTTTTTTTTTTTTAATTTTTACGGGAACTGCCTCGTTAACACCAACCTTACCCCCGAAAGCAAAATATAGGACCCAAAGAAGCATAATACGACCGTAGTACATGTTCTACTATATTTAATACGGTATTTATTTTGGGAAAACACATATGGTCTTCATAGGAGAGAGGCTTCCGAAAGACATGTGGTCTCCAATCCCCCGTAGGGTGTGTGTGTGGGGGGGGGGGGGGGGGGGATGTTCACATCCTATCTCACGGCCGGCCTACTAATCTAAATATGTGTCGTGACCTTCAACTGTTCTTCAGACTGAAGGCACATGCAAGCCCGACGAGCACGGTTATGCCGGCCTGGCAACGCATCCACTCATGCATCTTGGTCTGTCCATGTGCAAGATACATAGATTTACAAGAACCCCTGCAGCTACAATGCTTCTTGTGAATCTATGTGTTTTGTTTGGCAAGACTGACTCCAGCTGATCCCCGAGTTCGGGGCCTTAATGTCGGGCGGTTTTGATGCGAACGACGTCCGCTCCGGCATCCCAATGCTCAAAAGGCCATCGGGCCGACGTCAGCGGCCGCTGGCCCGCGCACGGCTGTGCGCGGGCCAACGGCGGCCGACGTATGCCCGATGGACGTTGCACACTGTGATACTACAGAACTAGGACTGGAGCTGACTGGAGAGTTTCATGCATAATAATCTATATGTCTGGCCCGGCAGGGATTCAGTCTGGAATTGCGGTGACATCACTCTCTGGCGTTGGGGCTATATAAACCGCCACACTTGCAGTTGCGCGCGTACCTCTTATTCCATATATCTAGACCTTGGCGGAGCCGTCTGCGCCCTGCGTACAGATGAGGTACTAGTAACTCTTTCATTAAAATTAATATATGCTACTAACATTTTTTTAAAAGTATTCAAGCGTCGTCCAGAAACTGTTTACAAGAGTTGATTGATGTTGATATTGCGTGTATCATAGTTTTCGTGTCTTTTATGCTTATTTAGTCTGTGCATATGAACCTTTTTGCGGACGGGGAACTTGGATGTAAAAGTGTATGTCGAGTAAGCCTTGAAAGTGGGTTGCTTTCTTAAACTCATTTAACCTTGACACGTTGTAGCTATCGGATCAACCATGATAGTTCAAGGGTGATGCCAGAATAGTTTGGCGCCTACGAAGGGCGATCCGCTGTCTCGACCTCCATTCTGTGTGCAGTTTTCAGAGGACGGCAAAGTCCAAAAACTGGAGCCGGAATTCGGCCATAGGGTACAAAAGATTAAGGAACTCGAAACTTGATAAGCCGTAATCAGCAAAATGTCGTCGGACCAATACCGGCCAAAGCTGGCCCGCGCATTGCTGTGTGACGAGCCAACTTTGACCGAATTTGGCACGAAGGGCCGCTTGCATACTGGGAGTTTGAATTATTTACTTTACGTCAGACTGAGTCGGTAGTTTTACTGTGCAAAATGAATCATTGTATGACCCGGCATGGCCCGCGATGATGATGATAACTATGACAATGACGGCGATAAAGACGACGACGATGGTGATGGAGACTGATGAGATTTTCTCATTTCGCTTTATGATTGTCAACAGAGTGACCGCCCAAAACTAGATCCCACAGAGAGGTTTCCACAGCATCCATACGACTGTTTCAGGTGAGTGTAGACTTGAAACGTGTGTGTATGTGTGTGTGTGTGTGTGTGTGTGTGTGTGTGTGTGTGTGTGTGTGTGTGTGTGTGTGTGTGTGTGTGTGTGTGTGTGTGTGTGTGTTTGCGTTGTTAGTGTATGTTCTGGAGTGTACAGTAACCTAGGACTTTTGAAAGTCCATCCGGCAAATGTAACCCGTTCACCTTCTCCACCGTACCCTGCCCCATCACTGGCATCTCCTCCCCTTACACTTCCCCCACCCCACCCCCCACCCCACCCCGGTCCACCTCCGAAACTTTGTCCAGATTTGACCGTAACTTGATGTACATACTCTATGAGTTACTGTCTATGCCCATGTACACTGTATATCGTCATTCCTCAGTGTCAGCCTGTCGGGTTGATTCGAAATTTCGGTGTTTCCCGATTCTACTAATTTAGCAAGCCATTATGAAATGTGTGAAGAAGTATCAAGTAGCATATCTAAACCAGTGTTCTACATTTGTAAGAGGCGTATAATCTCACTTGTCCCTGCGATTGCAGGGGCACATGTAATTCTTAACCGCTTGCGGGTAGACATTAGACTCACAGCCTCAGGACGTCAGTAGGGTTGAGTCTGGATATGGCTTTGGACCACTTCCAGCTGACTGTTGAAGTCTGCAGAATTATTGTCGACCAGCATTCGAAACCGAAACCACTCTGCTGATCGCTTCTGCGAAAGAGAAAACGAAAGCAGCTTATTTTCTAAGGAGTCTTCTAAACTAAAATGAAAGACACAGTAGACATGTTCTTCCTATTGAGAAAACGTTGTTTTTTTTTTTCATTTTTTTTTTTTTCATTGGCTTTATATCATTGTCACAGACAAATTCGCAATTTTCTAACTGACAGCGGCTTTGTTAGTAATGAAAAATTCTGGCTAGTCGCAATACCTCGATTTAACTCTTAAACTCCCAGTGAACTAAATGACTTCCATTCTTCTTTAGAATGAAAGTCATCTAGGAGTTTAAGAGTTAAACTAGGTCTGCATAATATGTACGTGCACATTCGCTGTGCCTAGACAGTTATATCTTGAACCGCTCGGAGATTACCTGAACTGAGGTAGTCGCTATAGCTCCAAAAACACATGGCCCCACGAGCTCCTTAGCATCCGCGTTATCGCGGAATTGTTTATATTACAGCGGACGGCAGACGCAGCCGTCCCGTTTCTCACTTTCCTTTTTGTCCCTTGTCTCCTTGACTGCGTGCGCAAAATAAGGTGAACTTGTGTGAAATCATTGAAAATTCGCATCAACTTCATTTAAAAACAAATGAACTCTAGAATTTTTTAGTGCGTGTACGGGTTAGCGCATTTTTTGGGGAAACAATAGGCGCACAGGCCTCTTTTCGTGTTTGTCCTTGCTAAACTACAACATTCTGAGAGAGAGAAAGAGAGATGAAATGAAACTTTATTAAGAGAGAGAGAGAGAGAGAGAGAAAACAACAGCCTAGTGATAATAAAGTGTAAAAATGGTTATAACTAAATAGTGTATACACATGTACACTGTATAAGTGAAGACACAGTCGTACTATCCGTGAACTGAAAAACTCGAAAAGCTTTTGGTCAGGCAGGGAGTCGCAGGAGCAAAAAAGGAGGGGAGGAAATACGGTCGCGGCGGGTTTGATATGTGCCAGATATCTCTCACGACAGCTTGATGATAACTGACTCGCACAGTCGCACCCACACTTGCCGGATTTCAGGGACCTTTTTTTCTCTGTCCGTTGAGTTATAGACTTTAAATGAATTTAACCCCTTGTCTTGCCGTGAAGTCAACACAATCTACCGCAAGAGACACAGCTCCTTATGAACCGCCGCAGCCGTTGCAGGGGCTCGTGATGATCTATGCCTCTTGCTGAAACCACTTTGATTCCATGTTCCCGGCTGGGGCTCTTTTGCGTTGACTTTGCATTGAGTATCTTTGGCAATGTCAAGGAATATTGCAGTATCGGGAGACACGAAACCGCTGAGGCCGCAACGTAATGCCACACTCACAGTGTACAATAAATCGATTCGTACGAGAATGCACGATGTCGCTTGTTGATCTATTTCTACACTCATTTGGTTTCGTGTTCAGATGATGACAATCTGCTCATGTAATCACCGGTTCTGCTTGAGACTGCACTGGGAGAACCGTTTATTGATGTACGTCATAGACCTGAATCACACTGAGCCGATATTTATCATTGGTGAAGTTTAGTACTCAGAGATTTTCTGTTCAGTGAGACTTAAACATGTTTTACCTGTCTAGTTTATTTCAGTTTAACCCATTCAGCCCTGACTCACAACAGCAGGAGATGGATCGACCATGATAATTCAAGGGTAGTGCCAGATTAGCTTGGCGCCTTCAGGCGCCAAGCTAATCTGGCACTGCCTTGAATTATCATGGTCGACCCACCTATTACGGACACGAATTCTGTTGTTGAAACCGCCATACCATTCCGTCCGCCTAATTAACACGGATAAAAATGAGGCCACCAATAGGTACATAACATCATGAACTCCAGAGTTTGTAGAGACTCATTGGGTTCAGTTCTTTGCATCTTGCATCATGGTGTTTTGTCTGTGTCCCCGTTGTGAGGGGGTTAAATGTATCTCTGTTTGCAAATAATTATTTCTTAATCACAGTGACATCCACGCTCATGTTTACACGACAAACAACGAAACACGTATTTGTCCACAAGGACAATATTTTGTATTTCAAATATGTGCAATCTGAGTCTTTGGAGCATACAGTTATATTCAGCTTTAAAAAAAAAAATGACTCATACCGTGACACGAGTGAAATGAATATCAACAATGCACTTCTTTTTTTTTTCTTTTTTATTTTAACATTAATTGCAGTGTACATGTTTACGTGCACATCATTGCAAAAGCAAAACACAGTTATAAAGGAAATGCTATCATGAACTAACCTGTAATTGTCTTACATTATCGCTTAAAATAGTCTTACTTATGACGAAATCGGTTTTCTCAAACTATTTTTTTTTAAGCTGACATGCATATTCGAAAAACTACACTCTAGCCGAATCGTATAAATACGGGCATGAGGCATTACATTCATTCCCGCTTAACGTCCCACAAACTCGAAGTGATAAGGGACTCTCAAGGCCCTTACTGATCGACCTGTTTGCGGAAGCATTTACGCACATACTCTGCGGATCTAGCAGAGCGTATCGATCTTCGAGGTACGTAGCTTTCACTGATTGATTAATTTATTTAGTCCGACTTTAAACCTGACAAAAGAAAAACTGAACAACAAAAACAACAACCGCGGAGCACGCATTCTGAGATCTATATATGTATTGGCTCTCTCTAGAGTTGCCATTCCGGCAAGTGTCATCACATGTTTAGCAAAAGCTTAGACGACCAAAACACCGTTGCACATCTTTTGCAGGAAAACCTGTGAAGGAAAAAGACAGTAAGTCCATTTGTGCGAGAAGCGAGACATTTTCATTGTAATGCAATGAAAATATCTTTTTTTTTCGGGAAAAAATTGACTTAAGAGTGCGCGAGCCAACTTCGACCGTCGCCTGCCCGAGAACCTTTTACGTACTGGTTCACACTGCAACTACGATTTATGATGGCACCAACGGCAAGCAACAGCCGTGTTAGCCCGCGCACGTCTCAGCTGTGTGTGCGGATTATCCCCATTTAGCCCCGAGTCCCTACAGATTGATTGACTATGATGATTCAAGGGTAGTGCCAGATTAGCTTGGCGCCTGAATCCACTTCTTGCAACTGGTACATAATCGTTCAGTAACACTTCACAAATTTGGGAAAGGCACCCGTGGGGTTAAAAGGGTTAAATGCGGCCGAAGCAGGACCGTTGCTTACAGGGAACTGTGTTTTTGTTTTACAGATCGCCGCTCAAAAACAATGCAGTTTACACAGGTGAGTATTGCACTACGTTGTCACCCGCATTGCTTAACCTGTCTTGAATAAGAATAATGTTTGTGCAATAAACACAGTGGCGTTCATGATTTTTAGTATAAAAATAAACACAAGCCCGCCTCAAGAGACATAGGGCTCATGAGGATCTGTGCCTCTTGCTGATACCACTTCGCATCCATCTACCTTGGAGTAGTTTCTGGGGTTCTCTGGCGTTGAATTAACAAAGATTTTAGAAACACATTTCTGCATCCACTGGTAGGTAAGAGTTAGGAAAAATAAGTTACGGTCTTACTTGATCCTGTTTAAGACTGGAAATCATATTACTTCGGTGTCGTGTGGTTATAAGATGACTCTCTCACCAGGCAATATACTATGCAGCTTGTCACACACAAACATACATTAATTCATTTAATTTCACGCGCTGGCCATGTGAGACTTAACGCAAAAATATGTAAATAAGGATGTTGTATGTTTTAAGTGTGTCCAAAGATCAGACTCGGCGGCTGCATAATTAATCACTCAATTCATTTTTGTTTGAAGACATAGAAGTCTTGAAATTAGACTACCATGATAGCTCAAGGGAGGTGCCATAAGAGTTTGGCGCCTCTTGAACCATCTTGCTCGCTTCACATTTTCCTGTAGAGTCACGGTTGCATGGCAAATCGTCTTCACTGACAGTGGGCGCAGATCGAGTTTCTGAAATCTTGAGTAACTCACTTTGTTACTCCAAGGCCGCATTTCTCAGATTTCTGAGCTGTCATCTAACGACTATGCGCCGGCTGCAGGAGATGGCTCGACCATGATAATTCTAGGGTATTGCCAGATTTGCCTGGCGTCTGATGGCGCCAGGCTAATCTGGCAATACCCTTGAATTATCATGATTGATCAATTTCCTGCTTCGGGGCTAAATGTGCTTTTCAGCGGTCCAAGGAACATGGATATTAAGTGAGGTAAAGAATAGATCTATTCCTCTTGCAGTTGGGTGGAGTTGACTTTTTCTTGTCAGGAACGGGTTAAAAAAATTGCCTTCAACTATTTTTCATTTTCTTCAGCTCTTTTTGACCCCCGAGGACCAAACGATGATGAGTGACCCTGCCACGATCCTAGGCGATCCAGGCATGACAGTTCCCCACAACGGGTATGTTACTTTCTTTTCCACCAACTCAAGTAGCTTTCGGAGGGGGGGGGGGGGGGGGAGAGGGGATATGCCCGACCATACTCTATAGTTTGACACGAAGTGCCGGCAAACAGCGAACTATTGGTCAAAAGTCATGGAGAAGGGCGTTGCAGTCTTTTCACTCATGCGTTTTAAACAGAGCTTATATGCCTTTATGAAGATTGCAATAGTAGGTAAAACCTCTTTCATGGGAGAGAATTGTGCAGTAACGACCAATGATCATAGATTGGTGAATAGGAACTTCTGCCTACCTGCAAAGACAATCACATTTTACTGTGGTATCTGCAGGGGCATACAGTCCATGCCTCCACCTAGAGCTAAATTTCCATGCATCCTAAGAGAGAACCTACTAAAATGGGGGAAATGGTTGCAGTCAATATTGTAGTAATAAATGAAAAGAAAAGGGGAGACTGCCATATTTTAGGAAGATTACAAAGTAAAGTAATTAAAAGCACTGTCAGGGGAGAGAATTGTGCAGTAACAACCAATAATCATAGATCGAGTTTGGTCGAAGCACAAAAAAAATGTGCTGGAAGCAATGAATATGGAAGGCCCCTCGAAAGAGGGTGGGGGGGGGGGGGGTATCGCATATTCACTGGATTTCCAGCCCATTGATGCATGGGAATTTAGATCTAGGTCCCCCAAAGGGGGAGTCCAGATTGTTTATTCTTATTTCTTTTTTTCTTTTTTTTTCTTCTTTTTTGGTGCTTCGATCGAACTCGACCTATGATCATTGGTCGTTACTGCACATTTCTCTCCCTTGACAGTGCTTTTACCTACTTTACTTTGTAATCTTCCTAAAATATTAGCACTGGCAGTCTGCCCTTTTCTTTTCTTATATGCTTTTGTTTGTTTTGTTTTATCCCATTGCAAAAAAAGACACCGTACTGCACAGTTATGAACATAATGATAAAAATATTTTGAAAACATGAAAATGGCATGCAAATATGAAAATCTCAGTGAGCGAAAAGTCATCGGACCAGCTGCCGCCGACGCGATCCGACGACTTTTTGCTCATTGCGATTACAGATGTGTATCCCATTACGCTTTCATAAATAATAATAATAATAATAATAATAATAATAATAATAATAATATAAACAAATACCCACCCAGTGAGCAATGGTTATCGGGCCAACGTCGGGCCAATTGCCTTTTGCGTATTGGGTAGTTCTTATAAAGCGCTGTTCTCTAGAAAATACTGAACTCACTGTGCTAAAAAGCACACCACAATGCACAAGAGCACATTCTCACATACACACAAACATACACTACTCAGTTTAAACCACCAAGCCCCCTTCCCAGCACCTTGCATCCCCCCCCCCCCCCCCTGTTATACATAAAAAACTGAATCTTTACGTCAGATCACTGCGCCTACTCGGAGCTACGAAGGCGCATGCGCTGTGGTCGTATCAAACAAATGGGCCGAGTCATAGATTTAACTCATTTAGCCCGACGGCCGTATTTCCCAAATTTTGGAGGCGTCATCTAATGACTATGCATTGTACATTGCTTAACGTCCCGACAGCAACAAGGCTTTCTCAGGACGTGCCTGCACTGCTTGTGAAAAAAAAAAATAAACAGAAAATGGAATGTATGTCGCCAGCCGGTCAAATACATTAAATAAACCTACAACATGGGGCATAAATAAAGCTAAGACCATTTAGCAACACACATCCAATATCAAGAGCTACAGGCAGTGCAGACAGTAGGGAGAGTTTTAAAAAGGCAAATACAGGTGAATGGACAAAGGGTAGACAGAAACACATGCCCCAGAATAGAGAGAAAAACCCACCCTGTGGGGCTGACCAGGGTGACCCTGGGAACTAAAAAATACCTAACCCCACCCAAGTCCCCCAGGGCAGACCCGGGTGGGGGTAATGACTATGCACCAGTTGCAGGAGATGGGTCGACTATGATAATTCAAGGGCAGTGCCATATTAGCTTGGCGCCGACAGGCGCCAAGCTAATCTGGCACTACCCTTGAATTATCGTGGTCGACCCATGTCCTGCTGTATTGTTTATATCCACAGGTTTAGCAATAAATGCAAATTTAAAGTGAGCCGCATTGAAATCAGCAATGTCACCAGTTCTGGAGAATGACACAGGAGGTACTGCAGCTAAATGCCCGTGTTTCCGAAAGTGTTTTGAAAACACGAACCGTCAGGGTCTGTTTGGTTCAGCACCAATACCAGCAATGAATTCAGTACTTGTCAGAGATTCCGAATGCAAGGGCGGATCTGGCGGGGGGGGGGGGGTGTGGGATGGGGAGTGGGGGGGGGGGTGTTCCCGGGGTTCCGGAACCCGCTCCCCAGGGCATTTTTAAAAAAAATGCTGTAACAAAGTTCCTTAGCGACAATTTCTCTCAATCAACATGCGCATGGAGCCGATACGCGCCTGCACGTGGCGTGGATTCTCGTGAGCCCCGACAACGAGCCAGAGCTATGAGTGCCCACGCCTCTCATATCAGGATCGGGATGGATAAATAACCGCTGTACTTTATTTCAGGCCGCCAGGTATGATCACCAAAGACAACTTGCAAAGCACCACTGGTACCATAGTAGTCCAGCGGCCATGATGCTCTGCCACACCAGCCAGCCTGCAGAACCGTTCTAACATCAAAGCGGGATTTGTATAAAGTACTACATCTTTGACTTTTCACTTTTGGAAAACATTGTGTACAGGACGATTTCAATTGGCAACTAGAAGCTACCTATTCCAACATATTTCATGAACAAATCAGAAGCACTGAACAACAATAAGACTCATGAAAACTTACACTCCAAAATAAACTTGCAAAACGCAGGGTCGTGGAATTTGGGTCACGAACAAAATGGACCATAAAGGGTTGTATAAACGAAACCTTTCACTAGAAGGAAAACTTTAAACCCGTGTAGACAGAACATGTAAGCCCTGAAAGGCAGTCTGTCTAGGAGATGGACACTCCGAAACTAAACCCCGTGTAGACAGAGCATGTAAGCCTTGGCAAGCAGTCTGTCTAGGAGATGGAAAACTCTAAAACCAAACCATCAGTTTATATCAGCAAGTCGCTCATCACGCTCATATTATTTACCTTCCTTGTGCATGCAAGCAGCCGTCGGTACTATAGTCGGAAATAGCTCCATTCGAATACTGGTTGTCGCCCTCGTTTCGCTGCGCTTACCAGCGCAGCGAATCAAGGGAGACAACCAGTGCACACCGGTGGCTGCATGAACAAAAGGGTTAATTAATGCAGTGAATGTATAGTCGAGAAGGGAACTGAGCGAGTGCATGAAGGGTGCGACTCTGTGTGGAGTAGACAACTGTCCACAAACCACTTAGACATCGGGAACCCTCATTCCAAGGATGGGTACCCGTTGTCTCAGTGGGCCTTGTGGACTGGCGGTGAGTGCAAGAGTGTGGATGTGGTACCGTGTTCGTAGCGGTGTATAGCCAATTCTCATTCACATCAGTAGCAAATAAACAGTTCTTGAAACTCTCGTTTGTTGTGGGATTTTTTTTTTTAATGCAGATACCATTATTGTGCGTGTTTGTGTGTGTGTCGGTGTGTGTGTCAGTGTATGCCGCGTACATATGTTTATATTGTGAAATATATTTTGAAACTGTTTCAGTTTTATAACAGGCTATCTCGCAAGTCTGCAACTGATGGCCTTCTATAGTAATAAGTTGTGGCTAGTCAGCATGACACTGGCTTCAGTTTCACTGTAGGCCTCGATATGAAAATACCATGTACATTCGGGGCTATGCTTTTGGCGGGCATTTGAGATTGTCTGCAGTCCCACGGAGTATCATTGCACAAGAGTACATCTACTTGCAGAAGATCGAAAGACAAAAGATCAAACGATCGAACATTTTCGGCAAATGCCGATCTAAGGACGAAAGTTTAGTCGAAGACAAATTGGTGCGTCCTACATATGACATGGCTCTGAAAGGTGATTTCACATCGAGAGACAGAAAACCACTGAGGCTGCAACCAAGTACAACGAAATCTGACCAATTTGCAAGTCAATAGTAAAGCCCGCCAGACAGGGAGAGCAAATTAACCCCTTTCGCTGCCAGTGATCACGAATTGCGCATCTGAAACCAGTACACACTGACTCACATTGCTTCAAAAACATAGATGCAAATCCACCCTGCTGAAATGGAGCAGGCTGCATACACTACCATGCATTCAGCAGAAAGAAAGGCGGGGATGTGCATAGATATGCGTGACGCGTGAACAAAAACGTGATGTCGCCGTCATCCTTGCAAGTTTAATCGTTCTTTTTTAAATTCTAAGTTACACTTTAACTGCCTTTTTTTCACAGTCTCGAAGAAACGCGCGTACAAAACGATATCAGCAAGAAGCATTCTTTCCGCTCATGAAACTGCGCTGTTCGTTACCGTGCAAAACAGAAACCAAAAGTATTTTAGCCCTGTCTTTACCCTTCTAAAACTTAAACTCACGGTATGCGTACATATTTTTATATTGTGAAACAGTTTCAGTGAGTTTTATAACAGGCTATCTCGCAAGTCTGCAACTGATGGCCTTCTATAGTAATAAGTTGTGGTTAGTCAGCATGACACTGGCTTCAGTTTCACAGTAGGCCTCGATATGAAAAATGCCATGTACATTTGGGGCTATGCTTTTGGCGGGCATTTGAGATTGTCCGCAGTCCTACGGACTATCATTGACGGCTACCTGCAGAAGATCATCGAAAGACAAAAGATCGAACCGATCGAAAATTTTCGACAAATGATCTAAAGACGAAAGTTCAGTCGAAGACAAATTGGTACATATGATATGGCTCTAAAGGTGATTTCACAAATATCGAGAGACGGCAAACCACTGACTGCGGCTGCAACCAAGTACAACAAAATCTGACCAGTTTGCAAGTCAATAATAAGGCCCGCCAGACAGGGAGAGCAAATTAACTCCTTTCGCTGCCAGTGATCACGAATTGCGCACTGTAACCACTACATACTGACCCAGAATGCTTGAAAAAACACAGAAGCAAATTCGATCAACAATAGACATAAGGAACCCAGGAGTAACAAGAGACATAAACACTCATGAGCCCCCGCTGTCGCGGGGGCTCATGAGTGTTTATGTCTCTTGCAGCTGGGTAGCGTTCGCCTTGCCCCGACAGTTAATGGGTTAACACTGATTCTCAATAGTGAGCATTATGGCCTTGGAAATGAAATAGCTCAGCTGCTTGTCACCTCTATGCACAGTCACACCCCCCCCCCCCACCGCCCCCCTGCTAAGATGGGGGGGGGGGGGGGTGTGACTGTGCATACACTACCCTGCATTCAGCAGAGAGAAAGGCGGGGATGTGCATAGTGGTGCAGTGATGCATGAACGAAAAAATTATTGTCGCCGACATCTTGACAAGTCTAATCGTTTCCAAAAATTCTCATTCACCCCTTCCCTGCCGCTGCTTGTCACCTCTATGCACAGTCACACCCCCCCCCCCCACCGCCCCCCTGCTAAGATGGGGGGGGGGGGGTGTGTGTGACTGTGCATACACTACCCTGCATTCAGCAGAGAGAAAGGCGGGGATGTGCATAGTGGTGCAGTGATGCATGAACGAAAAAATTATTGTCGCCGACATCTTGACAAGTCTAATCGTTTCCAAAAATTCTCATTCACCCCTTCCCTGCCGCTGCACGCAGTTTGTGTTTCTGATATCATGGTAAATTCAACGTCAAAGATTCTCAGTCGTGGAAGAAACATGAATACAAAAAGTTATCAGCAAAACGCATAGTTCCTCATGAGTCCCCGAAACTGCTGGGATTCACGAGGATCTGTGTCTTTTGCAGGTAGGTGGGATTCCGCGCATCTTTATTCCGGAGTAAAAAGGGTTAATATGACAAGACCCCCCCCCCCCACCCCACCCCCACCCCACCCGCGCCCACCACCCATTCCCATCCGATTGTCCTCCTTCCCCCCCTTCCTGCTTACCTTCACTCTCACTTGTAAGAAGGCGAACCGTATGACCACGGAGCGATATTGTCACTACGTTTCGTTACAATGGTGGTCTATCAGAGCGAAGCGATCTACGAGGTAAGCGTCTTGTGTTTGCATGTCTTTGCATGTACCATGTGCTGAAACGAATCATACAGCCACACATGCCCGTTGAATTTCATCTCATGCGCATCTACTCATACCCTGACTGTTAAATCCTTATCAGCCATTATTTTTTCTGCTGTAGAAAATATGTTATGACTGAGTTAGGGGGTGTGTGGAGTTGCTCTCACAGCTTCACGAAGACTTCGGGTTGTCAAGTACTGATCACGATTCGTAAAAATGAGCCCAATTACTAAATTTTGGACGTGTCACCTATCAGCCATGTACCAGCGGCAGGAGATGGATCGACCATGATAATTCAAGGGCAGTGCCAGATTAGCTTGGCGCCTTCAGGCGCCAAGCTAATCTGGCACTACCCTTGAATTATCATGGTCTACTATCTCGTGCTGTAGGGCTACATGTGTTAAGATTTGAGCCATCACGATTTTGGGACTCTGTTTACGAATCACACTATTATCACAACGAAGATCTCTGATTGATGAGTCATAGGAACGTAACTCACAGCAATCACGTTTCACAATTTAAAATGATTTAAATTAACCATCACTCTGTTCTGTTCACAGGTTTCGTCGCCGCCGCTCAAACACAATTTAACATACGTGAGTAATATACATGCACGCCAGTAAAAGGACATCCAATATCAATACCCTGAAAGTATGATCATCACACATGTTTTAATTGTTGCAATATTGCATTCGAATTTTTTTTTTAGTAGCCATGTCACTTTTTTAATTGTCACTTTTGCATTGCATTTTTATGACCTACATGCGAATCACAAAAAGTCAGGGAACGCTTTCGGAAAAAAATGAGACAGAGACAGTCCTAGCTCATGCTCATGCAAAACTGTTTTATGAAATCATAGTTCACGGATTAAATTGAACATTCTTCATGGCTAAAGGCTGTCTTACACATAATACCTCGCCTGCTGCAGCAATGTTTTTTTTGTGTTTGTGTTCGAGTGCTAGATGTTACCTCATTGTACGTAGTTTTCTTAAGCATGTTCTTAATTAAACGAACTTTAGTTCGCGAACTCTGACGAACTAGAGTTCACGATCTCGAACGAACCAGGTTGGTTCTTAATTGGACGATCAAAAGATACGGCGAACCTAGTTCGAAGTAGTTCACGAACCTCGGCAAACCATAGTTCGCTGTCGGAAAAGGTTCGCTAAACGTGTTGAGCAAACCAAGGCGAACCTTTTCTCTGATTGGTCAAAACTTTTACCCTCTTCTGCGTTGGAGATAAGAAGATAGTCACCTATTCAAAACTAACTATGGCAGACGGCGATATTTCACTCGTGCGAAGAACAAGACCTATTTTTATTGATTTGTGGGAGGCGGAACGCTGTTTGTGGGGTCGCTACTGCCAGGAGTACAAAAATAAAAATCGTCCAAATCGCGAAGCGGCATAGCGGCAGCCATTTTGAACACCTTCGCAGACAGTAAGTACGCCGAATCAAGCACTTCAGTTAAGAAAGAGAACCATGGCAAACCTGGTTTGCTGAAGTTCGCCTAGGTTAGTTCAACCTCAATTAAGAAACAAACCAAAAGATCGCCGATCTTCTCCGATCTAGGTTTGCCGATCAAAAGTTCGTTTAATTATGAACATGCTTCAACCTCTTAACTTCCAAGACAAGGCGAACCCGACCCCGATGCAAGAGACATAAATCCTCACGAGCCCCGGCGACAGCGGGGGCTCATCAGGATTTATGTCTCTTGTTAGTCCTATGTTCTTTATGCCTATTTTTAGAGTCCCAGTTACGTTGCTTCTTCACGAGAATATCAGTCAATGGCAGTCTTTTCTGACGTGAAATTCGTGATCACCGGCAGCGAATGGAGTTTCATGCTGCTCAGCATCGTTTCTGAGACGAACTTCGAAAAAAAAAATCTCCTTTAAGCATGTTCTTAATTAAACGAACTTTAGTTCGCGAACTCTGACGAACTACAGTTCACGATCTCGGACGAACCAGGTTGGTTCTTAATTGGACGATCTAAAGATACGGCGAACCTAGTTCGAAGTAGTTCACGAACCTCGGCAAACCATAGTTCGCTGTCAGAAAAGGTTCGCTCAACGTGTTGAGCAAACAAAGGCGAACCTTTTCTCTGATTGGTCAAAACTTTTACCCTCTTCTGCGTTGGAGATAAGAAGGCAGTCACCGATACAAACAAATATGGCGGACGGCGATATTTCACTCGTGCGAAGAACAAGACCTATTTTTATTGATTTGTGGGAGGCGCAACGCTGTTTGTGGGGTCGCTAATGCAAGGAGTACAAAAACAAACATCGTTCAAATCGCGAAGCGGCAGCCATTTTGAACACCTTCGCAGACAGTAAGTACGCCGAATCAAGCACTTCAGTTAAGAAAGAGAACCATGGCAAACCTGGTTTGCTGAAGTTCGCCTAGGTTCAACCTCAATTAAGAAACAAACCAAAAGATCGCCGATCTTCTCGATCTAGGTTTGCCGATCAAAAGTTCGTCAAATTAAGAACAGATCTTAGACAGACTACTCGATGCGACGAATGTAAAGTTTACTTGATTGAAAATTGACACATGTAAAGTTTACTTGATTGAAAATTGACACATTTTGAAATTACACTGATTAGGAAACAGTGTGTTCGTAAAAACGGCAGAGTTCTTTAGCATATTTTAAAGACAATTTTTTAGTTGTTTTTTTTTAACACATTGAGTCATGAGGTGAAAATTTCCAAAGTTCAGACTTAAACAAGTTGGACATTTGTTTTCTAAAGACTACATTACAGTTCAGGGGACGAATTGACCATGATGGTTCAAGGGTGGCGCTAGAATAGCTTGGCGCCTAGAAGGCGCCAAGCTATTCTAACACCACCCTTGAACTATCATGGTTGGTCTATTTCTTTCTACAATGAGTTTAGGATGCCCGCTCTTTCAACTGACATATTTCCCCCCAGGTCTTTATGAGTCGTGAACAAAATTCAGTACGAATGAACACGGAGCCCCTGCCTAGATCGAAGCGCACGTCAGAAACGACGAAACGTTTGCTGCCCGGAGCCGCCTGTAAGTATAGTAAAGTATACAAAATAGGCCTACATATTGTGTACTTTTGGTGTTGTCTTAAGCATGTTCTTAATTAAACGAACTTTTGATCGGCAAACCTAGATCGGAGAAGATCGGCGATCTTTTGATTTGTTTCTTAATTGAGGTTAAACGAACCTAGGCGAACTTCAGCAAACCAGGGGTTTGCCATGGTTCTCTTTCTTAACTGAAGTGTAATTCGGCGTAAGTTACTGTCTGCGAAGGCGTTCAAAATGGCTGCCGCTATGCCGCTTCGCTTCGCGATTTGGACGATTTTTATTTTTGTACTCCTTGCAGTAGCGATCCCACAAACAGCGTTCCGCCTCCCACAAATCAATAAAAATAGGTCTTGTTCTTCGCACGAGTGAAATATCGCCGTCTGCCATAGTTGTTTTGAATCGGTGACTATCTTCTTATCTCCAACGCAGAAGAGGGTAAAAGTTTTGACCAATCAGAGAAAAGGTTCGCCTTGGTTTGCTCAACACGTTTAGCGAACCTTTTCCGACAGCGAACTATGATTTGCCGAGGTTTGTGAACTACTTCGAACTAGGTTCGCCGTATCTTTTGATCGTCCAATTAAGAACCAACCTGGTTGGCGTTCGAGATCGTGAACTCTAGTTCGTCAGAGTTCTCGAACTAAAGTTCGTTTAATCAAAAACATGCTTAACGATGCAGCAAATGAGTGACAGCGCTATTTCTCTCTTTAAAAAAAAAAATAAGGCCGCTAAATCCCTCACTCCGCAGGGGCGTTTCCTGCAAATAATGCAGTTTAAACAAAGGAATCTACGTTATAACCCCAATGTGCAAAAGGTCATTAGGCCGACGTCGGCCCGATGGCCTTTTGCGTATTGGAACATACACTTTCCCATGCTTGATGTGCATCAAGCTAATCTGGCACCACCTTTGAAATACAGCTCTGACTCGATATATAGCGATTCCTGGATATATCGCGGGAGGGACCTTGGATCCCGAAAAAAATCGGACAGAAGCCAGTGAACTGCGATAGATCTTTTGTCACCTGCCCAAACACCTCTCCACCTTTCCGCAAGAACACATCCTACACACTGATGACCTCCTCCAAAAATAAGAGCACACATGCAAATATTTGGGCTGTATGTAGTATAAGCCAAGAACCGATATGAAGTGAAATTCTGTTGCCACACTCCACTTCAGTGATTATAATGCTTAGCTTAGCAAGAAGACATTATATTGATACTGAACCCTCAAGGATCTTCTCCATATAAAGAACACACATGCACAAAGGGCCCTGTGACAGTTCAATGCATGCTGGAAGTCTAGGTTTGTCTCAGGTGGAAGTTGTTCACTGTTGGGGATGCAGGGTGGCCGCGAGACACTCACTGGCTACATCTGTCAAGCGTTGTACATCTGTCAAGCGGTGGCCAGTCAAGCGAGGTGTCGTCAATAGGTGTGTGACACCTCACAGCGAAACAAAAAGGGATGCGCTTTGCCGGTATCAGAATCTATAGACGTTAGTTTAAGTATCACTGAACACCTGATCATCCCCTTTATACAGATGTATATTTACTAGTTGGGAAGAGTTTATAGATTCTGATACCGGCAAAGCGCATCCCTTTTCACACACCTATTGACGACACCTCGCTTGACTGGCCACCGCTTGACAGATGTACAACGCTTGACAGATGTAGCCAGTGAGTGTCTCGCGGCCACCCTGCATCCCCAACAGTGAACAACTTCCACCTGAGACAAACCTAGACTTCCAGCATGCATTGAACTGTCACAGGGCCCTTTGTGCATGTGTGTTCTTTATATGGAGAAGATCCTTGAGGGTTCAGTATCAATATAATGTCTTCTTGCTAAGCTAAGCATTATAATCACTGAAGTGGAGTGTGGCAACAGAATTTCACTTCATATCGGTTCTGCGCTTATACTACATACAGCCCAAATATTTGCATGTGTGCTCTTATTTTTGGAGGAGGTCATCAGTGTGTAGGATGTGTTCTTGCGGAAAGGTGGAGAGGTGTTTGGGCAGGTGACAAAAGATCTATCGCAGTTCACTGGCTTCTGTCCGATTTTTTTCGGGATCCAAGGTCCCTCCCGCGATATATCCAGGAATCGCTATATATCGAGTCAGAGCTGTATTTCAAAGGTGGTGCCAGATTAGCTTGATGCACATCAAGCATGGGAAAGTGTATGTTCCAATACGCAAAAGGCCATCGGGCCGACGTCGGCCTAATGACCTTTTGCACATTGGGGTTATAACGTAGATTCCTTTGTTTAAACTGCATTATTTGCAGGAAACGCCCCTGCGGAGTGAGGGATTTAGCGGCCTTATTTTTTTTTAAAGAGAGAAATAGCGCTGTCACTCATTTGCTGCATCGTTAAGCATGTTTTTGATTAAACGAACTTTAGTTCGAGAACTCTGACGAACTAGAGTTCACGATCTCGAACGCCAACCAGGTTGGTTCTTAATTGGACGATCAAAAGATACGGCGAACCTAGTTCGAAGTAGTTCACAAACCTCGGCAAATCATAGTTCGCTGTCGGAAAAGGTTCGCTAAACGTGTTGAGCAAACCAAGGCGAACCTTTTCTCTGATTGGTCAAAACTTTTACCCTCTTCTGCGTTGGAGATAAGAAGATAGTCACCGATTCAAAACAACTATGGCAGACGGCGATATTTCGCTCCGCTGTTCCCACATTTTGGACGTGACACCTAAGGATTATGTGCCAGTTACAGGAGATGGATCGACCATGATACAGCTCTCCTAATATATCTCGGTTGCAGGGCAGCAAGAGCAAATTTTGATAGGGACCAGAACTTCCAGCTATCGCTGATTTCGTCCGAGGGGGGGGGGGCCGGGGGGGGGGGGGGAGGGTCTATATCTGACTGTTTGTTGCTGACGCCCGCGCGTCACTTTTCCGTCAACCTCTCATCATGGCTGCCCGCGCCTCAGGGGGCTGAGGTCAATAAAACGGGACCGCAATATATCCGTCCGCGATGTACAAGTCAACTACTGAGTTTGGCTGGCGGAGGGGGGGGGGGGGGGGGCGGTGGGGGGGGGGGGGAAGCATAAGTCGGAAGGGAGGAACAAAAGCGGACCGCTACAAACGTAAGCCGCGTGGCGGTTATGAGCCTATCTAGTCTACCATGGAGAGGGGTTGACTGGAGGACTTCAAACCGGCCACGCATAATTAATGGTCTTTTCACTTCCGATTTCAAACACATTCACAAACGTTTTCACAACTCTGCACGCTCATTTCAGCATAATTATATGTTGACCATGACAGCTCAAGGGTAGCAGTGACTGATCAACATGACAATTTTTCAAGCTCAAAGCTAATGGGCCACTAAACATGAGTCAACACAAACGATCCTTTTGACTGCAGTTGACACTGTAAGTGAAAGCTGTCGCCTGAGGAGTAGCCACACCCCAGCGGTACCCATGCTATTGTCTTCTTGACACAGATCTGCATATGACACTGCAAGCGTTAAGCATGTTCTTAATTAAACGAACTTTAGTTCGCGAACTCTGACGAACTACAGTTCACGATCTCGGACGAACCAGGTTGGTTCTTAATTGGACGATCTAAAGATACGGCGAACCTAGTTCAAAGTAGTTCACGAACCTCAGCAAACCATAGTTCGCTGTTGGAAAAGGTTCGCTGAACGTGTTGAGCAAACCAAAGCGAACCTTTTCTCTGATTGGTCAAAACTTTCACCCTCTTCTGCGTTGGAGATAAGAAGACAGTCACCGAAACAAACAAATGGCGGATGGCGATATTTCACTCGTGCAAAGAACAAGACCTATTTTTATTGATTTGTGGGGTCGCTACTGCAAGGAGTACAAAAACAAACATCGTTCAAATCGCGAAGCTGCATAGTGGCAGCCATTTTGAACACATTCGCAGACAGTAAGTACGCCGAATCAAGCACTTCAGTTAAGAAAGAGAACCATGGCAAACCTGGTTTGCTGAAGTTCGCCTAGGTTCGTTCAACCTCAATTAAGAAACAAGCCAAAAGATCGCCGATCTTCTCCGATCTAGCTTTGCCGATTAAAAGTTCGTCCAATTAAGAACAGCTCTTAGGGACCAACAGAAGTTATGACTCTTCCCAACTAGATATAAATAAAGGTTGGTCCCTAAGAGCTGTTCTTAATTGGACGAACTTTTAATCGGCAAAGCTAGATCGGAGAAGATCGGCGATCTTTTGGCTTGTTTCTTAATTGCGAACTTAAACCAGGTTTGCCATGGTTCTCTTTCTTAACTGAAGTGCTTGATTCGGCGTACTTACTGTCTGCGAATGTGTTCAAAATGGCTGCCACTATGCAGCTTCGCGATTTGAACGATGTTTGTTTTTGTACTCCTTGCAGTAGCGACCCCACAAATCAATAAAAATAGGTCTTGTTCTTTGCACGAGTGAAATATCGCCATCCGCCATTTGTTTGTTTCGGTGACTGTCTTCTTATCTCCAACGCAGAAGAGGGTGAAAGTTTTGACCAATCAGAGAAAAGGTTCGCTTTGGTTTGCTCAACACGTTCAGCGAACCTTTTCCAACAGCGAACTATGGTTTGCTGAGGTTCGTGAACTACTTTGAACTAGGTTCGCCGTATCTTTAGATCGTCCAATTAAGAACCAACCTGGTTCGTCCGAGATCGTGAACTGTAGTTCGTCAGAGTTCGCGAACTAAAGTTCGTTTAATTAAGAACATGCTTAACGCTTGCAGTGTCATATGCAGATCTGTGTCAAGAAGACAATAGCATGGGTACCGCTGGGGTGTGGCTACTCCTCAGGCGACAGCTTTCACTTACAGTGTCAACTGCAGTCAAAAGGATCGTTTGTGTTGACTCATGTTTAGTGGCCCATTAGCTTTGAGCTTGAAAAATTGTCATGTTGATCAGTCACTGCTACCCTTGAGCTGTCATGGTCAACATATAATTATGCTGAAATGAGCGTGCAGAGTTGTGAAAACGTTTGTGAATGTGTTTGAAATCGGAAGTGAAAAGACCATTAATTATGCGTGGCCGGTTTGAAGTCCTCCAGTCAACCCCTCTCCATGGTAGACTAGATAGGCTCATAACCGCCACGCGGCTTACGTTTGTAGCGGTCCGCTTTTGTTCCTCCCTTCCGACTTATGCTTCCCCCCCCCCCCCCCACCGCCCCCCCCCCCCTCCGCCAGCCAAACTCAGTAGTTGACTTGTACATCGCGGACGGATATATTGCGGTCCCGTTTTATTGACCTCAGCCCCCTGAGGCGCGGGCAGCCATGATGAGAGGTTGACGGAAAAGTGACGCGCGGGCGTCAGCAACAAACAGTCAGATATAGACCCTCCCCCCCCCCCCCCCCGGCCCCCCCCCCCCCCCTCGGACGAAATCAGCGATAGCTGGAAGTTCTGGTCCCTATCAAAATTTGCTCTTGCTGCCCTGCAACCGAGATATATTAGGAGAGCTGTATCATGGTCGATCCATCTCCTGTAACTGGCACATAATCCTTAGGTGTCACGTCCAAAATGTGGGAACAGCGGAGCGGCTCTAGAGTCTTTGGTGTGTGATACACATGGAGCCCATTTACGCCTGCAAGAGGCAGAGATTCTACTGAGCCCCTGCGACCTGCCGGAGCTCATGACAACCCACATTTCTTGATAGTAATGTGCTCATGAGTAACAGTTGTATGTGTTCTTTTTTTTTTTCAGGCCGCAGAACGGCGTTGTCACTGCGCCAGGTGTGATCACAACTGAAAAGGGGTTTCCATGGCACCTCTGGTACCATGGCAGTCCAGCGGTCGTGATACTCTGCGACACTTGATCACCCATCGTGTAGAGCCGTTTAAACATCACGGCAGAACTTTAGCTTTAGTACTTTCACTTTTTATGAAAACATTGTGTGCAGGACAATTTCAGCTGACAACCTGTAACTGCCTTTTCTAAGATATTTCATAAAGAGATAACGTCCAAAGACATAAAAAATACTCTCCAAAATGAACGGGCAAAACACTGGGTCACAAATATAGGGGCACATAAAGTGTAAACGAAACCTCTCACTAGAAGGAAAACTTGAAACCCGTGTAGACAGAACATGTAAGCCCTTAAAGGCAGTCTGTCTAGGAGATGGAAAACTGAAACCAAACCATCGATATATATTAGCAAGTCGCTCATAACGCTCATTTTATTTACCTCCATTGTGCTTTCATGCAGCCATTGGTACTCGGGAATAGCACCATTGGATTATATCTCCCTCGATTTGCTGCGCTTACTAACACAGCGAATCGAGGGAGACAACCAGTGCACACTGGTGGCTGCTTCAACAAAAGGGTTAACGTAGTAGTTGTGAATGTATAGTCGGGAAGGGAACTGAGCGATGGAAGAGATAGCTGTCCACACCCCACTGAGACATCGGGCGCCTTCTTGCCAAGAGGGTGTCCAATGGACGATTCTTAATGAGCTTGGGGTCAAAAGGTCGCGTGCGCGAAAACGAGGCTATCTGGGGCGGCTAGACGCGCGACAGCAACATGGCGAGTGAAAGCGCAGAACGTCGAGGTCTTAGAATTATACCGTATTTTGAGCATTAGCAAATATCTGACCACACATAAAAATCACTCCCCTGTAAACCAATCACAGCCATTTGCACTGAAGCTTGATTAAATTGTGTTCAAAGAAACTGGTCAGCACTGATATTGAGCATTGAGAACTATTGTGGTTTTAGGATTTTCTTCTACACATTTGAGATATATGAGTGTTTTGTCAAAGCTTACACGGAACTTGTAACATACTGGGTGCACACGTTTTTTTCCCAAACATTTGACAGCACATTAACATTGTTGGAGGGGTCAACTCGGTTATATTTTGTGAATTTAGCCAGCGAAAAACAACACAGTTTGAATTCAATTCATCGGTTGCGGACCTACTTGGTGTTGTCCCATGCTGCCCCCCCCCCCACCCCCCCTTCTCAATGTTTCCAGTTTGGTGAATTCAAGCATGTGTGGGTGTGCGTCAGGAAGATAAATAAGCTAGCGGGTTAACACTATCTACACTAGCGGGTTAACACTATGTACAAGTGTTTGTCCTCTCTTAACCATTTCGCAGTTGGTAGCAATTTCAGAAGTGTTTTTCACAGGCATCATTTCAACCAAATCGCTGCTGACAGCTAAAGGGTTAAAATTGTCGAAGTCAGAAGACTGCAGCAGAATTAAATATATGACATTCATCACTCCGACTCTGTGTGTGTGTGTGTGTGTGTGTGTGTATGTGTGTGTGTGTATGTGTGAGTGTGTGTGAGTGTGTGTGTGAGTGTGGCAGCACTACTCAATCATCTAAAGGGATCAACTATGACATTTGAAGGGTAGTGCCATGGTATTTTCATGTGTTAAGCTGATCAGACAATACCCTTAAGCTATCACAGCTGATCCCCTGTTTTCTTGGAATCAAGATTGTAAGCCAAAACTTTAATACAATGACATTCTATAGCAAAACACGCACACATACACACGTGAGAACAGGCACCTAACTTAAATTTTACAACAACAAAAATAAATGTTAACACAGCAGAACCTGTTCTAGCAATCACCACTTTTGCTAGAAGAAAGTGGCCTTAAACATCTCATGCTCTCTCAAGAGAGGTCTTGAAGGGCAAACAGTGTCACCCGGGCTGCAGCCACCCAAATGTTGGTCTGTAAAGACAGGGGATCTGCTGTAAGGATGGTCGCTCAAAACAGTTTCTGCTGTAGACCATAAAGTCTATACATGCAAGTTTCTATCACACCCAACTCACACTGCACTGACATGCACCCACTGACACGAGCAGATGAATTCGGATCAACCACTCCTTCCTCCGTTGAGTTTCGGTTGCTTTTGGAAAAGTATGAAATAAAAGTTTCGCGTTTTCAATATTCTGTGCTCTATTTGATGTGCACACAGAAACAACGCAATGGCGTTTCGATCCGGCTGCGCTTCGACTCATAAGCACGCGAAGCACCACCTATCAGGCTGACCGAGAGATATAAAGATGGAGAATACAACAGATTTTTTGACGACGTCAATTTTTCATTGTTTTTGATCACAAATCGCTCATCTAATGACACACCCCGTTTTTTTAGGTTTCTCCTTATTTTTTTCAGTAAAATAAAGGTTTCCAAAATCAATGACATTTAAAATTAATATTTTTTATTATAAAATGAATCAAGACGAATTACTTCTTCTAAATGATATCAACGCTGTAGAAAACAAAGATTTAGACTCTAAGAAACAGCGTCTTTTGTCTGTGATTGTCTCAGGCAAGTCAAAGGCTTATCTCGGAAAACAATACATGACAGAGGATATTGAATCTCTCACTGCTGACGAACTATTAAAACTTCATTCAAAATATGAGAACCACATTGCCTCACTAATGACTCGTGATTTGAGTCGATCTCTTGTATGCCTATACACAAAAGCAGTGAGTCACTTTCTACCTGTGGATAGTGACAGTCTTTCACACGACCTTGAAAGCAATCCTATTGTTTCAAGTTCAATTGGTAAATTAGCATGTGTAATGTTTTACAAGTTTGGAAATTACCTTGCACCTGTCGTAACATTGCTTGTTACCGGGAGCCATATTGATTTCTCAAAAATAAATTTTACTGCAGAAGAAAATGGACGAGAACAAGATGACTACACAACAGAACCCCGACCCTGTTTTGACACAGGTTCAAACTGTGACTAAGGCTAAAAGTCCAGGGAGGGTTGAGGCTGGAAAGAGAGTAGCTGCATTGAACAAACAAAGAAAGTTAGAACTACTGCAAAAGGTACATGTAACTGACCCACAGTCAATAACATCATTGGTGACACTACCGTCAGGACAGCCAGGTCCGTCACACCCTCATCAAAGTGAGAGACAAACAACTAAGTCTGACCCTGACCCTGACCCCGAACCTCAATCAACAAAATATATAATTGCTGGATTTGTTGTCGGATTTGGTTACGTAGGTTATCAATTATACAAAAAATACAAACCACAGACTCGTACAATGACCAAAAAATCAGACACTCCAAAAACAAAACCAGAAGTCGCCACATTACCAGTAACACCCAAAGCCATTGACCCATTTTATATGCAATAAATAAAAATATTATTTTAATTTTTCTTGCCTTAGAAAATGAATGACTCAAAAAATTTAATGAACCTTGTGTATCACTCTGCAGTAATCAGTGGATTAGCAGTAGCTTATTCTATGCTGGGGAAAAGTCTACTCAAAATGAAATCAGCAGACTTGAGTAGACTTGATTTCGAAGACAGTGCTAAGCTAATTGTAGTTGTCACAGCGTCTATTGCGACAAAAGATTTTCTTGTTAAGCAAGGAATTATTCCCGAAAATGTTTCTATGTAAATAAAAATATGGCGACGATAGCTATTATGATTGGTGGGGCAGTTGTTAATGCATTGGCTTTCAGTGGCTCTAATTATCTCTTTTCAAAAATGGGTAGAGAGGAATCTGCAGAGGAAATGAAACGTCACAATGAGGTAACAGAAAAACTTGCTCAAGCCCAGCAGGAATATGAAAAGAATAGAATTGAGAAACTTGATTTCATCAATGAAAAACTCAGGCTTGAAGGCCACGCACAACATACGTTTTCAAATACAGACGAAGCAATCAGGGAATACTATCTTGTCACAGGTGAAGACATGTCTATCCCGAAACCGAAACTAAGTGACTATTACAAACCAAGCACACAACAAAGAAATGGGGAGATAATCTTTGTTCTAGTGGGAATGACATTTGTTTATTTTACTGGAGTTTTTATTGCTAGAAAAAATGGCAGCCGAAAATAAACTATCAAAAATATATTACTCACCATCAGGCTATTGGAAAGGAGCAACCGCTATTGAAAAATTACATGCCGCTGTGGGCGGAGATATAACACTCAATCAGGTCAAGCAATGGTTACAGAGACAGGCAATTTGGCAGATATATTTACCTGCTCCAAGAAAAATAACGAGACCTCATTTTGAGAACACTACCCCAAATGACACACATCAAATGGACCTCCTGTTTTTACCACATGACACAATAAGAAAGAAACGATACAAGTACGCATTAACTGTTGTAGACATTGCTTCAAGGTATAAAGACGCTGAACCCATATCTGACAAAACAGCTAGTACAGTTGCTACAGCATTATCAAAGATATATAGTCGAGGCCCTTTAAGATACCCCAGACTAGTGCAGGTTGATGATGGATCAGAATTCAAAGGTGCAGTTAATCAGTTATTTGCTAAGCATGGTGTACTGGTCAGACGAGGCATTCCAGGTGTGCACAGATCGCAGGCAATTGTTGAAAACTTTAACAAACAGTTATCAGAAAGACTTTTCAGTTACCAGTATTCTAAGGAACTCATGCATGACACACGTAACACTGAATGGGTACAAAGGTTACCACATGTGATAAAAGCAATGAACAATGAAGGACACCCAAAACCTGCTGATGCTATTAAATTGAAATCAATTACAGACCCAAAAACAGGACCAACCCCGGCACCAGACACAAGTTTATTTACTAAACAGGTGAGATATTTATATCAGCCAGGGGAGGCTGAGAACGACGACAGACGCAGGGCAACAGACCCCATCTGGTCAACGTCTGTACACAATATAAAAAAAATAATTCCCGGCGCAGACGCAACAATATATTACCTGTATGACCCTGCACCCCAGAGGGCATTTGTCAGAGAAGAATTACAGATTATTCCCCCAGACACCGTTACTCATTTCAGTAACTAAGTCGTCAATTAATTCATCAACCAGTTCATCACAAATATCTTCAGATAACTTGAGCCTGTAATGACCTGGTGCATAAGCTTTTTCCTTACTGTGAAAAACACGTTTCGTGTCCCCAACTGCAAGTGATTTCTTATGTGTTTGAATTATTTCAAGATTGTGTTTGTTTGATCTCAGTGACTTGTTTGGATAGTCAGGCATCAATGCGCCATCTAACACTTGCTTGTAATGTTCATGACGAATGTCTTTATTTTTTATTGCTGTTTTTTTAATTCCTTTGGCTTTTGACTGACTACCTTTCTGGTGCAGTATAGAATACATTTTTGATCTCAGTCCAACATACTCAACTATTGGCACACCATTTAGTTCATCCTTAAACTTACCAGGCACTTTCTTGTTTTGTGTGCTAAACAGTGGATGATCTTTAGGGTAGTCAGACGTGTCATACATGTGTAGTTCTGTTTTCATGTCTTCATAAAAGTCTTCAGTACACACATCAATGATCATAGAGTCAGTGTCAGTGTATAACAATCGACAGTCAGGATACTTTAATTTGAAGTAATCATAATAAAATTCAAGCATCACCAGTTTTGACAATTCCAGAATTGCCATACCAATAAATACTGGCTTGTCCAGTTTAACAATCTTTTTTTTGAGTGACACTGCATACAATGATGAATGAAACTCTTTGTACCCTGTGTACTGAGGCTTACCTGTAAGTTTAATTGCACCCGATTCAGTTGTGACCAGTCTCACATCTTTTCTGTGATGAGGATTTTCCATTGTCTTGCCAAAACAGGCATTGTTCATAAGCTTAAAGAAGTCTTTGTCAAATGCAGTGTTGCCGTCTCTGGCACGAAGGGTTGTGTTCTTCATTATGTAATCTTTCATGAAAGCACTCTGATCAAATTGAATTCCTCTGTGAACTTTCTTTAGTACTAACCCGTGTCTGATGTAAAACTGCAACAAGCGGTAGTGACAAACGTAATTGAATTTGTCATTTAGATTCGGTACAAGTTTAGTGTCTTCTATTTTCCCCGTCATACTCATTTTCTCAACAGCCAACGGATAATCATTATGGTAATCGTGTAATCCAGGTCTACTTCAAAGATCCAACCCTTCGCATCGTTTCGGTCATGATTCATAATATTGTTTGTTATGTCTGTTATGTCATACTGTGACAAATCATACAGACAAAAGTTTTTCAAGGGCAATAATTCACACATCGCGAACCCATACAAATTGTTAGCGTCAAGGTACGTAATGAATGACCTTGACCCAGGGTTTGAGAGGTCAAGGTCCGGACTGTCCAAATATTTGTTGTTGGCTCTGGCGTAATTGTTCGATGCAATACTAATCCCTCCCCTCAATCCACGTTCCACCATTTCACCCATCGTACGATCAGACAACAGGTCTATAAATATCTTACTGGATTTCAAAAATGCATCCCATGTCATGCCAGGAATAGTGATGTAACAAGCAGGGTCAAGTCTGTAGTGTAACAAACCCTTCTCACGGTAACTTTCAAATACATCTGCTAGCAAGCAAACGTCAGCTTTCAAATACTGGTCATGATAGTCACCAATTGTCTGACACCCCAACTTCCCCCACGCATCAAGAGCATGCTGATATTCAGAGTCAGAAATACCTTTTCCAGTTAGTGTAGAATAAAATTTCTCTTTTGGTGGCAGTCTTGTTTCTTCAAACACAACCCAGTGATCAATGTACTCATACGGATACACACCTTTCTTAATCAAGTCTGGCTCAAAATATTTACTCGTTATTGGATACTCAGTCAGTCCTTCTGCCAGACTAGCCAATCCTAAAGACAAATGTTGCATGGAGTCATAAAATGCTAATTTATCTAACCTAAAAGTTAAGTATTTCTCAGTTGTCTGGGCAATACAACTTATGTTTTTGTACGACTCATCCACAGCCTGCATGATGATGTGTGAATCATATCCTTTGAGATTGTGAAAAAAGATTGGTAACTTGTATGTCTTAGGATCTATTTTTAATTTCAAGTTACAATCACCATGTGCAGCACCTCTGTAATGCCCAGTTATGTGATCGTGGTCACGAACTTTATCACCCCCTAAAGGTTGTTCACAAATCCAACACATCTCAGCTGTATCAAATTTCAGTTTGTCTTCTTCTGTCATCACTAAAGGCATCTGACATGTTGTGAGATACTGTACTACCTGACCATACAGATGTCTCATTTCTGTTAAAAACAGACATGCTGCATTTTCACCCCTGTAGATAACAGGCTCTGAATGCAGACCGTCTGACCTAACAATAATGTATCCAAAAAAACACACCACTTGGTCACTCAACTTTATAGTCTTTGGTAATGACTCTGGAACATGACCTTCATACGGAACAACCAGTGATTCAAAATCTGCATACACTACAAACGGCAGCTTTTGTTGATTCCCATAGTTTTTAAAATAAACCTTGCTGCCAGGCTCTGGATACTTAAGTACAGTTTGTATGTCATCAGCTGATCTGCAGTGTAAAACATGTTTGTGCGCTACGTTTATGGAGGAGAATCTTTGTAAACATCTCTTACACACTTCCTGTTTACCATTATGTTTTGATACATGATTATGAATTAGTCGTGACATACTCCTGATAATTGTGTAGTGGAAGTTATCACCAGAGCTGATTAGTAACATGTCAACATGCCTATCTTCTGACTTTCCATAGGTTGGGGCAATTGGGGACACTCTAATTGGCTGTAACTTATCAACAGACTCATTATCCCACACATACACATTTACAGATATACCAGGATTTAGTTTTTCAAACAAGTCTATGTCCTCTATTTTAACAGGGAACTCAATGCCACTGAAGTTGAGTTCATTTACAAATTTAGTGTAGTTAGATGCACGTTCAGGTTTTGATTTTATAAAGTGTAGTTTAGCAAGCACACACCACATGAAACAATAGTTGTCATTGTTCTGAATATTGACTACAGCCTTTTTGTTTGCAACCTCTGTTGGCAGTGGCAACCATGCTTTACCTAATATAGGATGATACCTAGACTGCTTTAGTTGCAGTTCATGTACATGTCCTTTGTGCCAGCCAGACTCCTTCATTTTTGCACTGTCAATTGCCTGTAGAAAGTCTGGTAATAGTCTGTCTCTAAACACGTTTTCTAATTCTCTTCTTGTGTTAACTGTGTGTTGTCTTGTTGATATATACGATACAATCACCTCACCGTCTACTCTAGTAAATTCGATTTTCGCAACAATCTGAATCTTCACACTGCCTGTAAGAAGATTTTGTTGTATGACAGAAAAAGAGTTTTCTATTGATTCATAGACATTATTAGTATTGGATATAGGCAAGTCTGTTGTGTGAAACACGTTTCTTAAACCAGATGAGCCAGGGTTTGATGAGCCAGGGCTTTGTGAATTGTCCGTCATTTTTATTTGACCGACAAAATAATAAATGAAAAAATATTACCGCTGGCTCACCTTGTGTAATACCACTTTATTAACTGTAACACTGTCAATATAAACATTTAGTTTGCGTAGTTGTTTAAATATGCTATAACAAACTTCCCCTAACCAACCATAGTTGGTATCATCAACTTTAAAAGTAGGTGTCTTTAAATCAACTGTCATGTGCTCCACATTTGGATGCTCATCGACATAATCCAAAGTCACACTATATGTAACATATATTTCTGATGGTGCTGAAAGGCTTATGTAAGTCTGTTTGGGTGATATTAAGTCAGTAAAGTGCATAACATCTTTGAAAAGGTGTGTAAGATCAAGCACCTGTATGATTTGTCCGTCTGTCATTTTTATTGGACAAACAAAAGAATAAATTAATTTACATCAATTTACTAACCCATACCCTGTGGGCTGATCTGTCTTTAAAATGAGCTTTAGATGCTTAGTTGATTTCAGTTTATTTTTTACATCATCTCGTTCATGCTTATTTGGGATGACATCGTTCTCTCTGAGACAGTCTTCAAAGCTGTCACGATCCTTACAGTAAAACAAACAGATAAACTTTAACTGTTCTCGAAAATCTTTCAGTACAGCATTATATTTCTGAGTAAGAATCCATACACTTACATTTGCATGTCTGCCACTGAAAGCAAGTTCTGCTAGAGTGTTTCTCTTCTTGACAATGTCTTTCTCTGCAGAACAGTCATCAACTATGAACAACGTTGGCTGTCCTTCAAATTGCTTGTAAAAATATTGTAGGTAGTCATTCAGTTTTTTCTCAGGGTCGACTAAGTATATGTTGCTGTCAGTCCAAATGAATAAACGGTTGTGATAAGCTTTGTTGTGTTTTATTGTTGGACAAAATATTACAATGTTTTCAAAGTGGTGTATGTATCTTGTTTGTAAGAGGTTAAGTACAAATTCAGTTTTCCCACACCCTGTGGCACCACAAAACAATCCACAGTGTGGGTCAAGGGTCATCAAGCTCAGGTTCATTTTAATACACAATATAATTTTAATATATGTGTCCACTCAGTCTGCTTTCTGCAATATTGAGTTGTGCGTCATATATCAGGTACAAATATATGTTTATGGCTGCAGCAGTTTCAACCTTCTTTTGTATCTGAATTGTTATTCCATCACTACCGTTCTCGACAGTTCGTCCTGACCCATGAAGGTAATCATCATCTGTACTACGAAGGTCTAGCCACAGTGCATACTTGTTTGTCAGGTATTGACCAATCCTAACATCATACAGATGTAGATCTTTGCACGCAATGTTTGCAGGTTTATCTCTAATCCTTCCACCCGCAAAATACTTTGTGGTTTCGTCATAGTGTTGATAAGGTAACATTCCTGAAGCGTACACTTGATTAGGGCGGCCTTCGATTGTACAGGACAAATGTGTAATCTTAGGATTGTAGAATTTTTCTGAATCTCTTTTGTATGGACTCACCGGTTCAACAAACAACATAAGAATACCTTTCAGTGACCTGGCAGGCGTGTTCAAGTTTATGTTCCACATTGGGTCGCTTTTGTCTTTGGGTATTAAACTATGCCTAATCACCCGGTCATAATAAATTGGAAGTCTTGACTGATACTGATTTTGAATGAGTCTGGCTAGTTCAGTGTGTGTAACAATTTCATATTCCAAGGAAATGTTAGAGATCTTATATGTTGCATCTGTGGCAGATGATTTAATAACTTTGGAGTAGTCATTGAAAGTTAGTTCAAAACTTAGACGGTCATTCAGTGCTCCTTGATAATAAGGCAAATGAGCTGTGAGGATTTCAAACTCAAGTGGAATGAAAAATCTGGTTCCATATGTTTCTGCTATAATAACGTCATTGGCTGCTGACGTTGATTTATCTCCGGCATTGATTCGAAGTTTACCAACATTATCTGGCTGTATGCCTTGATAAATACGGTCCTCTCGTTCTTCTCTTGTGAGCCAAAGGTCTTTGTAACAGTAGAACACATCTGAGTCGTCAAGACTAAACACTTCCTGTCCTTCAAGTTTTACTTTAATAGTTCTAACAATTGCTCTGCCAAGATTGTCAACTAGTGTTCTGTTTACATCTGCGTCTGATGATAGTTCAATATTAAATGCTAGGCGTGCAGTGCCAGGAACAATAACGTCACTGGGACCTAGGTTTGGAAACTTAACTGTAAGTGTTTGGTTCTGGTCTATGGTACTTGGATTGTTCGTGATGACGATTGATTGTCTTATGCCCTTAACACCTAGAGGCTCACGTAGTTTTCTGTATGGGTCTAACTTTGATCCGTAAGACTGTGTCATTTTTATTATGCACAATAAAAAATAATAAATTAATAAAACAATGGCAGCGGGAGGATTTAATCATGAAGATTTTGAAATGGACGACATGTATGATTTTGGTAATACAACAGATATGACAGATATGGCAGATATGACTGGTACAAGAAATATTTACAGTTTACGTCACGAACTTTTAGAAACCAAAGTGAACTCATTTTATGATCATGTTGGTGGCCGCCCAGACAACGTAGACCCTAATCAGTTTGAACTTGATGGCAAGGGTCATTTATATTTAAATACTGTTGACAAAGGAAAAGTACTATTGACTAACAAAAAAGACCCTAGTAGGTTTAGGGCTTTAAGTACAATAAAAAATGAAGGTGGTGTTGGTGCCTTGCGTCAACTTGGTATTGGTGGGTCTCCTGTCACGCCAAGACTGGCTAGTGTGCTTCACGACACGCAAACAAAGTTGCCAACAGGGCAAGAGATTGAAATGGCACCAGTAACAAGCCTACCAGAAATAGCAAACACTGTGATACAAGAAACCTCATTTACTGAAGGACAAATAAATGACGCTTTGAAAACAATAGATGATCCACCTTTGTCAATGAGAGAGATTATGGGTTTGGATAAATCACTGCAGACAATAAGAGGTGAGATGGTAAACAATGTTGCCAAACTAGGTGAGCTTGATAAACACATAGAACGTGAAAAAGAGAAACTGGCTACCGCAGATAATGGAAATCTTGACACAGAAATGAAAGAAAGAATTCAACACAGATTAAATGATTTGCAGATAGAAAGATCAGGAAGGTTAGAAACCATTAGTATTGGGAGACAAAAACTGAAATCACAGGTCAACAGAATTAGAGAAACTATTCAAAAAATACTTCACGAAGACACTACTCTGGCTGAGAGACTAAAAACACTTTTCAGAGAACAGGGTATTACAATTGCCAGTTTAATTACAGCTCTGGGATTTATTATCAGTACAGTTGTGTTGGCTGTCTCCGGCAGTGGTGGTGGTGCACCCCCGGCACCGGCACCACCAACCCCGGGCCCCCCGACTCCCACAGACCCAAAAGATTTACAGTCATGGGTAAAGAAACAGTTGTCTCACATATCAGACTTGCTTAAAAAATTGGCTGTGAAAGCAGTGGATGCTTTGCCTGGCATAATTGGCACTGTTGTCAGTTGGCTGATTAGTACAGTGGCAAAGGCAGTAGGGTTTATGGCAGAGCATGTGTGGGTCTTTTTGGTTACAGTAGGAGGGTTGATGGTGGGTTATTTAATGAAACAGATAAAGAAGTAAAACCCCTAATCCTGTTAGACCTATTACCAATGCAGTTCTTTCTGATTCATGAGTGTCAGGTGTTGACTGTACTGGTTGTATGAGTGCCGGTGTTGGGGCCAGGGCCAGGGCCGGGGTTGGGGCCAGGGCCGGGGGTGTTACCGTCTGTAATGATTTTAACGGCTGTACATGTGTGGTTGTGGCCCCCAAGTTTACAGATTGATTGAGACCTAATTTTTGGTCACGACCTGCAACAATGATTTCATTATTATAATTTGTTATTGTCCCCATTTGGAGTTGAAGGTCAGATGGTAACATGTATAACCCGACGCCAACTACAAAGTCAAATTTTGATCTAGCATATCTGAGTACGTCTTGGTAGCGTTGTATGCTTGATGGGAGATCAACTGATGAATTTACTGAATCTTCAAGATTTGCAAGAAACTGTTTTTGTGCTTCAAACTTTCCACTTCCATTCAAAATGTTTGATTTTGTTAGTGATTGTGCACCTAGTATACACCAGACATATGTTCTGATAGACTCATTGACGCGCTCGACTCCTGCTTGAGTAAACCCGTCAGATTTATCTAAAATAAATGTGGTCCACGCATTAGACTGCTTTTGCTCTATTGATCCTATCCAGATTTTGATGAGAATGAAGTGTAACCAGGGTAATAATCTTGAGGGTATTGTCTGTGACTCATAGCGTAATACAATGTACCCATGCCATGGTGATCATCAAGTTTTTGTGTGAAGTCATACTTAGTGCCAGGGTTAATTTTAAATTCATTACAGATGCGTTCAAATGCTTTCATATCCATGGGGTTATTAAACCTGTTGAAACTGGATTCAGTTGGTAGTGGTGTATGAAGTTCTGACAGTATACGTCTAAGCTGGTAATAAACATGGAAATGATACACAGACCTAATTAGTTTGTTTGAGTGATTCAAATGGTCTGTGAATGAAACACCACAGCCTGTAGTTGAACATAGTATTGCAAAGTTGAGTTGGTTTTGAAACATCTGTAGTGGGCTTGAAGACCACTTTCTTGCAGTAGAGTCATCTGTTATTGGAGGGTTTAGGTAATGGTCAAACGGATTCGGTACTTTGACTTGAAATAGATCTTGTACGCTTGCGTCAGACACAGCTATGACTAGTTGATTTAGTTGAATTATTTTCTGTTCATAAGTAGGTGCAACATTATATTTGGCATCCACATTAAATTGAAATGCGTTTGTAGTGGCAATGGTTGGTGATTTAAATTCCATCCTTTTTTTATATGAGATAATAAAAATGTTTATTACCTTAACAAATCTTGACACAAGCAAACCAGTGTGGTTAACTAATGGGATTGATAATCATGATGGTAGCAAGTCTGTAGCTATCCATGAAATGTTCTACACAGTAAAATGGTTTAATGTAGAAGATGATATATATAATAAAGTAATTTTTGGTGGTAAGACTGAAGCTTTACCACCCGGGTATTATGACTTTTGTACTATAGCTGAATGGTTTCAAAGTAATTTTAAAATTAAAGCAACTTTAAATCCAGCTAACCTACTTGTTACATTAGAATCTCCGACACAAGATTGGCTAAAGATCTCAGATAGATTTGCATATTTACTTGGATTTTATACTGACGAAGATTGGTATAGATCAGATGATTTAGGTGAATTTAAGTTTGGTATTATAACAATGAAGACCAAAAAACTAAAAATAACTGGAAAACGCCCTGTCAATTTGTCAGTACACAGAGTGCTAAATGTTTATTTGAAAGAACTAAACACATCTGAGAATGTTCACAATGGAAAGCCTTCAACTTTGTTGAGATGCTTACCAACTGGAACTGCTCCGTATTGTGAAAGTGTAGTTGTTAGATTTCCTAATTTGCAGTTTAAGAAATTAGGTTCTAGTTTCTTTGAGTCACTGAGTATATCTGTAACTAATCAGGATGACAAACCAGTTCTTATGCATGATTTTAGTGTTGTGTTGGAAATTAAATAATTTTATTTTTGTTTATAAAAAATGAGTGGTGGTCCAAAGTCGAGAATCATACCAGTTGCATGTCCAGTAACAGAATTGAAAGATTTGGCAGACGTACAGGATTTTGAGAAGGAGGGGGATGTTGGAGAAATATATGGTTTTGAACTTGATTCAAATGGCATGTACAAGAGGAAAGTAATTGTTGACATGAAAGACGGTGAAAAACAGATTCCTAAACTTGGTCAGCTACGTGATGTTACTGTACCTACTCCACCTGTAAATAATTCGCCCTACAACTTAATACATGTGGGAAATAAGTGGGTGGTTTCACCTGTGCCTGTTCCACCACCCACAATTGACTGGGACATAAAGTTGGAATTTATTAGTCCTTATGTATACACTGATGATGAAGGCGCCTTAGTGTTTAGGAAGGTTGTTAATTCTGGGCCGCTTATTGTAAGTCTTGTTCCAAGTTTTGCCCCAGACAACAATAGCAGAGAAAAACTGAAAGTTGAAAATTATGAGAGACGGAGATATCTTCTTACAACTAGAAAGCGTAGATCAGATACTTCTGTTGTGTTTATGCCAGCAAGCTTAGTCATGGCTAGAGAAGCGACAATAGTATTTGAAATTATCATGAAATCAGTAACTACTGCTAAAGAGGCTCAAATTGCACAGGGAATTAAACTTACATGGGACGAAACAGTAACAGAATCAACAAAGGTCTTTATTGCTATTACAAAAAATGTTGATGTTATTAATGTTTCGAGCAGTGTTCCAGCTGTCAAGGTGGTGGTCGACAAAACAACTTTTGTTCGTCTAACTTACATAAACCTTGAACACATTGATCTTGTTGCATTTTATTATGCCAGCAAATTGTATACTTTTGAAGAGTTGCAAAATGTAATTGCTGATTAAATAAAAAAAAATATTTGTGTATAAAAAAAATGGTAAACTTCTATCCGCAACTACCGACGCTTGAGCCGACTGAAACAAATGTGATGACTAAAACAACACTTGCGCCTGATCCACATATGCCAATTGCTTCAGATAAAACATTACAGGCAGATGCATTCAGATTAAATAATATTACAGAAGCTTTGAAATATTTGGAGAGTGAGGAGGCGAAATACTCACGGTGCAAAAGGAGGTATAAGACTGTTTTCAATTCTGTTCAAAACACTTCTATGGCTATTGGCGCAGTTTCAGCTTCATGTTCTGTAGGGGGTATCGTTCTGTTCGCCACAGGAATTGGGAGTTTGGCTGGAATAGCAGTTGAGGCTGTTAGCGTTGCTACATGCCTGGCTTGTTTTGGTTTGGAGGCCTTGAACAAAAGGTTTCACACAAAATTACAGAAACATGAAGCATTGAGTACGCTTGCTGGTGCAAAGCTGAGCAGTATGAAACTTATTATCAGTAAGGCATTGAACGATAATTTTATTGATGACGAAGAATTTAAGAGAGTCCAGGATGATTTAAATAATTACAAGAAACAGAAGTCTGAAATACAAAATAAAATGCGTAGTCAATCTCCTGTGAATGTTGAAGAACTGAAGGCTAGTTTTTTAGAGATGGGGAAACAGATCGGTGTTCAGGAAACCACAGAAAAACTACACAATCTTTTAAACAAATAAAAATCAGATTTGGTAATCGTTTATTAATGTCATACACTTCACAGAAAAATGACATACCACCTAACTATTTAACCCCATCAGCACCACCAGCACCACCTGACTATTACTAAAAAAAGTTTTTTCATTGTCCTTGTATCTTGACAAATCTGTCCGAGTAAGTTGTGACTTAAGTCAAGAACTTACAATTTGTTATTTTTAAGTTCTTATAAGTTCTTGACTAAGTCACTTAATAACTAATTATAGGTTCTTAAAAGGTTACCTGTAAAGTTATCTGTCAGTTATAATTGACTTTGGAAAATTTGTTATCAAGTATTTGTAGGTAACTTAAATAATTTGTTATCAAGTGCATATAGCAACAGTGTTTTTTTTTTGTGTGTGTGTTTGTGGCTATTATTTAAATAACTATGTTTTGGGGGTATTGGCACAGAGGCAATGAAAAAAAAATGTTCTTGGAATCTTATATTTTATATCTCTAACACACATAATACACGCACGCATACAAACACACACGCACGCAAACACAGACGCACACACACACATATTCACTCGCACACACACTCGCACTCTCACTCACACACACACACACACACTAACCATACAAACCGGGGACGTCCCCCGTTTACTGGAAGTCCCCGTTTGTGGGTGTATAACCTGTGTGTGTCCCCCGATTAACGGGATTTACATACTCACACACACACACACACACATTACAGGCAGGCAGACGTATTCCGATTAATATAATACACACATGCACTCACGCACGCACGCACACACGCATACATACACGCATACAGACGCATGCACGCATACACACGCACACGCATACACACGCACGCACGCACGCACGCACACGCACGCACGCACGCACTCACACATACCTACATACACACGCACGCACGCACGCACGCACTCACGCATACCTATAAACACACGCACGCACGCACTCACGCATACCTATAAACACACACATGCACGCACGCATGCACTCACACATACCTACAAACACACACACGCATAGACAAACAGACAAACAAACACAAAATCTTTATTCTGCATGAATATTGTAGACTCGTCAGCAAAACATCGCGGGCCGTATGACACGCGATACACAACCTGTGTACTCAAATCGACACTGCCCACTTCGTCCCGTCACTAAGGCTCTACGTCATGTGTTTACGTTAGATACCTGTCCCCCAGTGGGGGACGAATCGCTAAGGACATACGTCATGTGATTACGTTGGATACCTGTCCCCCAGTGGGGGACGAATCGCTAAGGACATACGTCATGTGATTACGTTGGATACCTGTCCCCCAGTGGTGGACGAATCGCTAAGGACATACGTCATGTGATTACGTTGGATACCTGTCCCCCAGTGGGGGACGAATCGCTAAGGACATACGTCATGTGTTTACGTTAGATACCACGATATGAAGGCTTGACTAGGGCGCTGAGTGATTTATAAATCAATTATTAAGATACAATGCAAAAAAAAAACACATTTCTTTGACAGCGTGCTACAAGTGGGCTGACCAGGGTGCCGTTTTGTAAATCAATTATTCAGATACAAAGCCAAAATCATCTTTCTTTGCCAGTGTGCTACAGGTATACCCCACCGTCTGTCTTGTTACTAAAACCTATGTAAAATCCGTTTTCAATTCACTTGCAAAAAGCAAGCTACTTGCATGAACGCGGCGAAAACACCTCACACTTGGTCCATAACATTTGGAATAATACAAACATAAAAAGCATGGTTACGGGCCGTTAAGGCCACGCCAGAGCCTTTGTGCAACGTGACAACACAAACAACAAATAAGATTATGGTCCTCCAGAGCCTTTTTGTTCAATTTCAGTTCTGAACAAGGTTACGGACCGTTTAAAACAAAAGGTTACGAGCATTTAAAGCCGCGCCAGAGCCTTTGTTTTAAACAGCAATATTATGGTTCTTTTGGTCGTGCCAAAAAAAAACTTTTGTTCGATTGCAGTACTGAACAAGTTTATGAACCGTTCAAAACAGTAGGTTACGGGCCTTTTAAGCCACGCCAGAGCCTTTGCACAAACAAACAAACAAACAATAAACAATGTTAGGACCAGCGTTAGGGTTTTTTCCAAAAATCGGCTATTTCCTGTATTTTCAGCATTTGTTCAATTTGCTCCCGCAAACTAAACACCTTTCGGAAAGACAGTGCAAGAAAATGAAATTTGGGGTACCCTCGTAGCAGCCTGGCTAGAACACACAACCGATGAGCATACGACTTGGAAATTTTTACGTTTACTTTTAGCCAATCTGGCCAGTTCAATTTAGTTTGTTTTCGTATTTTCTGTATTTTAAGGATTTCAGCACCTTGGATTAGCCACTCTCCATAGCAGATTGAAGCTGAAATGTTTAGGCGTTTGGTTCCCTGAAGTATTTTGTAGCCGTCTTCCAAATTCTTTTTTAACATGTCTAAAGTAAATATACTCAAATCGCATTGTTCTACTCTACTGCACGCAGGCGGCTTGCCATCAGAAAGATTTTGTCTAAAGAACAAATCTAGTTCTTTTGGTTCTTTATTTGTCTTTTGTTTTTTCGAACCACTGTTGAGTATATCACTCAAATTTCCAAGTGGTTTCCCCGGTTTTTCAAGCCAAAATTCCGGAGCTTTGTTCAAAACGGAATGAATGAAAGCGGTCATTTTTTCATGGTATTCACCATGAGATCGCAAGATTGTCACCTCTTCCTGAGTCCAATTCATTTTTGAAATGAGCGAATGATAGTTAGCGTAGCCTGGGCAAATAAAACTAGACCGGTCTGGTTAACTATTGAACAGTAAGACTGAGCGCAACTTATCCAGACTAACCGCGAGGCCTGTCTTGTTTCTAAATGTGACAAATTAAACAGACAAACTATCGATCTTACCGTCGTATATATTCACAAGATTTATCGACCACTGAATATCACCTCTGAGAATCAAGTCAGTCCTCAAAACACGTCCCGTCTCCTACAAAGCCCGCTTAACAGAAAGAACAGACCGGCTTGGTGTTTAGAAAATAACACGTGACCGTTGCTACACATCGTGTAAGGGAAGTAACTATGTATGTCGTTTTTGCTTATAACCAAAAGTTACCTCCCTGTGTTGTCTGTGCTGTTTTTGCTTGTGTGTGCGTGAAATTGACAAAGCAGGTGTATAAACAAAGGCTATTTAGTAGGCAGATTTGATTGCTCTTATTTGATTGAGAAAATAGATTTAGTTAGTGTGTTTACCACTAATTTTTTACTGGCATAAGTGCGCGCGTGTGTGACGGCGCCTCCGATCCTCGGAAATACTCGTAATTGGCTAAGTAATCCGAATAAACTACGCGTTGCAAAATGAACACACTTACATAATCGATGGATTAATTAGCTCGGAGGTTAATTTTGCTTTAGTCATGAATGTCATTGATTTTGGAAACCTTTATTTTACTGAAAAAAATAAGGAGAAACCTAAAAAAACGGGGTGTGTCATTAGATGAGCGATTTGTGATCAAAAACAATGAAAAATTGACGTCGTCAAAAAATCTGTTGTATTCTCCATCTTTATATCTCTTGACCGTTACAGTGTCAGTTAGTAGATTTGGTGCCGACTCGCTTATCTGAGAGGTACGGTGGCTGAGGACACTAATCAAGCCTCCGTCATGTCAAACTCATGTACCTTGTCTAACATCACATGCAACAACTAATAACACGACAACTAACATCACAACAACTAACCAAGACAACATGTAACAGTGACAATCGGAGCTCACTACGAATTACAAACAGGATCATTCACACTCCAAGCATTCACAGACATAAGGAGAAAGTAAAGAGTTTACATCATCATATTTACTTCTAGCATAGGATACAAGGAAAACTCAAGTCATGCTCACCCAACAATGCGAGGCGTCGACTTGAAATCATGATGGTGGTCGGTGTGTTGTCTCGAGGATGCCACACACTTCCGCAACGGAGCTCTCCTCGAAACGCACACCGACCATTCTTTATGTACATTTCTAATTACCTCTAGTTACATGTTTCCTGCGTCATTGCTTTCCCCAATCAACCGACCTTTCATGCTCTTATGTGGACGCGACCAAAAGTCTTGAGTCAGAGTTTACACTCGACCGACCTTTCCTTTGTTGTGGACACTCGTGCCACCCGATTCTTAGATAACCAGTATCCACGTGGCCGTATTTTTCTGGGTCAAGCCTTGCGGTTCACGATTATCACTCCGTTTCGATCACTACCTCGTACCTGGACTTCGATCCCACCTTTTTAACCCTTATCCTCCCTATTAACCCTAGCTATCATAATTGTCACTCTGTGACATCACTCCCCTCCCTCTAAAATGAGTCTCCGACTCATTACACAAATACACATATGTACATTATCATAAAGCAGATCATTCAATACTTGTCCAAATTTAACAAACATGCATCACTCATATAAATTTCCGTCATACAAAAATTCCATACAAATAACATAGCGTGCTGAATAGTGCGAGACATCTCCGCCGGAATAGGGGGGAAAGGAGGGGAGAGGGGTTAAACACGGGACACGTAGCCAAACCGAGCTGACCTGGTAGACGTGTCAACCAGATTGCCTGGCCGTTTAGAGTAGGCAACGTATATATAGTTTTCATACTGATGTCCAGTGATTGGCAGTTTCACGAGACCAACTACTCCCCTTAGGGGACGGAATCGAATGTTTATAACATCCGCCTAACCAAGAAGGTTATTTTTATGGACTTTTGCCCACTGATATAAATTGCATACGTCTGAATGCATACGTCTGGGCGTCGAACCTCATGTGTGGTCCTTGGACACACAAGCAGTCAGTGGACTAGACCCTGTTTGGATCCGTCGTAGAACTGATTGCTTTTACTATATCTGCCCATATGTACGTCACCGTAAGTCAGCTGGCCGCTCTGTACTTTAACATGGGGAACGGGATGTTATAAACAGAGGACACCTGGACCCTCCGCGGAATTGCCTTACACCGTCGCACACCCAATATGTCAATCAGTTATATACTGCGTTACACTTGAATCGTCCACTCTGATCCCAATGTCATATAAACAAATCCAATATAACAAAATACAGCGCAAAAAAAAATACACTTTAAATTAAAAAAAAAAATGCAACCACCACCAAAACAAAAAATCCATCAATGTAACATACACCCGTCACCAATTTCCAATACAAAACCAATACAACCATTTCCAACCAACTTTCCTATCCGGATTCAACATACAGTAGACCCGCTCTCGGGGCTACCGTCCAGACCTTAACAGACAATTTGTTTTTGTTTTTTAAAATTAAATGAACTTAAAACAAGCGTACCATCAACACCACATCTTATCTCTCATCTCGATACCTATTCAACCCTTATAATAAACCAACAACATATCAATCCACCTCTTAATAAAACTCAACTCTAAAATATTCCACAAACATCATTTGCGTACAACTTGTGCCGTACAGTTTCATATTGATATTAACACCAACAAAACAACAAAATACAGCAATTCCAAAATGAAATGAACGCCCTATAGCCAGCATACAACACATAGTGCACATCACACTCAATTATCAACTACCACTACCACTACATATCCAATACTCTAAACCACGTCACTCATCTATTCACCATCGCCACAAGGTGATGGGTAGACGGGCGCATATGCATTTAAAGGTTCCAAGTATGCATTATCATTGGTCACACCGAGGGCCGATGGAGCATTCAGGCCGATTACAACATGCGTGTTCGCGCCCTGCTTGTTCAGACACGTAGCCTCACTACCATGTACCAGCTTTAAATGCGTGGTATAGGTTCCCTTCTTGATCATTTGCCTAAACTGCCAAGTCTGAATAACAGAGAGGGGAATTACTCTCGGCAATGGAACAGACTCTCCAGTGCTCATACTGACTAATTCAAAATTTGGCCATTGAAGGTGGAGTTCTCCACGCAACCAGTCCTTTTGAACCAGGTTAACATCATCAGTACCGAACCCAGGATTGGAGGCTCGTAACGTAACGTGCAGGACACAGAGCCACTGAGGCCACATAGATATTTAAACAAGTACCGCTCCGGGAGGACATCTCCAGGAATACCCGAGTGGAATTCTGTGACATCACCGAACCCCACACAATTTTCACCAGCATAACTACAATGTATACTAACACAGGAATATGCATGAACATCAAGGCATCGTCATATCGTCCGGTACAGTGGTCAGTGTGATAGTTGGTAGTCACGTCAGTCGTTCGTGCCGAAGCAATCGGACTGTCGTGTATTTTTGCCCAATCGAGTGCCGGGGGAATCTGTGCATGAGCTGCCTTGATGGCTCCCAGCATTAGCAAAATTGTACGTAACTTTTGTGCCGTAACAAATAACGCGATGGAGAGAAGGACTACTAATCCAGATGTAACATAACTAAGAATGTGAGGGACAGACCATGTCTCGTCGGGCTGTGTCCATGACCATTTTGAAATTGCCTCGCCAATGGCCTGTCGATAAACCGTTTGGCCGGTCTTCATTTTGTCGACAATCACCGTCAAGTCAGTCTTCAGTTTTGTGTCCATGGCTACCTTATCGTCCAGCTCGTCGGATGCTATCAGTAGGGGTGGGATTTTATACTGAAAAGGTGTCGAGAAAAGCTGTTCCGAGGTAAGTCGATTAAGAAAGCTGTCGTTAAAGAAAGCTTGTAACACTGCTAGGTTGACACCGTGCTGCTGCGTGATTTCTATTTGTTGCTGGCATTGAGAAATTCTCGGTGGAATCAAATAATTATCCACGAAAACAGTGCATCCGCATGGAACCTTGAATGTACAAAATGTACATCCCTTTTGCTTCGCCACTTGGTGGTTACAAGTTAAGATCAATTCACTTATTTGTGTAAGCAGCACCACGCCGCCACCCAGGTCAGTAATAGACGACTCAACCGGCGTTTCCAGAAAGAGAAACGAACACCGCGAACGAACATTCAGCCGTAAAAACATCGCTGCAGCACAGGTTGGAACATTTATGGATCTTTGAGCAAACGAAACATCGCATTGTTTGACATGTGTGCCGTGACATTGAAGATAATCCTGTGAGGAAAGTTCAATGAACGACGATTGATCTACCGAAATCGCAATAAAATCCGGCACATTTTGAACGAAGGTCGCGTGTCGCGCAGACTCATTAAACGGAACTGGAAACGTTTTGACAGCATAAATATCAAACCTGGCGTTTCCAGTGGTGATGGGGATTTGGACTGTTATCAATATTGTTTCAACCTGCGATGTATAAAACACCGACTTTGACTGATAATAGTATAACGGGTGCATGTACGCAATTCTAAAGTCCGGATGTTGAGATTGTAGCCGTTCATTCACCCATAGAAGTGTTTGTTTAAGCGAATGCGCATCTATCAACAACGGAGACAGCCTACGCTGTGCAAGTAATGTTACTCCCACCATAAAATCTTCCAACTGGCGCTCTAGGCGCATCGCATTTGTAGCTTTGGTAACCAATGCTGGTATCAAATAAAAGATTGCTTTTTGCACTGCTAACATTTCACTGTGCTCAGCGTTTATCCCTGCTGCCAAACGATGAATAGCATGATTATCTGATTGAATCATGTCCATTAAGTTATTCATGCGTTTGTTGGAAGTTTTCATGAAGGACTCTAATTTTGATACGATTTCCACATCAGACAGTGACTGTTTCATTTGAATATTCCACAGTTTATCGATATGTCGAGCTAAATCCTGTACCTGACCTTCCGTAGCCGTCCCAAAGAGCGATGAACTAAGATCCCCTACGAATGAAAAGAGTGCCCGTTTTGTTCGCGAGTCAGAACGTTTCCCGTTCAACTGTTCACCCCCAAGCATACTCCTAGCCTTATCAAACGTATCCCTAACCTCTGTAGTCATGTTCCGAGCTAAATAATTCAAATGATCTATGACCGTATCTTTAAACCAACAGTAGAACGCCGTTTCATTTTTACATGGAGATTTTGGAATGTCCGGATATTCCATCGGTGGTAGCTTTAGCTCAAAAGTGTGGAGCCAGTATTGCATGGTATTGTCCATCTTCCCTTGGTAGGTGAAGACAGTCCCTAAATTTAGTCTTGGCTCTGGTGAGACGTGGAGGCCCCCTGACGGTGTGACCCTTGTTGCCCATATCAGCAATAACCAGAACCTCACGAAACCTGCATCATATGACAAATCATTAACATTCCTCATACAACCCTCGCACACACAATAATATAAAATACACATACAATAATACATACCTCATAATAATAATACATAGTATTTATATGGCGCCTTCATCATGTCACACAATTTTATTTTACTAGGTGCTACCTTTTAGCACCTGACTCATCGCGTGCTCTCTTTTCTTCCTGGTTCTTTTCTTGGAACCCAAATGTGTCAGCCAATATGTTGCTAATATCATGCCCGTATGCGGATATTCACATCGAGTCTTTCCTAGGACCCAACAGCTATGGACGGCTGACTGACTCAGCGCGCACGCGTTGTGCCACTAACAGAGTCTACCGAAGCCTGACCGAAGCGATTGACCGCTGTAGTTACTTCCGGTACGTCTGCTACCGCAATGGACGCTACACGAGTTGAGCGAATTCTCATGGTAAGTAAAACAGTAAACTGTTCAAACAGTTATGATTTATTCCATCAAGTGAGAACTTAAGTACATTTGCAGGTATCCCAGACTGACACAGCATTAAAAAAAAATATATATATTCATTCCACTTCAGACAGAAAACGAAGCACTGTGGTCAGGCTATCTGGACACGTGGGAATTCGCCAATGTTATGAAAACTTGTTTGGCTTTGATGTTGATAGGGCAATTTCTTATTTTGTGTAAACAAATTGCTGCTGTATGTTGCAATCTAATCAGCAATAACTGAATAATTCATAATTATATAAAGTTCGGCAATATCCCGAATTATCCCCGTCGCGTTGGACCGTGTATTGTTCTTCTATGTGAGTGGGTGACCTTCCCGTGTTTGCTTGCTGTGTTGATGCTATTAACCTTGCATTGTTGATGCTATTCACCTTGCTGTTTTGATGCTTTTGCTGTGTTATTTGCTTCTGTGTCATCTGCTCTTATTGTGTTGATGGTATTTGCTTTTTCTGTGTTTTGATGCTTTTATGTTATTTGCTGTGTTGATGCATTTGCTGTGTTGATGCTTTTGCTATGTTATGCTGTGTTGATGCATTTGCTGTGTTGATGCATTTGCTGTGTTGATGTATTTGCTGTGTTGATGTGTTTGCTGTGTTGATGTGTTTGCTGTGTTGATGCATTAGCAGTGTCGATGCTTTTGCTGTGTTATTTGCTGTGTTGAAGTTCAAATGACTTCCATTTGTTTTGATTTTCAGGTTGAAGATGAACTGCTGGACTTGGAGTTGGACATAATAATAATAATAATAATAATAATAATAATAATAATAATAATAATTTATTTTATAAAGCGCAAAACCAAACTTATAGCTTGCTCTAAGCGCTCGTACGCATACACACACAAGGATAAAATATTTAAACAATATGATAACATTATGAGATAAAATACGTTAAACATCATAAAAAATAGTCTATATATATATATGAAAAGACATGTTTTAAAAGAAATACAAATACAGACAAGCACACACACTCACACGCATAATTAAGAAATAACCTATATATAAACCTAAAATATAAACAAACAATGTTTAAAAGTAGCTTAACGTTAAAAGTTCTAAGTACTAACACACATATAAAAAGTAATATGTTGGTAATAAAAACAATGTTTACCTATACTTAATAATATCTCTAATAAAACAATTCAAAAACCATACAGTGCCAAGCAAAACAATAAATAAAGGTAAAAAAATACCCTAACACTGATTAAATACACACACACACACACACAATACAACACACACACACACACACAATACAACACACACGCACATACACACACACAATATATAACACACACACTTTACGAAAGAACAACTTGTAATACTCGTTACCTACACATATTTTGAAATATAACACAAACACCTATCCCAAAACTAAATCCCCAGTTTGACATTAGGCCTTTACATGAACAACCACACTGGTTACAGAATCAGCATAACCTTCTCAAACCCAGGCTGTTTTCAAAACAGAATTCCAAAAGAAAAGCTTTTTTTGTGCCAAAACTAAATAATCTGTCAAAAAAAATTTCACTGTACTACAATTTGTCTGTGTGTGTGTGTGTGTTTCGCTCCTATACTACAAAACAAATATGAAAATAATATGATAATAATAATCTCCTGTACTGTGCGCCCTCCTTGCTCTTGATTTAGGAACTACCGAAGCTCTGGGACTGTCACTACTAGTGTCAATGTCACTCATTTTGGAACACACTGTGGTTGACTCTGGTATTAATTAGGGGTTTCAGAAATGGCTGACAAAAAATCTAAACACAGGGTTATAAACTCGACTGATTTTCCTATCGACGTATGCGTAGAAAAAAATTCAGATTGCTAAATAAAGACACAAAAATCGTGATTTTCAAACGACGCGTAACACTAGCAAAGACATCGGTCATTGAAACGTTAGCAACCGGAAGTGAAAACAGATTGCAGCTGAAAACGAGGCTGTCGGTGAATTTATTTAGCGCGCTGAGTCAGTCAGCCGTCCATAGCTGTTGGGTCCTAGGTCTTTCTAAAGACATCGCGTGTACTATAATCTGTCTTGACATCTACATAATAAAATAATAACACTGTACCACGTCAAATGCTTACGTGGTGTACTCCTTTTATCACCTTACGTCTTGGCAGCTGACTTCAGTTGAGCGGAACGTGACTTTCATTATATACGACTTACCGTGACGACTGCCCGTGGCTGAACCTACTGTTATGCAACCCTCACCAAGCGTCATGAGGGTGAATGAGTGGAGTGATGAACTTCCCGAGCCTTTTTACCAATAGTAATGAACTAAAAAAACTACCAAGTATAGTGGAGGCTCGGAAAGCCACATGAGGCCAAGGAAGGCCAGAACACTCATAGAGCCTGAAAACAAACAAAGAGCAGAATTAATAAGGATACTTGGATCCGTTCCCCAGAGCGTCCCCTGGTTCCCGGAATGATAAATGAACCCGTTCCTCAGGGCGTCCCCTGGTTCCCGGAAATAAGATTCTGATATTAACACGGCAGGTTCACCGCTGGCAACCTATGTGTCGAATCATCACAGATAGTCGTTATATTACCCATGGGATATATTTTTCTTTTCCATGTTTAGGGTCCTATAATACCCATATAATTATACGTTTCACACGTATCCTGCCGGCGTTCCGTTTTTTCTAAGTTCATTTCATTACGCATCAGGAGGAGTCCTGAACACAGTCGACTCCTCCCCCAGCCTTACACGGCGGACGGCGACCCGTAGTCCCGGTGCGTCGCTGCCATTTATTCGATTTGCCTCATCCCTCGTCTGGGGTTATACCTCGTATTTCCACATAAATTCTCATATAACACATATTACCTATCCTCAGTTTACCTTGTTACGCATCAGGAGGAGTCCTGAACACAGTCGACTCCTCCCCCAGCCTTACACGGCGGACGGCAACCCGTAGTCCCGGTGCGTTTTTGTCAGGTGCCCCGTTCAGAGGCGAACCCGACCCGCAATACGGCATCTTTAGCAAAACATCATTAACGCTCATGGTCAACAACACGCAATCTCGTGTTGTTCGTCAACAGCACCGTCTGCTTACGGTGTCGCTGAAACTCGACCTGTAGCCGAGTGTACATCGATATAATGACCACAATCCTTACTTATCTACAAGTATATACAGTGTTCAGGGTATATCCGATCAGGTGGCTCCCCTAAGTACGTTTCTTCCCTCTTTTCTTTTTACGTGTATAACCTTGGACTGTTTTGTCAATATGAAACTGTTGCGTCACCTCTTCCGGTAGGTTACATCCTGGCTCCCAGGAGTTTTCAGAGACCCCATATCCCTTCCACTTAACTAGATAATGCTTCTTCCCGTTTATCGTTTTGCATTTCACAATCCGTTCAATCTCGTACAGTTCATCATCATCCGATTTAGCCTTGTCTGTTTCGTCTCTCAGTGAATGTGCACCCTGGTCGTGTGCTCGTGACCCGGCTGGGCCCTTGTTTTCATTGTCAGTGTCCGTTGCATCATTATCATCCGAGTCCTCACTCTCTAGCGTGAAGGACGGTGGAGGGTTGGTGGGGCGATCGGCCGGCGAAAAGTATGGCTTTAATCTGATCGCGTGGACCGGTACCTTCAGTTGGACATTGTCCTCGCAGCGGCGTAACACGTATGTGTGAAACGGCTTCACTAAGGTGATATAATACGGCCCGTTCCACAATGGCTGCAGCTTCGGTGAGACACCCTTCTTCTTGTTTGTGTTGTAGAGCCAGACCTTCTGTCCGAGACGATAGGTCGGTAGCTGAGCACATTTGTCATACTCCCTCTTGTATTCCTGAATCTTCTCTCTCGACCACTACTACCCTTCCTACTTCTAACACTTACTTACGTCTACTCCCTTAGGCCACTACAGAAACATAGCATCGGTTTCAATCGTGAAGAAAATTTCAGCCACAAATAAAATGTAATTACATACTACTAATACTAAGACAATCACAGCCAACCACCATCAAGAAGAAAAAATAGAACTTTTTAAAGTATCCTGTCTCACACTTTCAACCCAGGGATTTCACAAACAGCACTTACCTTTTTAGTCGCGTTGTACCCTAGAAGAAAAATTTCATGACATAACACGGCTACCCTACACACAAGGACCATGAATACTACTGCGTTCTCATCACATTTTAGACGCAGTACCCCGCATCTCCACCAATATCACTCAGCCGTTTAAGGATCAACTAATTAACATGTCGAATGACCTGATAATACTCTTGGGGATTCTAGAGTACGTATCTCCTTATGAAGCCGCTACTACATAAGCACGCGAAGCACCACCTATCAGGCTGACCGTTACAGTGTCAGTTAGTAGATTTGGTGCCGACTCGCTTATCTGAGAGGTACGGTGGCTGAAGACACTAATCAAGCCTCCGTCATGTCAAACTCATGTACCTTGTCTAACATCACATGCAACAACTAATAACACGACAACTAACATCACAACAACTAACCAAGACAACATGTAACAGTGACAATCGGAGCTCACTACGAATTACAAACAGGATCATTCACACTCCAAGCATTCACAGATATAAGGAGAAAGTAAAGAGTTTACATCATCATATTTACTTCTAGCACAGGATACAAGGAAAACTCAAGTCATGCTCACCGAACAATGCGAGGCGTCGACTTGAAATCATGATGGTGGTCGGTGTGTTGTCTCGAGGATGCCACAGCGTGTCACTTCCGCAACGGAGCTCTCCTCGAAACGCACACCGACCATTCTTTATATACATTTCTAATTACCTCTAGTTACATGTGTCCTGCGTCATTGCTTTCCCCAATCAACCGACCTTTCATGCTCTTATGTGGACGCGACCAAAAGTCTTGAGTCAGAGTTTACACTCGACCGACCTTTCCGCCTTTGTTGTGGACACTCGTGCCACCCGATTCTTAGATAACCAGTATCCACGTGGCCGTATTTTTCTGGGTCAAGCCTTGCGGTTCACGATTATCACTCCGTTTCGATCACTACCTCGTACCTGGACTTCGATCCCACCTTTTTAACCCTTATCCTCCCTATTAACCCTAGCTATCATAATTGTCACTCTGTGACATACACCACGAAGTTTAAGAGGAGTTACACTTTTATTCTATCATTTTCGCCCTCTCAGCGAGGGCTTCTTCAGGGGAATGCCCAGATAACAGGTATATATGTGTTAAAATATAAATAAATAATAAATATAAAATCTCCCCCTCCCAACTCCCCCCCCCAAAAAAAAAACAAACAAAACAAACCAAAACAACAACAACAACAACAACAAAACAAACAAACAAAAAAACATGTACAGGTCATTTCACCAACGTTTGCCGATGTCTTATCACCGACATCAATCAATCAGTCACTCAATGAATCAGACACAAGGCACGCATTACCGAAAACTGACTACGAATACGACAAACACAATTATTAAGAATCAAAAACACAATATTGAGGATTAGTGTTGTTTTTTTAAATATAAATAATATAAAAAAATAATACGACGTAATCTGGATATCATGCCGTAGGTGTACACACAACACAAGCAAAATGGGGTTTTAAAAAAGCTACTCTGAGACTGCCGTAATAAGGGCTCGGTAGAATCTGGTGCCAGACTGCCTTTTACTCCAACATAACGACAGAAACTGTCAACGCCGGGCCGCTTTGACAGCTCGCCGCTGCCGCTTTATCGCTCTATGGTCATGCCGGCGTGTTTATGTGTACTGTAAACAAATCTCCAACCCTTTGCCGAGGTCTCTGTACAGTCTATTTTTACTCTGAGGCCTGGCCTTCCTAAAATTTTCAGCTTTTCAAGTCGGTAAAGCGATCGCTGATTCCATTGCTAACGACGCAATCCGACATCTTGGAACTTTTACTCTCTTCGGCGGTTGTTTTTCTTTTTTATAAATTGATAATCTATTGCTATATTGCCAGGAAACTTGTAACAATGTTTCGACGTGTTTAAAATCAAATGTTTTATTTAGAATGCTTTAATTGGTCAACTATTGATAAATTACTTTTGTTTGAGTGTATTTTGTTGACCTCACGTGCTACGAGCGTTAGATTTGATAGCACAATCAAAGTATGCATTTTCAAGGCCATTTATTTGAAAGCTTAGCCAGACACTAGAATTCTAACGTACCCGACAGCGCCCGCATTCGTTTGCGAAAATTTGCCGACCTCGAGGCTGGCTGGCGCTACGAGCGAACTCAGCCGCAGAAAATGCCATAGTCCGATAAAGTTTAAATCGTATCGAGATAACGTACAAATACGACGGAGGTTACTTACTTACTTACGCCTGTCACCCCTACCCGGGTATAGGCCGTCGACGAGAGACCTCCAGCAACTCCTGTCCTGTGCTTCTCCTTCGATTCTACTCCAGGTGGTTCCCAGTCTCTTGATGTCTGCTTGGAGGTCTCGACGCCAGGTGCAGGAGTTTCTCGGCCTACCTCTTTTCCTCTTTCCCTGGGGGTTCCATGACAATGCCTGCCTAGTGATACTGGAAGCTGGCTTTCTCAGACTGTGACCGATCCATCCCCATCTTCTTCGCCCAATTTCATTCTCTGCTGTTATCTGCTCTGTTCTCTCCCAGAGTCTGACGTTGCTGATCTTCTCTGGCCAGTGGATTTTCAAAATTCTTCTAAGGCAACTGTTCATAAAGGTCTGTACTCTGTTGACTGTGGGGGTTACACGTTAGAAAATCCTACTCTGATGCGGGAACTGAGGAGAGCTATAGTATAAATCACGAGAGAGGTTGACCACCGAAGATTTTCGAAACTTGCACAGATACATTACAATCTATGTATCTTCACCAAGCTGGTATTGCAGGCTAGTATGTGAAACTGTGAACATAGTGTTGAATAGGCATACATTTGTCCTAGCAAGAACGATATTGCCTTCTAAATGTGTTGGAGCCTTCAAAACAAAAGTCATGAGAATCTATGCTTGCTGAAACTGAAACCGTGGAGGAGACAGGCCAATATACCGCTTCTAGTCCTAGCATAAATGTACACTAGCCCCTGCATTCGTGAGCTGCTTTTTGCTGATGATGACGCTGCCCTCGTTGCACACACAGAGAGAGCCCTGCAGCGCATCACGTCCTGCTTCGCAGACGCTGCCCAGCTCTTTGGACTCGAGGTCAGTCTGAAAAAGACAGAGGTCCTCCATCAGCCGGCACCCAAGACAGTGTATCGCCCTCCTCACATCACCATTGGCGAGTCTGAACTAAAGTCAGTGCACCAGTTTACTTACCTTGGCTGCATTATCACGTCGGACGCCAAGCTGGACAGGGAGCTTGACAGCAGGCTGGCAAAAGCGAACAGCGCTTTCGGGCGACTTCTCAAGCGGGTGTGGCACAATCAACAGCTGAAAACAGGCACCAAGATCAGCGTGTACAGAGCTGTGGTCCTCACCACCCTGCTGTATGGTTCCGAGTCCTGGGCCCTCTACCGCAGCCAACTACGACTCCTCGAACGTTTCCACCAGCGCTGCCTGCGTACCATCCTGGGCATTCACTGGAGTGACTATGTCACCAACGTCGAGGTCCTTGAACAGGCTGAAACTGTGAGCATCGAGGCCTTGCTGCTGCGGACACAGCTCCGCTGGGCGGGGCATGTCTCCAGGATGGAGGATCATCGCCTACCAAAGATCACCCTGTTCGGCGAGCTTGCTACTGGACACCGTGACAGAGGGGCACCAAAGAAGAGATACAAAGACTGTCTCAAGAAATCACTTAGTGCCTGCCAAATCGACCACCACCAGTGGTCCTCGCTTGCTGTGGACCGTGACACCTGGCGCTCCACCATTTACAAGGCAGCTGTCTCCTTTGAGGATTCTCGCAGAGCTAGCCTTAAAGACAAGCGGCTCAGGAGAAAAAACAGAGATGCCGCGACTCAGAACCCTGGCCATACCTTCCCCTGCAGCCACTGCGGTCGAACCTGCCTGTCCCGGATTGGCCTCCGCAGCCACGAACAAGCCTGCAGACGTCGTGGGCAACTCCTATAAAATCTTCGTTCGCGAAGTCAAGCCAAGAGAGAGAACCCCTGCATTCACAAAGGCTAGTGAGAACCTGCTGCCGCAAACGAACTACGCAGTTCTTCTCAGAGCGGACGTGCTCAGATTTTAGCTGCTGAGAAGACTGAACACGTGGCCCGACTAAGGAATGTGTATAACGCACGTACCGAGCTGGTACGCGCAAGCATGAAAGTGTTCACAGGCCAATTTTCAGTGTGACTAGCCGAATAAAGAGTAGTCATGTGTATGAATGAATGAATAGATGGATGAACTGATGAATGGATATATAAATGAATGTGTTGTACACGTTTCTAGGTTGGCCATATTATCACTGCTATCTCACCTATTGGGATAAATCAATAAAGCAGCTAGTTTAATTTATTGTTCTAAAGATTTTATGTACAGGAAATTCACCTATGGTGCAACTTGCAGCCACTCAATCACACTCGCAGAACATGGTCATGTTTTATTTTCCTAGTAAGGCCATACAGCCAGAGACCCTGACGCAATTCTGTACTTCTGTGGTCTTACTTAATGCACGCCATCCTTGAGGGTTTTGTTTGTTTGTTTGTTTTTTTACTTATTGTCATGGTAGGTCATACTTGATATAAATGCAAACGTTTTTCCTTGGGACTTGAGAGTGTTTTTGCATGATTCTGAAGGAACAATAGCCGGCTAATACAAGTGTAAAAATTTGGGAAGAGATATGCGGTCCTAAAACTGTGCCCGGCGTCATTTTAGGTGGTTCAGTTATCGGGTAAAGTAATTGTGTGTTGTAGTGTGAAGGGAGTCACATAAATGTTACTGTTTCTAAGAGTAAAGTGGCTGAATGATAGTGGTTGTGTAATGATATTGTGTCTGTGGGTGTGATCAGGTTGATTCTGTCTTTAGCAACAAAAAGAAACAAAACAAAACAAAACAAAACTGAACCCCAGAGTATGGTACTGCCGAAATGCCAAGAAGCTGGAGTACACTGAACATAATAAACTGGACTGACGTGGAACTTTTTTTCAAATAAAAACTGAGCAACACAACTTGCAGGGTCTTTCAAAGTACTTCATGAGCATAGTGTCATAAATGTGTTCAGAGTTTGGGGTGAAAACTGTGCGAGAAAAATAAGTAGATAGTTTTTAGAGTTGGTCCCGGCTGATACGTAAACTTGGCCGGACATTGGGGTTTCTTTTAAATCTAGTGTTTACAATGTTTTATGTATGTTCATCGGATGCAGTTTTATGACCTGAACGTTTTGATGCAAGCTAAGTCTAGGTGTTGTGAATGGGAGGAAAATTATTGAATTATTGAAAAGGTGACCTGCAATTTTTTTGGGAAAAAAATTATTAAAAAAACCTTATGAAGTATTTACACATGCTTTTTAAAGATATCGATAAAAATAGTACAGCCGCAGTATGAGTATGAAAATGGGAGAGATTGAACATAAAATACAGGCACGAGAGACGATAATGTGCTTTTCCCGCGATTTTTTTCAAGGGCGAAAACACATGTTTAAATTGGAATACAAAAGTTGTATTTGCATTTCTGGACTCAGTACCACATGGGCTATCAAATGGCACCATAACAAAAAATGACCAAAATGTGCCTTACCTACCACCTTAGGGTTATAACCCTAGCTAGACATCTAACCCTAAACATAAGGGCTACAAAGTCCGGCAGTAGGCTATCCTCACTTGTCACGCCTGGCCGCAAACGGTGATACTAGAACTGCGGAACTGACGCGGAAAATACCTGTTATCCTTTACAGCCAAGGTACATAGTCGTAAGTCCGTGTCACTGAGTGGGCAGTGGTATTGCGGTGCTGAGAAAATAATAGACTACATCAACATGACCGAGACTGACTACTACGCCTTTAACACCATTGCCAGTACATTTTTTTTTTTTTTACGTGACAGTACCGGTAACTGCATGCGCAATGGGGTTAACACTCATCCCGTATCGTTTGCGGAATCACTCCCCAGATAGACCCACGCGGGGTCAGTGTACTCTACAAGTCATTTTAACTTGATATAAGGAATACTTGTGGCGTACTCCCTAAATGTATATGGAGTACTCCCGCAAACAGCACGGGCCAGTACAGTGAAGAACTTTACTGAACTCGGCTGACGACTGATGAATTTGAATAGATTTCTCACCTTATAAATCGAATGGTTCTTACTTGCGTGGCACGCTGCGACGACGGCGGCTATGCCTTCAGTGTTTACGTGAAGACACCCACGCACAACTTTGACTTGGTACCGCTTTCGGCACTTCCGACTGAACGGCGCCGCAGAGACATCTTTTCACCTTCTACATCAAATGGCTATGTCTTTAGACGTTATCATTCCAAATACACCAGTATGTGTGAAATAAGTTGCGGACTAAAATAGCGGTTCAAGGGCAGTGCCTCACGAATAGCCGCGGCGCCTCTAGGCGCCCATCTATTCTGCCGGCCGGCACCACCGGTGAACGGCTAAAGCCGCCACTGGTCTATGGGGGCTTATCTGTAAGTACCATAATGTAGCTTGCATATAGCAGTGTACAAATTTTGAAGCTTATGACCTCAGCATGGTACTCACAAACCGGCCAGATGGGTGAGTCTAGCGCTGGTAGAATTGTACACATACCGGCCCAAGAATTACTCAGCACGGCTGAACAGACAAACAGTTAGATCCCCTCAGTAGTGCCCCCGCCTATCCGCCGACGGAGGCACCCGGCAATCCGGCGCCAGCCCACACCGGAAAACGATACTCAAGTATAGAACCAGACGATCATCTACACATGATCCATACTGAAAGGATGCATCAGGTCTAGCCTATAACCCATGTCTTTTTTTACTTAGGAAGTAGGCAGGAGAAACACACATACACAAACAAGCTCTAGCGGCTCACCTATCTCAGTGGTTTGTGACGGTACCGATTCTATAAATCGAGGCAAAACTTGTATCGTTACGTGACATTGTTGTGTATTGTCCCGGCTGTGCATCTAGTACTGTGGGAAATCAGGGTATTTACCCGACCACTGTGACATTTAGTCAGTACTGCACCTTCTTGTTTGCCAAGTTGTGTTTCTCCTGCCTGCCTAAGTTCCAGAAAAAGACTTATAGCGGGCTAGACCTGAAAGTGCATCCTTTTAGGGATGTAGAATAGATGATCGTCAGTCTGGTTCTATACTTTTCCGTGGGCTGGCGATTGGCTGCCTGATAGGCGGAGGAGGGGATCTCACCGTTTGTCTGTCTAGCCGGCTGAGTAATTCCCCTTGGTATGTGTACTCAGTATGATATGGGTTATCCGAGGCATGCCGCTAACTCGCTCATGTGTTAATGTGCAGTCTCTTCGACAAGGAAGATGCCCGCCGCACATTACTTGGCACCGCTTTTGCTTTAGTCCAAAGTCACTGATACCGTTAACAAGATAATTAATATGATCCTGAAGAACTTGAAATCCCAATAAGAAAGAAACGCTCTTAGAAAAGACAACCAGGACACTGACACCGAAAATATCATCATTAAACGGTAAATTGGAGTGTTGTACTTGTCTCACAGGCCGAAGCGTGTTTCATTTTAGGCATTTTATGCGCTCGGCGCCAGGCACACTTTTGAACACGGCATGATAGTTTGTTTATAAAACAATATACACCACTGACACCAGTGTCACTGAGTGTGACCTTAATGGTAATGGCTTCGTGCCTGACAGAAATGAAACAACATCCCAAAGTCCAGTACCGTATTGTTTGGAGTTCACATGCGTTTTTCTTTTCATGTTCATATTTTAAAGCTTATCATCCTTCTGATCCATTTCCCTCCTCTCTCACCCAACCTCTGATCAAAACACACCAGCGCACACACTGAAATAAAGACTGACGGACGTAAGGCGCTTCAGTCCCGCTATTAGTACGCTCTACTGCCGGATGGGCTCGAGTAGCCGCGCCGGACACTAGGAATTCTGATGAGGAAGAGTAGCACTGACGAGCAGCAAACTGAATGACATATATCAGCTTCACCTCATGGCATCGCTAGTGACGAATTTGATGTCAACTCAGAAATATTGTATAACACCAAAGATAATACATTATGTATTGTCTTTGATAACACTGACACTGATCTGGTCCTTTGCGACAATTAGGAACATTGTGTAACGGCAACGACGTGTTTGGCGCCTTTACCGTCGTCACCGTCTGATCCTTCTCCAGAGTCGAGAATTATTACCTTTTTGTTTTCGGAAATGCCGAATTACTTCAACGAAAAAGTTGAAAAGTTACAAACTGAGCTGGCTAACGAACTCATCCAGTGTCTATTTTCGAGCTGGCTATATCAAAAATTCCGAGTGAATGGAACAAAAAATTGGCGGACTCAAAAGCTGGTCACGGCAATTTTTGTTGTTCCTCAGTATTTAAAATAGGACGGAACACCTTTGAAATGGGCGTCGTCGGAGCGTATTCCAGAGCATCCACACTACTGACGTTACTACTGACGTTTTGGGCGTGCGGGGCAAACTGAATTCTTGCAAAGAAATACTACGAACAAGATGAAAATGACGTCACGTCTTGCTACGCAAACCTTGTTAGAGAACGTCTTTTTGGCGCTAAGCGCGCGCGCGCGTGTGTGTGTCTGTGTGTGTGAGAGAGAGAGAGAGAGAGAGAGAGAGAGAGAGAGAGAGAGAGAGAGAGAGAGAGAGAGAGAGAGAGAGAGACTAGAGAGAGAGAGAGAGAGAGAGAGAGAGAGAGAGAGAGAGAGAGAGAGAGAGAGAGAGAGAGAGAGAGAGAGAGAGAGAGAGAGAGCGAGCGACTAGAGCTCGCGTTTGAAAACGGACAAGCTTGAAATCATTACGATATTGTCCCTAAAATAATAACTGATCTCGAGGTTATTTTTTTTTTTTTTTTTTTTTTTTTTTTTACTAAGATGCTCATTGACGAGAAAATGGCCGATTCACTAAAACCGGTTGATCCACACCGAGTCCATAAATTTTCTTATTTTTACTAGATGTTTTGTATCCATGGGGTAGACCATCAAAACCGATGATTGATGTCGTCATTGTGCATGACTTCTACTTGTGGGTGCGGGTGTGGCTGGCCAAGCCAATCCTGGAGCCACACCTGCGAGGGCAATAAGGGCACTGGAACGTAGCTGTAGGGAGAGTCGACGCTGTCTTTCTGTGATCCGTTCGCGCCGATTTTTTTCAAAGAGCGTCAACTGCAGGCTTTCCTGGCCAGCCAGATCTGTCTTGTGCTTGTGCTTCAAGTTCATTTACCGGGAAGACGCAGTACTTGAGGCTATCTTTTAGTGCAGTCTTTGAAGCGTTTCTTTGGCCGTCAGTCCTTGCTTCCTGTGGTCTTTTGAGAGTGCACCATACGGGAGTTGTCGTGGTATACGAGAATCATCCATGCGTATGACATGACCTGTCCAGCGAAGTTGTGTCTTTATGATCAAGGCTTCAACACTCACTAAGCCAGCATTGTCCAGGACTTCCAGGTTTGTCACCCTTGTCTTGCCATTTGATGCCCATGACGGTGAGCGCAGGGATCTCATGTGAAAACGTTCAAGCTGCTTGAGGTGCTTTCTGTACAGCGTCCATGACTCACAGCCGTATAGGAGGCTGGGGAGGACTACTGCCTTGTAGACTTTGATCTTGATATTCAACACACTCCACGAGTGCGCAGACGACCCAGGGCTTTGCTGATGCGAGCTGCGATTTCCTTGTCGATAGTACCGTCAGAAGAGATGACGGTGTTTTGTATCATCATCATCATCATCAGTCCCTTGCCCGAACTGGGCGTTGGGGGGACTGAAAGGCAGCAGCAACAGACAGTGCTCTCCACTGAGTTCTATTTTGGGCGGTGGCAAGCAAGTCTGGCATCTCGAGTTCGGTCCATTCTTTTATGTTTGCGACCCAACTCTTTCTCTGACGACCTCGCCGACGACTTCCTTCGAGAGTGCCTTGGAGGATAGTCTTGGACAAGGTGTTGTGTCGGGTCACGTGGCCAAACCAAGCAAGCTTGCGCCGTTTCACGGTTGCCAGAAGGGGTTCATGTGGGCCCACCAGGGAAGTGACGATGCTCCGTACATATTCGTTGGTCTTGTGCTCGCGGTACGAGATGCGGAGCAACTTCCTCAGGCACTTGTTCTCAAAGGCCTGGATTTTCTTTTCTGAGTCTGCAAGCAGTGTCCAAGTCTCACAGCCGTAGAGTAGAATAGACACTACGAGGGACTTGTAAAGCCTGTACTTGATGGTGAAGCTGATGGAGTTACTTCGCCATATCCTGTCCAGCCTGGCCATTGCGGATGTTGCTGTACCTATCCTGATACGGATCTCTGCTATGCAACTACCGTCTTTGGACAGGGTGGCTCCCAAGTACTTGAAGCTATTGACCTCTTCTAGCTTCTGGCCGTTCATGTGAATGTTGCTGCTGCTGTCGCTTGTGGTGTTGATCATCACTTTGCTTTTATCCGTACTGATCTCCATGCCATAAGACCCTGCGCTACTTGAAAGTTTGTCTATCAGGTTTTGAAGCTCACTATTGCTGCCTGCCATGAGGTCAATGTCGTCTGCGAATCGAAGATTGCACAGGGATCTGCCACCAATAGAGATTGAAGTATGGTGGTCGTGATGGGTTTCCTGCATGATCTTCTCCAGGAATATGTTGAAAAGGACAGGAGAGAGCAGGCATCCTTGACGGACACCGATCGTCGTCCTGAAGAACACGCCTGACTGATTGTTAAGTAGAACCGCGCTGCAGGCGTTCTTGTAAAGCGCTTCTATCATTTGGATCAGTCCCTCCGCTATGTTGAACGATCTCATGACTTGCCAGACGCGATCAAATGCTTTCCTGAAATCAATGAAGTTGTGGTAGAGTTCGCGCTGATGCTGCAGATGTTTCTCAATCAGGACGCGGCAGTTGAAAATCTGCTCTACAGTGCTTCTTCCAACTCTGAAGCCAGCCTGTTCTTCTGCCAGCAGTTCCTCGGCGAAAGTTTTGAGGCGGTTGAGAATGATCCTAAGCATTACTTTGCTAGGGTGACTTATCAGACTGATAGTTCTGTAGTTCTGGCACTGTTTCAGGTTTCCTTTCTTGGGGAGCGGGATCACTAGAGACTGTGTCCATTCTACTGGCCATTTCTTTTGCTCCCAGATCTTTTGACAGAGTGTAGTGAGTACCTTCGTTGTTACTTCTCCTCCATGTTTCAACAGTTCAGCAGGTATGTTGTCTACACCTGGAGATTTTCCTCCCTTCAGGCCGCGTACGGCTGTTTCCACCTCTTCAGCTAACACTGGCAGGTCTTCGGCCTTCCTGGCCCCAGCCTGGTTGTTTTGGAGGATGCTGGTGTCTGGCTCAGGCTTGTAGTTATACAAGTCTCGGCAGTACTCAGTCCATCTGTTTAGTACAGCAGTGTTTTCCGTAAGGAGTTGGCCGCTGCTGTCTTCGATGACTGTGGCTGTTCGCTGTTGAGTCTTGGTGAGGGTCCTTAGCGTTTCATAAGCCTTCTTGCTGTTGCCGTTTGCCATGCCCTCTTCCACGCTACGACACTGGTCTTCAATCCAATCTTCTTTGGCTTCTTTCATCCTCTTCCTGATCTTCTTGTTGACAAGTCTGTACTTGTTTGCTGATGTGTTTTGTATACAGCTAGATAAAAAGGAAGATATTGGGAATGGGTTCGTTAACCAGCATTGTACGCCTAGAACGTTTTGAGTGATAATGAAATATTTTTGGAAACTTAAATATTTTTCACTTTTTAAAAAATATTAATTTCACGAATTATTTGGGATTAATCTAAAACAATTAAATTTTTGTTACGAAAAAAAAGCACATGCAATCGTCTCATTAATAATCGCATATTTCATATACGGTATTTACTACATAAGCATCCAGTTTGTCCTCGGCTGTCGGCGGGGTAGGTTTGGTAAAATTGTGACCTGAAAGCCCTAGTTGTGAAAATTAGCAAAAAAAAATTGCAAAGTTTGATCTAATACCAAAGACAATGTCAAATGTTAGTACTGCGACTGAGGAGTCGGTGACGTATAACAGTCGTCACTATGGGACTAATGATGCCATGACATGACGCTTGAAGCAATGATGACTCATTCTTCTTCAGAAGAGCTATCGCTACGCCAGACCACAGAGCTTACCATTGGCGGGAGTCGCCGTGCCGGTGTCTTTATTTCAGTTCTCAAGTCACGGTGCGCCACGGTGTGGATCAGAGGGTGGGTTAGCCTGAGTAGGAGACGGGAGGATAAGCTTCAAACTAATAGGACTCACTTTGGCATGGGCCGCTGGGTGGGTCAGGTCCCATCTCAGTTGTTCTATTTAACGTGAGTCTACCATTTAAAATGTGCTCGGAGGCTCTCAGACTTGAAATGCATCTCGATCAAAGCATTTCCTAAAGTTTCTGGCCAAAACGTGTCTACATACACACACACGTTTCCTACCATATGTACGTTCAACAGCGCGGTTAGCATAGCCTAGGCATGACGTAATTTTTTTTACTTCACGGTCAGTCTGATGTGTGCCCGCCTATGTTCCTCATTTGTATGCAACGGAACGTGCTCCGACCAGCCCCATCTCAAAGTCTACTGGCGTATTTTCAACATACAGTAGACAAAAATCAACGATAAACTAAATAGGAAGGCACTAAATTAATTTGGCACCATCATTGAACTGTCACGGATGTCAATCCCGTCTCCCACGGTGGGTGCCTTGAACTTGACTTACCTTGTTGGCCCTCGGTCTGAACTGCAAACCCGATGACTGCCAGACTTCATGCGTGTATTTTTTAATGAGCTGAATGTAGCCCTACATAGTATCAACTTCCACAGGACTTCGCCAACACATCTCTGTCTCATCAACAACAAATGCCAGCCCCATTTCGACTCACGACTGACCTTGCCGGGTTACATACCGCGCAGTATATTGTACCGACCTAAACAAGATCCGTCACGGGTGGCTGCCTTCCGGCTATTGTAATCACAGACGTGGAAGTAGTTGGCATGACTAAGATATTCTGCTCACATGAGGTACAGCTGGGTCCGGTTTACGTCGGTGAGCACTGAAGAGGCATAGATTCCCATGGACATCTGCAAATGCATCTTCTGCAGTTCGTGGTTTACTGTAATAAACAAATTAAACTCGAGGTAATGAGCACTTGGGTCTAAGATTTGACAAGAGGCATAGATTCTCATGACCCGCCTGCAAGTGCAGGGGCTCATGAAAATCCGTCTCTTGCAGACTGAAGTGGGAAGTATTTTGTTTTTACCTTTACCTCTGTAGGCCAGGGGGTCCAAAATCACAGAACAGTAAAATTAAATGTTCCAGGCAGTAAAGGGATAATAGTGTGCAATCTCTTTTTATGTAGGTTCTTAGCGTGTCTCACAATAATGCTTGAAAAAAGGACAACTTAACCCATTCAGCCCTGACGCACTACAGCAGATGGATCGACCATGATAATTCAAGGGTATTGCCAGATTAGCTTGGCGCCTTCAGGCGCCAAGCTAATCTGGCACTACCCTTGAATTATCATGGTTGATCCATCTCCTGCAACAAGTGCATAGGCGTTTGACGACACCTCCCGAATTTGGGAAATACATGCGTCGGGCTGAAAGAGTTGTTTGAATGTCGTAAAATGTTAAACGTTTTTGCTCTTTTGTACACAGGAGAGTTCCTTCGATTAGGCTCAAAAGGCTGTAGAAAAACTCTGGTGTGTGCGCCTACCCACAATGACATGGATTGTGCAAAGGAAGGGAGAAAAGTCTTAGTTGAGGCAAGACAACATAATGTTGTATCAGCTAATTCTATCAATTAGAAACTGCCTAGTTGGAGCAAATCATTTTCATGTTTTTCATTTTTTTTAGCTTACTTATGAATCAACGTTAATAGTTGCTTAGAGACATATACTTTATCAAGGATACCGACTACTTGCTTAAGGGCAAACTTCAAAAAATAATTGTTCAGTGCATCACTGGAAGTGCAATGTGAGTTTGCATTAGATTTCACCTGTTGTGTTCGTGATCAACTGTTGTGTATCCTGAACATGCTTATTAATTTCCCAGCAACATATTGACTGGCGAGTTTTTGAAAACGATCCTCAAAGTTTATTCAGTCAAATCAATTTTACTACAGCAGAATCCGTTTTGCACAACCACCCTTATAATACATCACCTGACATTAATCCATTTAGCCCCAAAGCCCTACAGCAGAAGATTGATTACTTACTTACTTACGCCTGTCACCCCTACCCGGGTATAGGCCGTCGACGAGAGACCTCCAGCAACTCCTGTCCTGTGCTTCTCCTTCGATTCTACTCCAGGTGGTTCCCAGTCTCTTGATGTCAGCTTGGAGGTCTCGACGCCAGGAGTTTCTCGGCCTACCTCTTTTTCTCTTTCCCTGGGGGTTCCATGACAATGCCTGCCTAGTGATACTGGAAGCTGGCTTTCTCAGACTGTGACCGATCCATCCCCATCTTCTTCGCCCAATTTCATTCTCTGCTGTTATCTGCTCTGTTCTCTCCCAGAGTCTGACGTTGCTGATCTTCTCTGGCCAGTGGATTTTCAAAATTCTTCTAAGGCAACTGTTCATGAAGGTCTGTACTCTGTTGACTGTGGTTTTTGTCAATCTCCAAGTCTCTGCTCCATATAGGAGAACTGCTTTTACATTGGAGTTGAAAATCCGGACTTTGGTGTGTTGTGACAGCTCTCTGGAACTCCACACTTTTTTTTAACTGGAGAAAGGCTGCTCTGGCTTTACCGATTCGTGCTCTGACATCTGCATCAGTGCCGCCTTTTTTGTCTATGATGCTCCCGAGATAGGTGGAGGACTCCACCTCCTCCAACGGGGTGCCAGCAAGCAAGATTGGTTCTTCCCTGGTTGTGTTCAGCCTCATTGTCTTTGTTTTCTGTTTGTGAATGGTGAGGCCCACTTGGGACGAGATGTCAGCAAGCTTCGTGGTCTTGTCCTGCATTTGTTGGCGAGTGTGGGACAGTAATGCCAAGTCGTCTGCAAAATCGAGGTCATCAAGCTGTGTCCACAGTATTCCACTTCGTCTGTGCTCTGTGGTCATCTTCATGACCCAGTCTATGGCCAGTAGGAAGAGGAACGGAGACAGCAGACACCCCTGCCTGACACCAGTTCTGACCTGGAGCTCTCTGGTGAACTGCCCTTCGTGGATCACGCGACATGTCATGCCATCGTAGCTGCTCTTGATCAGGCGGACGAGCTTTGTGGGTACACCATAGTGTCGTAGGAGTTTCCACAGTCTCTCGGTCCACGCTGTCAAATGCTTTCTCATAATCCACAAAGTTGACGTACAGCGGGGAGCTCCACTCCAGAGACTGTTCCACGATGATGCGGAGAGTGGCGATCTAGTCTGTACATGATCGGTTCTTCCTGAATCCTGCTTGCTGGTCTCTCAGCTGGGGGTCAACGGAGCTCTTCATTCTCTCTAGGATGATCCTGTTGAAGACCTTTCCTGGTACTGACAGCAAGGTGATTCCTCTGTAGTTGGAACGCTTGCTGAGGTCGCCTTTCTTGGGAAGCTTGATTAGGTACCCCTCCTTCCAGTCAGCTGGCATCACCTCCTCTTCCCAGATCTTTCCAAACAGTGGGTACAGCATCTCCACTGTTGTCTCTAGGTCTGCTTTCAGAGACTCCGCTGGGATGCCATCTGGCCCTGCTGCTTTGCCATTCTTCAAAAATGCCACTGCTTTTCTGCTGGGTCTGATGGGTAGATCGGTCTCTGCCGGCTGGATGTCGGGGGGGGGGGGGAGGGTTGGGTGGGCTAGGTCTGTTCAGCAACTCTTCAAAATACTCGGCTCATCTGTCGAGTTGGTCTGCTCTGTCTGCAATAGGCTTGCCTTCTTTGTCTTTTACTGGTCTTTCTGTATGGCCATACTTACCCGACAATCTTCTGGTAATGTCGTAGAGCTGTTTCATGTTGCCGCTGCCTGCTGCCTTTTCTGCCAGGCTGTCTGTGTAGGCCCTCTTGTCTGCCCCGATACTCCTCTTCACCTCGCGGTTGGCTTCCGAGTATTCCTCCTGTGCCCTTGCTTTGGCTGCTCTCGTGCGACTGTTGTTGACCGCTGCTTTCTTTTGCTTCCTCGCTAGAAGATTGATTGACCATGATAATTCAAGGGAGGTGCTAGACTAACTTTGCACCTTCAGGTGCAAAGCTAATATAGCACTACCCTTCAACTGTCATGGTCAATCCATCTCCAACAACTGGTACAGTCGCTAAGTAACACTTCCAAACTTAAGGAAATGCACCTGCGAGGCTAAAAGGGTTAATGATAGTACTTAATAACAGGCAAGACTTTTTGCCTGTCACTTTTCTTGGAAGCGCACTTATTATTTTAGACCATTTTCTCATGTGCATAACCGATCTGCATCATTTATCTGATGCTCAGTGACCTTGATCTATCAGACAGATCTCTCATACGATGCTCTTAAATGTGAAACAGCAATAGAACCAGCAATATCATCTTGCCAACATTTGTGCATTTCTCATGCTTTTGTCAACCTCCCCTTGTTCTTTATGAGTGGTCTGTGAAACTAACAAGCATAGGAAGATCTTAACATCAATCAACTTTCTGGCAAGTTCAGTAAATTTTGAATGAAATGCAAGTACCAATCAAAACTTTACTTTTATCAAAATATAGGCATTTTGCACCCAATTTCTGAGCTCTTGTGACCCCTTGCGCATAGTCATCCAAGTTAGTATGTGCCGGAAGGTTATATCATCATGTATCTGTATACCAAAGGGAAAACAGTTTTTGTCATAAACAGGCAGTTTTTAACCTATTAATCGATCCACTGTGACTGCGACCTTTGAGTGATCTTTAGAAAGGATTTGCCACAAAGTATCCTTGAGCCAAGTCCATGTCTTGAATAGTCTGAGAAAATGGCAACAATAAGTTTCCACTGACGAAAGACAACAGATGGCCGTCACACAAGCCAAATAAGTGGTTGCTCAAAACAGGCCCTACTGTATATATATCAACCAACCACACAAAAATCCACAGCAACAAAAACACAGATCGAATACAAGACACTAATTAAGACTGACAAATACTCAGGCACTATTAAGACCAGTAATTTTCACTGTTAAACATCTTGGCTTGACTTCGCGAACGAAGATTTTATAGGAGTTGCCCACGACGTCTGCAGGCTTGTTCGTGGCTGCGGAGGCCAATCTGAGACAGGCAGGTTCGACCGCAGTGGCTGCAGGGGAAGGTATCGACAGGGTTCTGAGGTTGTTACAACATAAATTGAAAAGAAACACAAGACGGTTTGATAAGCCAGTTTATTTCAACACTGGGGAGTCCAGTTTGTCAACAAGCTGCAATAAAATTAATCTCTCATTCACTCTATGCACATCCATAGCTGAACCACTTTTATGAAATAAATAATCAAACTATCAATTTGCTGTTCTAATGCTCCTCTATTATAAGTAAAAATCTAAATGGAAGGCCTTACCTCCACCTTCCACAACCATTTTATTATAAACCTCCTTGTACAAGCAGCCATTGGTACTGTTCACAGTACCCATGACTGTTCTGTTCATAGTACCGGTGACAGCATGCACAAGATTTCCAGCAAGACTCAGGACTACACCTTCCTGTCTTTCTGCCTGAAAGATTATTTGCCACGGATATGAAGAACTTAATCTAAGTCTGTTCTATCTGATCAAGTAATGATAAACCAGTATTAGTACAACTACAAGGTACTCAATTATCAATTTGCTCAAATGGCTCAAGGATTTTTTTAATCCTTTGGCTGCCAGTAGCACTTTTTGTCAGCAGGAATCATTGCAAAAACAAGAAAGGCAAAGCCATTACAGCTCACGTGTATGACCGATTTACATGTGTGACCTTTGTGACAAGGGCTGGCTTCTGCAAGCAGCAAAATCCATGTTTTCTGAAAATGTCAGCATTTTTCACATGTCAACCCCCTGTGACCCATGACCTTGGTGATGAATCGACTAAATTAGTATGCATAGGAAGGTCTTATCATCAGCTATCTTTGTACCAAATTTGGTTGAAAATTTGGGAATACCGATTTTACCAAAATCAGCATTTCACACACATTTGCCAGCCTCTTGTGACCCTTGACCTTTCCAAGGGGTCATCCAAATTAGTATGCATAGATAGGTCTTACCATTAGGTATCTCTGTACCAAATTTGGGTTTTAAATTGTGAATAGTATTTGAGAAAAAACATCTTTTGTCCAAATATGGCTATTTTAGAGTTATTTCCTGAGCTTTTGTGACCCTTGACCTTTCCGAGGGATCAACCAAATTAGTGTGCATAGAAAGGTCTTTCCATCAGGTATCTCTGTAGCAAGTTTGGGTTTACAGTTGTGAATAGTATTTGAGAAAAAAACATCTTTTGTCAAAATATGGCTATTTCTGACCTATTTCCTGGCCTTGACCTTTTTGATAGGTCATCCAAATTAGTATACATAGATAGGTCTTACCATCAGGCATCTCTACCAAGTTTGGGTTTGAAGTTGTAAATAGTATTTGACAAAAACCATCTTTTGTCAAAATATGGCTATTTTTCTCCCATTTCCTGAGCTCTTGTGACCCTTGACCTTTCCGAGGGATCAACCAAATTAGTATGTATAGAAAAATCTTACCATCAGGTATCTTTGTACCAAGTTTGGGTTTGAAGTTGTAAAAAGTATTTGAGAAAAATAAATTATGTCAAAATATAACTATTTTGGACCTATTTCCTGATCGCGTGACCTTGACCTTTGGGCCAAGTTTGAAGAATGTGGCTTCAATAGTCTCCGAGAAAATGCCAACTTTAAAGTTTACCACAGACGACGGCGGACATGACCACTGGCCCAAAACAGACTCACTTTTGCTTTGCACGTGAGCCAAAACATACTACCGACAGCCCAAGAATTAGACTACAACCTGATTTATTGTAAACAGATTAGTAAATGACAGCAGAGGAGTTGACCTCTATCTTTTACCTAAAAAACTGATTACTTTTTTTAATTCTTGATTACAGAATTCCTAACTTTTAATTAATTTAACAGTATTACTATAAAACATAGCTTCTGGATGTGCATTTACAAAGGCATCTTTCGCAAGCATAAAAACCCTCTTCAACATGCGCACACACCCTTTCTCTCTTTCACACAAACACACCACGCCTCTATAATTATGCTATAAGCAAGCATAGACATCCACAGAATGAACACACCATAACCATACATACCATAACTACGAGTGCCTCGGGCTAACATTAAAAAGCATAAGTATATTACTATGAATTCAATTTATGACATGCCTATCAAGACATGTATGATGTACCCAGGTATATGAAAACTGACTAAGTCTATGAACAAAACTGTGTGTGCAAACTCCATCAAACATTGGATAACTTTTTTTAAAAAAATCACAAATAGCAGTTTATAATAAAATATGCAGTGATGATATCATGCAAAATAAAACAGTAAAATAAAAAGGTGGAAAATGAGCTAAAATTATGTGAATCTGAGCATATACAATTTATCATGCACACACAAAAAAATATGGTCGCATGGTTCCAATCCTGCATAGGAAATCTAACGATGTTTGCTGGCTTTGTTGTAAAACTGTATGAAAAAGAACACAGGCAGATTTTCAAGTGAGAACCTTTTCCCCTGTACATTGGGCCAGAGTGTCGAGCTGTTTCAAACTGAACCCTTCCCTGGGATAATTTGAAAAAAAAAACTTGCAATATTTCTTTTGAAGCACACAGAAATAATTTTGTTTTCAATAAAAATTTTTTTTTTTTTTTTTTTTTGGGTGTGAAAATCTCATAAAGTGCACATACATACTTTTCATCTCTCTCTCTCTCACACTCTAACAAACGGAAGATTTCTGTGGATGCAATACAGTTTGCGGACATGACGCAGACTCGATTCAATAAAAAAAATCCAGGAAATGACACACTTACATACTCACGAACTGAAAACACCACGTCTTCACTCAAGATGATCAGAACAGTAAATGAAGATGAGAAATGACTTGCCAATTCAAAACACACTTATCAATATTTCCTTCTCCTCCATGAAAATATGAAAAGCACAATGAAGGAATCTATTAAAACGTCAGTACCTTAGAGGTCCGACTCAAGCAGATGTCACTTGTATGTGAAAACAACGCTGCTGCCTAGAGAAGACATCTGAAGGCAACTACGCTGCTGAATAATGTGAGATGGAAATTGTGATGAGGTGTTACGCTTGAGGTATACTACTTCCAAGTCACACTTTCCTGATGAGCACACACATAACACCTACTGTGCTGCCTACCAACCACTAGCTTCTGCAGCCACTTAGATGAAATTAACTGCAACAATCTGATCACATATATGGGTTGTTCATTCATTTCAAAGCGTCTGCAAGACACTTAGATTCTCAATGCCCATGCAGGGGCAAAATCTAAACGTCGTGACGGCTGAGATCAACCCCATTTGCACCCACAGACTGAGGGAAATTGTCGTCATTAGGCCAAGAATCTTGAAAGGGTTTCCTTCCTCTCAAACTCTGATTTATGATGATGCACTGTAGGTGCACTGCAAATGAAACGCTCCCTCGTTGATGAAAAAAAATCATCCTTGAAGTTGAACACAGCTGTTGTTGATCTAAACTTGAGAAGGAAAGTGAGGAGGAGGAGTAGGGTGGGTGTGTGCGAGGCCTCGATTCGTGCGATCCAAACCTTGGCTGTCTGATCAGTGATCAATGAAGCTGTCCTATCAGAGTACAATTCTTATTCCTGGGATGGAATGAGATGGGGTGGGGCATGACGGACGCCGGGGCTGTGGCTAGAGCACAATAGGAACCATCTGAGTGCCTAGCCTCTGAGAGAAGGTTCTGTGGTATAGACAAAGAAAGAAAGGCCATGGACAGTTTGGAGCCTGGAGATGGGAGAAGGCCATATGGTCGTGGGGTGGAGGACTACGGGTAAGGAGACCAGAGACAGATGGCGAGCTGATGATCATACTGTATTTAACAGCTCCTTCCATCTGCAAAAGGCATTGATTCTCATGAGCCCCTGCAGACCACAGAGACTCATGAGAACCTATGTCTCTTGCTTGCAGAGAATAACTCCATTTGCTCCTAGAGAGAGTAGATTAGGGAAGACAGATAAATGGGGAGACAAACGAGGTCTGGATGTAATGATGGGCTGCACGTTATTTTGCATTGAGAGAAAAGGACAAGCGTGGGCGAGCATTTTTCTTGTTGAGTATGACCTCCTGGTCACGTTTTTGTCTGCGTTTCTCCTCCTCCTCTAAGCGTTGTTTCTCCTCTAGAATCTTCCGCTGCTCCTCCACAAGTTTCAGCTGGTCCTCCGCCTGAAGACCAAACAAAATTACATACTAATTTAAAGAGACCTACCCCAGGCAATAAAGAGTTAATAGTTCACGATATCTTCTGGGCATGTCTTACAATAAAGCTTGACAAAAAGACTAACTAAAGTTAGAATGTCATAAAATGAAAGCCTTTTTTAGGTCCTGGAGAACTTGCTTGGTGAATTCTTAACACAGTGGAGTCTCATCCACGTATCTTAATGTTGAAAGCGTTGTGTACGAGGGAAAAATCTGGCTTGCAAATGGTGCAATGTGCAAAACTTTCACTATTCCTGGATGTTGAGATGAACTGAAATGTTATCCAATATTTGGCTTAAAACTTTTGATAGTACATTTGGTCTGCTTCCATGGGTGGAGGAGTGTTTACAGCAAGTTGAGCAACTATTTCGTCTTCTGAGTTGGTCTCATGCAACTGCTTAGACATGCTCACCATTTTGAAAAGCACGCCATACATCAAAATTCATATTTTTTGTTGGCTATGCATATGATCATACACCGTCTCTGACAATTCTATTTTTGTACGCTTATTATATACAGAAAATGTATTTTTCTCTAAAATGTTTGTTTCCTCAAAACACATTACCGATGACATTACTGTTAGGAACCGTGACTTAGCTAAACTAATTTTAGCCAAAAATTGTTGTGTACGTATATGGTAGTGTTGGCAAGCGAGGGGCGCCATAGCCTAGGCAGTAACCCGAGTAGCCTCTCTTCCATCCCCATCCGGTCACGCGCCGACCGTATGCTCGTCAGTTTAGTTTCTTAGCAAACCGGCGGCAAGCGGGGCAGGTGGGAGGGTCATCCGAGTAATGTCATCGGTAAGTATTTTTTGAAAAAATACATTTTAGAGAAAAATACATTTGTTTCCTCAAAACACATTACCGATGATATTACTGTTAGGAAGCATAACGAAGAGGAGGTGGGTGCTGCCATAACGTCCCTAACCCTCAAATACTGGCAACTAGGCCCGCCCTCCTGAGGCAAACTCCTGATAATTATAGCTAAGATAATTACGGCGCCTAGAGGGATTGTTGCACCGCTGCGATGTCTCCCACCAGCGAAAGGTTCTGGCACTGGATGGAGAGGTCCCTCAGGTAGAATCGGGCGAAGGTAGACTCTGCTCGCCATCCCATGGCCGCCACAATGTCTTTGACAGCGCAGTTGCAGTCGAATGCGAGGCTAGCGGCCATGGCTCTGACCTCGTGCGCCCTGATGTTCATTCATTTGGCTGCATCAGGGGCGAGATCTTGGTAGGCGGAGCGTATCACCCATCGGAGCCAGGAGGATATCGTTTGGGCCGAGATGTCATTTCTACCTAGGGACAGAGGGTGGAAAAGGGGGGTGCGTCTCCTGTGTAGCGGCTTGGGCCGGCGCAGGTAAACGTGTAAAGCTCTCACTGGGTCCTGTTGAACCAAGTAAGCACCCAAGGAAGGTCCCAACGCGGCACCAGCGAGCAAAGGGCGGGATGCAGTAGCCCAAAATACGCCATCAGGTCGGCGAGGTCTTTGCAGGCACCAGGGTCGGGGTGTCCCAAATGCCAGTACGTGTCAGCGATCATGGCCAGATAGCCCAGAATGGTGATCGGCGCTAAACGCTGGTCGGTAAAAAGCCAGAAGAAGTAGTCCACCAGCTGAGGAACCGTCAAATCCGTGGGGGAGAGGAGCTTGTCCTCACACCAGTTGCACAGGACTCGCCACTTCCCCTCGTACACTCGTCTGGTTGAGGGCCTGCGGGCTGTAGCGATAGCCTCCACTGCTGCGCTTGAGAAGCCTCTAGTGGCGAGGGCCTGCCGCACAACCTCCAAGAGTGGAGGAGGAGCCGCTCAGGGCACGGGTGGTACAGCGCCTGCCATGGTTGCTCGAGCATCGTGCGAGGGGTGGGAAGCCGCAGCAGGGGGGGGGGCCATGGCGAGGTTCAGGAGGTCGGTGGTCCACGACATGGTCCAGCAGAAGGCAGCCACCAGGAACAGGACCACGTTGCACCCCCTGAGCTTGAGGAGGACTTTGGGAACGAGCAGGCCGTCCCACGGGATGGAGAGAGCGTCGACCGCCCAAGCCAGCAGGTCTGGAATTGGCGAGACGAAGACAGGAAGCTGGTGATTCCATCTCGTCGCGAACAGGTCGACCATATGGGTCTCCCATACTGTTCTGATCATCCGAAAGATGTCCGGGTGAAGTGTCCACTCCGTGTGGAGTAGCTGGCCATGACGCCAGAGGGAGTTGGCGAGAACATTCAGATGTCCGGGGATGTGGCGTGCGTGGAGAGTGATGTCCCGATCCTTGCACCAACGGAGCACCTGGTAGAGGAGGATGCAGAGGGAGGGAAAGCGAGTCCTGCCCTGCCTCTGGATGTAGGCGACGACTGTGGAGTCGTCCGAGAGGACCAGCAGCTCCTGGTGTCGCAGACATGCTTCCCAGGCAAGGAGGGCTTGCCAGACCGCCTTCAACTCCAACCAGTTGATGTGTCACGCCACTAGATCCGGGGGCAAGACTCTGGATTGATTGATTGTACATTGCTTAACGTCCCGACAGCAACAAGGCTTTCTCAGGACGTGCCTGCACTGCTTGTGAAAAAAAAAAAAAAAAACCAGAACTTGAATGTATGTCGCCAGCCGGTCAAATACATTAAATAAACCTAACACATGGGGCCTAAATAAAGCTAAGACCATTTATGAACACACATCCAATATCAAGAGCTACAGGTAGTGCAGACAGTAGGGAGAGTTTTAAAAAGGCAAATACAGGTGAATGGACAAAGGGTAGACAGAAACACATGCCCCAGAATAGAGAGAAAAACCCACCCTGTGGGGCTGACCAGAGTGACCCTGGGAACTAAAAAATACCTAACCCCACCCAAGTCCCCCAGAGCAGACCCGGGTGGGGTGCAAGACTCCGGAGGCTGTGGAGAACTCCGGTAGCAGGTGAGCGCCCCAACCGAAGAGACTTGCGTCGATGCAGAGGGACATTTGGGGTGGAGACGAGTAGAGGGGAACGCCCGCGGCGAGCCAGCCGGGATCCGCCCTGCGGAGGAGGTGAGGACGGAGCATCGGCAGCACTGGAACCAGAGACTCGAGGTCGTCCGTCGAGGTTCATCAGTGGAGAAGCAGGTGCAGCTGTAGAGTGCAGACGTCCAATTAGTTATTTGGGTTTAACGCCGAGCAGGCAACTAAGGCCATCTCACGGTGGGCAGACGTCCAAGGGGAAGCAGATTCGCTGCCGCACTCATCAGTCCCAGAAGCTGAAGCCAGCGCCTGGGGATCGCCGTCTCCTGAGACACCTGTTGCGCAAAGATCGACAACTTTTGAATGCGTTGCTCCGGCAGCCGGACGTGGTTGAGGTCGGTGCGGAACTTCATCCCTAGGTGAACAAAGTGGCGCAATGGCGTGAGGCCGGACTTGCCCGCGTTGACAAGGAAGCCGAGCCTGTCGAGTAGAAGAAGCGCACCCCGGTCTTCCCTCAAGGAGGCCTCGGACTGGTTCCGCAGAAGAAGATCATCCAGGTAGTTCGACGTGGGGCTCGACGACGTCCGCCTGGCTCTGGCTACCACGGCATCCATGATGCGGGTGAAGACCGAAGGGTTGAGGTTGAGGCCGAAGAGCAGTGCACGAAACTGGTAGATCGAAGGCGAAGCGGAGGTAACGTCTAGCAGCAGGGTGCATGAGAACGTGTAGATAGGCATCTGACAGGTCTAAGGTGACGGCAAAGTCCCTGAGCTGCACTGCGGCGCGCAGGGCTCGGGCGGTCTCCATGCGAAAGGACGGCGCGACGATGAACTTGTTCAACACAGAGAGGTCAATGACGGGACGCCACTTGCCGCCCGGCTTGGGCACCACGAAGAGCCTGCTGTAGAATGCTGGGAAGTTGTGTCGCGCAACCACCTCCGAAAGAAGGGGCAGCTACCTCGCTGCGCAGGGCGTCAGCTCTGAGCTGGTCCGTCGGTATCGCTGTCCACACGGGTGAGCGGCGCAGGGACTGAAAGGAGATCTGGAGTCCCTCGGAGACAGTGGAGAGGATCCATGGGTCGTCCGGCAGGAGCAACTGCCACACATCGCTGTGGGAGGCAAGCCACCTGCCGGCCGGAGACCCAGGAACGGTCAGTGGGGGCTGAGGCAGGAAGTCAGTGGGCTCTGCCCCGCCCATGGCGACGGGTGGGCCTGGGACCGGCGGGGGCGGGACCAGGAAGCGGGCGGGAGCGACCAAAGGCTGGGGGGGGGGGGGGGGGGGGGGGGGGGGGGGCAGACGATCACAGACCGTGAAAAAAGGTCGCGGGGCGGGTCTACTGGACCGCAGGATGTGACCAAAGGCCTTGCGGGCTGCCGGAAAGCTGGCGGGGGTGGGTCAGGAGGGCCACACGTCCTTGTTCTCGTCCTTGATTGTCTGCCAAGTAGGGCCGAAAAGGAGAGAACCACCCAGCAGAGCCTGTCGAAGCTGCTTCTTCACGTCAGCCGGGAGGGCACAGTCGCGTAGGAGGGCATCCCGATGCATCAAGTCGCAATTGGCGGCGGCAGCCATGGTGTTGATGGCGTTGTGGTATGCCGCGCGTTTGGCAGAGACGGCCAGAGCCAAAAGATCCCCAAGAGCGGCGAGAGGGATGGTTGCCAGGCCTCCTCGACACGTCGAACCAAGGCTCGAGTGGCTAGGTCGAGAAACCCCCGACGAGGCGAGGGCATTACGTATCAGGGAAGCTGTCCTGTCATCACCAGTGGAGGGCAGCCTAAGTCGGGAGGAACCTACCAGGGCGAGCACCAGCAGATCCACCGCCGGAAAAGGGCAGTTAGTTAGTTATTTGGGTTTAACGCCAGGCAGGCAAATAAGGCCATCTCACGACGGGAAGGGTAAAAATCTGGTCAGCCAGACTAAAAGAAAGGTCTTAAGACATGATGTAAATATACCTTAAAAATATATCAGGCTAAAATGTCGCACAGGTCTTTAAAGAAAATGTCGAAAGACTCTCAAAAAGGTCAAAATAATAGAAATATCATAGTCTATAAACGCTCAAATCTTATTAAAAATATGGCACTCCCTCAGAAAACTGAAGATCTTGTCCGGGGGCACATCCCGGAACAAAACCTTCAAGGGGATGTATTGCCCAGCAAAATGCTCCGATTTACGAATTTTAAAAAAATTTCATGATTTTGAGATAGAGGCATTTTCATCACTTTTATTCAATTTTCTTTCACTTATCATGCTTCATTTCACTCAAAAAGTAATGTTTATTGAAATAAAACACATTTTCTGCACCTACCCTGTCTATTTTGGGCTGTAACAAATTTTGTTTGTTAGAAAATTCGTCATTTTCGATCGTTCGATACAGACCGACCGCTTCGCTAAATGCTGGAAAGTTTGGTATGGTTGGAATCAGCATTCTCTCCCCTTTCCATCCCATAATATGATCAGCGGTCTTCGGGAATCATCGGAACACATTCTTGCATTTTCCGAACCCACCGAGAGGCCGATTATCACCATATAAGGATAACGACGTCATTGGTTTCTAAAAATAGTAACATTACCACACCATTCTGAATACTGATTGGCTGAGTTACAAACTGTTCTTACTTCCGGTGACGCTTCGACTTTGTTTATAACGCGTGCTCGATCGTGTTTTTTAGCCAATTTTCTCGCTTTTAGAAGTAAAATGACGAAACCAAGGCCAGCAGCCTCGAAAAGAAAGGGGTATAAGTCGAAGGCTAAAGCAAAACAGTTGACGGAAGCCCGTTTATCGAAGCAGACGCGGAAACGCAAGATCGGCGACGGACAGGAGACGACCGAAAACAAAACGAAAGCACATGATATCGTGGGTGTTGCTTCATGTAGCCACTTAGAACCGGGGTCTCCATGGTCCTCCGACCTTTTAGGCTCTAGTGCCAAGAAGTTCAGGGTGTTTCACGGAAAGATTTCTGAGAATGGTGACGGAGACAACAGCTGTGACATCAGAAGTAATGTGCCTCCTACAGTGCCACACCTCTTCCAACAACAATCTGCGACCTGAACCAAGTTGCAAATTTATTTGCAGCTTGTGCTTGTCCTGAATGTGGATCGCCATCCGTGCAACTTGTATGTAATGATGAGAAGAAGATGGGGATGGCAGTATTCCTGCGAGTGTTGTGCACAAACTGTGAAGCTGTTATTGCAGCTGGCTATACATCAGCTACACTATATAATGAGTAAATACTGTCAGGCATGTGAGACCACAGGCAAAAGAATGAGACAGTGTGGTGAGAATGCCTACCAGGTGTGGATGGAGAGCCACAGACCAGACTGCCAGAAGAATTTTAATGGTTCTTCTGGCATGATGGAGGTGGAGGGGGCCAAGACGCAGTGGCTGCGTTCGGCGAAGAAACACAAGCTCCGTTACACAATTCTGCTGTCTGACGGGGACTGTAAAACTTTCAATGTCTATTATGAACTAGAAAATTAAGCCTTATGGAGATGAGGTGGAGATTACCTCCAAAGGAAGAGTGTATTAATCATGTCTCCAAAAGACTGGGCACTGCACTTACAAATCTTGTCGCAGACAGGAAGAAACGGGGCGTCACACTTGGGGGTAGGGGCGAGGGCAGGCTGACTCAAAATACAATGAAGAAACTCTAGGCATATTACACCAAGGCTATCAAGAGCAGCACTACTGTAGAGGCCATGTCAGATGCAGTGTGGGCTTCATTTCTCCACTGTACTTCTACAGATACTGATCCTCATCATGCTCGCTGCCCAAAGGGATGAGACTCCTGGTGTTTCTTCAACCATGCTCAGGCTCGTGAAAATCCTCCCCCATGACACTAGGGAAATATTACAACACCTATTAACAGACAGGTGGCAAAATAGCTTGTTCCTGTGTACAGGAAACTTGCTGACCCTGCTCTGCTGAGGAGATGGCTAAGGGGCAAGACCCAGAATACAAATGAGTCCCTGCATGGAGTCATCTGGAGTCCGTGTCAAAAAAACACCTTCGCCTCCTGTGACAAGGTTGAGACAGCCACACTGGTGTATGTTGGAGAATTCAACATGGGCTCCACAGCTAGCCAGAATTTCATGACTGCCCAAGGTCTGTATGTTGGAGAAAACACCAAAAGGCTTGGCAAACAGAAGGACAGGGTCAGGGAATTCAACAGCAGGCGGAAACTGAAACTGAAGCAACAGCATCGCAGAAAGAAGGTTCGGCAGGCCAAGGAACAGGAGAGAAAAAAGCATAATGGAAGAAGAGGGTGGTCCTGTTTATGCTGCTGGTGCATTCTGAGGTACATCAATAACTAAATTTTTCAATCAGCAGCTGTGCACAGATGATTCTTCTTCTCATCACTTTAAGTGCAGGGGACCAAAGTTTCAAACGCGATTTTCTAAGTTTTCCATATTGTGCGGTTTACTGCATCCATAACTTCTCTAATAATTGTCATAAACACATGAAATTTGGCATGCATGTAGCTGAAAACATTAATAACAACTTTACAGAAGCTTTTTATGGTATCTACAAATGAAAAATAGTTAGTGCCATGTGAATATCATAAATGTTTGGAATTTCGTTCACGACAAATGTTCAGTTTGTGATGCCCTATAACATTTTTAATAATAAAGATATGAAAAAATCCCTCTGAAAAGTTGTAGTTCTTATCATCAAAAACACAACAAAATTTGTTCTGGGTCAATAGCTCTCTTCTGAAGGATTTTACGGAGGAACAAAAATATGTTGTTTATTTTCAATATGGCCGCCGTTGCCCTTGGCAACCAGCATGAAATTTTTCAAAATGTGTCTTAAACATCTTTTTAGACACCTAACTAAATGAAAAACACCAAAATGTTTATTTGTGATTGCTAACAAAGAAGGGCATTCTTGGTGGGCACTATTTCACCTCAAGGAGTCTGCCGTGAAATGTTTATACCTTGTGTCGATTAGATCAGCACAAGACAACAAAAAGTGTGGAACAGAGTACTGCTCGTCGCAGGCATAACACCATGGACGCTCCTCCTGTTTAAGTAAATAAGAGTGCGTAACAGGTGTGGCCGATGTGGAGCCGAGCAAGGACAGCCTCCTCACGGCGGCTGCCGCAGCGATAAGGTAGACCGTCGGACAACTTAGGAAGGGCTTCATGCAGCTTGTTAGCTTCCTCTTTGTCCCACTCGGACTGCCACTCACAGGCTATGTACGCACTAGCCACATGTCTAAAATCACTATAAACAGTCTTTGTGTCAGGGACAGGGTCATTGCGGGCATCGTTGGCAGCAGAATCTGCGATCCTGTTGCCTTCGATGCCCATATGCCCTGGCACCCAAATAGAAATGATGTCATAATATTCCTTCATCAAATCCGCGTGGAGCTCTCTGACCTGCACCAGCAGTGGGTGGTCATTTCCCGTGCCCTGAAGGGCCTGCAGGGCAGAAAGAGAGTCAGACAGAATCAGGAAGTTCCTTTCTCTAGATCGATAAGCGTGCCTGAGTGCTAGCAGAACCGCCTGCAGTTCCGCACTAAATACAGATGAGTGGTCTGGGAGGCGGTGCTTAAATGGGCGTCTAGGATGGCGAGAGGACACTGCGGCTGGCGAGAGGACACTGCGGCCGCAGCCACTCTCCCATCCTCAGACTTTGACCCATCGGTATAGATACGACAATAGCCAGGAAAAATTGAAAGCAGTTCATTGAGGCTCTGTTGGTATATGGCTGGTTGAGTAGAGTCTTTCTTGTGGGCAGTCAAGTCCAGCAAGATGTCAGGAACTGGTAAGAGCCAAGGTGGAGTGATGTGTTGCAGGGATTCCGAAACTCTGTCCAGGTCCAATCCGGCCGCCTGCAGATGAGGTCGGACACGGAAAGAAAGTGGACGGACAGCTCCCGGATGGGTATCGTAAATCTCTGCAAACGATGGTTTAAAAACACAATCATAGGCAGGATTGTCTGGATGGGCCTTCAGTTTCAGAACGTAGCTGAGCACGAGGCGGATGCGGCGTACCTTGAGAGAAGGCTCCCCTGCCTCGGCATACAGACTAGGAACTGGAGACGTCCTGAAGGCCCCAAGACATATCCGCAGACCCTGATGGTGAATTGTGTTCAGACGCTGTAGCACAGATTTGGAAGCTGAGCCATACACCACAGAGCCGTAATCCAGTTTGGACCGAACAAGGGCCCGGTACAGACGAAGTAAGACAGTACGGTCCGCACCCCAGCCAGTACGACCGACGACACGAAGAATGTCGAGAGCCTTCTGACAAGAGGTTCTAAGGTAATTAATATGGTTGCGGAAGGTAAGTCTTTTGTCAAAGATGACCCCCAGAAACTTTGCCTCCTCGGCCACCTTAATTGGCACTCCAGCAATGCTCAGGCTAGGTTCTGGAAAAAATTTTGTCTGGTTAGTAAAATGCACACAGACAGTTTTGGAGGGCGAGAACTTGAATCCATTGAGAGACACCCACCGCTGTATGCGATCAACGCACAGCTGCAAGCGCCTCTCAAGGGACGCAAGTCCTCGACCATGTGCGCACAAAGCAAAGTTGTCAACAAACAAAGAGCATTCAGAATCATCCTTGACGGCCTTTACAATGTTATTAATTTTAATACTAAATAAAACAGGAGATAGAATGCTGCCCTGTGGGACACCCATCTCCTGTTCAAAGGAGTCGGAGAGGGTGGAGCCCACACGGACATGGAACGACCGGTTAGTCAAAAAATTGTGAATAAAAACGGGCAGGTGCCCTTTAAAACCCATGTCCAACAAGTCAGACATTATGCCATACTTCCAGGTAGTGTCATATGCCTTCTCAAGATCGAAGAAAATTGCATTGACATGCTGCTTGTTGACAAAAGCATCTCGAATAAATGATTCAAAGCGGACTAAATGGTCAGTTGTACTACGGAAGTGTCAGAAACCGCACTGGAGGTCTGTGAGGAGACCCTGTGACTCAAGATGCCACACCAGGCGGGCGTTGACCAGGCGCTCCATTGTTTTACATAAACATGATGTCAAAGTGATAGGCCGGTAGTTGCCCGGGTCGGAAGGATCCTTACCGGCTTGGGGATCGGTACAACCACAACCTTGCGCCAGACGGCGGAAAATGACCAGTTCTCCAGATATGGTTAAAGGCCTTGAGAAGTACAAGGAGTGACCTCTCAGGCAGATGCGTTAGGAATTGATAGTGGATGGTATCTAGGCCAGCAGCAGAGTCATTACATTTCTGCAAGGCTTGCTGCAATTCTGATAATGTAAAAGGGGCATTACAGCCCTGAAAATGGCGAGTAATTTACTCGCCATGGCGAGTGAATTTTTTATTTGGCGAGTAAAAAAAAATACTCACTCGCCAAATGCGAGTGCGCTCGTGCGTTTTCCAATCCAACGGCTAACCGCCAGCCGAACATCAGGTACGCCGGCGCTTGACCTGACCACACCGCGAGTCGCCTACATCACTTTGCGGCAGCAGCCGAACACGTCACTCGAACTGTGCGTACCATAACAGTGGTCGGTGACAGTCGTTCTATTTTTAGTGACGAAATTGGTTCGTTTAGCGGCTCGCTCAGTCGCGGCTGCGTTCAGAATCGACCCGACGCCGGCGTCGGTGCGAGTGTAACAGGGCGGGCAAACTGTTAGTTTATGTGTAGGTCAGCATGTTATTACAAAGTGCGCGCTACATGTTGAACGCGTTACTTGCTGTGACGTCACCGTACATACTATTATGGGATACGGCATTGTGCGTTTCGCTTTCGATCTAGAACGAAGTTGTAGATGGCGGAGAAAAAACAAAGGAAGAGCTGGAATGCTTCCGATTCTTTAATCCGGCACCGTCTGATCTTGATAATCGCTAAGAAGAAAGTTGCACTTCGACATCGCCATCTCCATCGACAAGCGACAGTACCAGAAATGCTACCCCTGGGCCGTGTGTGGCACCGCCGCTACGACACAGTTTTCAGAGTCCATGGCTGTGCTGAGTGTATTTCCATGGCTAAAGCTCGACGGCACTCGAATGGCATGCGCAATGTGCACTGAGGCAAACTCAAAAAGCAAGTCCAGAAATTTGAACAGAAATAGGTTTGTCAGTTTTTTTAAAAATTGTGGTCGATCCATCTTCTGGTACACAGTTATTAGGCAAACATTGGAGAAACACGTCTCAGTTCTGAGTGGTTAAACGGGTTGAAACTAACACAGAGTTTAGACAAGTCACACTTCGGTTGTCAATCTGCCGCGTTCAGCAGAAAACGCTATATTCTCTGTTACAATACATTATCAAACGATCATACAAATAAATAAATAGAGATCTTTTTTTCTGTGTGTGAGAGAGCTAGGGAGACAGGCTTTTGCGCGATAGCTCACCAGTTAAAGAATCAGATCATGGAAAGGACACACACACACACTGTCACAACACATTTAAAGAGGAGAGAGCGAAATGAGATAATTTTAATGATTGATTGATTGTACATTGTTTATCGTCCCGACAGCAACAAGGCTTTCTCAGGACGTGCCTGCACTGCTTGTGAAAGAAAAAAAGAAACAGAATATTGAATGTATGTCGCAGCCGGTCCAATACGTTAAATAAACCTACGCCATGGGGCCTAAATAAAGCTAAGACCATTTAGCAACACACATCCAATATCAAGAGCTACAGGCAGTGCAGACAGTTGGGAGAGTTTTAAAAAGAGAAATACAGGTGAATGGACCAAGGGTAGACAGAAACACATGCGCCAGAAAAAACACACCCTGTCTGTGGGGCTGACCAGGGTGACCCTGGGAACTAAAATGTAGTTAATCCCACCCAAGTCTCCCAGGGCAGACCTGGGTGTGGATAATTTATTTTAAGGAACATACAGATGATGCAGTTTTTCTTAAATAAATCTGCGGACCCTCTATAATGCTAGTCTGGGGGTCTGTATACCCTCTAAAATTTATACCTGGGGGTCTACAGACCCTTTAACCTGTTGTGCAAACAGAAGCTCAGCTCTACTTACAAAAAATAAATAAATAAAAAATCCCACCACAGTTCACATGGGGATTTTGTCAGTTATTTCTCCACTTGATACTATCAAAAGCCTGAAGTCAGGACATAAACATTAACTTGGTTATGATTGTCTGTTAAAATATTTGTTTTCAATGCCTCTAGGCAGAAAACACTCTCTAACATTGGGCGTCAAACACTTGTGGTACATTATATTGTTGAGTTGGGGGGCTATTTTCAGTAGTAAAATTTTCAGTTTTGGCTAGTAACATTTTCAGTTTGGCTAGTAAAACTTGCAAGTCACTAGCCAAAGGCTGGTGGGCAAAATTTTAGACTTTCAGGGCTGCATTATAGTCTTCTGAGTTATCGGAATTAAAATCACAAATACGAGACTCTCGCTTCTCCTTCTCTCTCTGGAAGAAGGGTGAATAATGAACTGTTTGAGCCACCGCCTTCTATCACACTGTTGAATGCAGGGGAATACTGGCGTAAAGCACCTAGTCAGCATCAGAGGCTATAGCATGGTGCTCCGTATAACAACCCGCATGTCAACAGGGTAGGGCTCGACGTGACAAGAGCCGATTGACTAGGCCAGTACGACTAGCCTCCCGTTTAGGCAGAAGTCAAGGCCAAAGTGGAGTGTTTCAGCCACCAGGATCCTCTTCTCCCCCGACACGGGTCTCCAAGCACGGCAAACACTTGGGATCCAAAGGACCAAAAGCTCACGCGTATTTTTAAGGACCAATCCAACATGGTAGGACCTGGGTAAGCACAGCTCCTTAAAAACCGGACCAGTGAAAAAGACTGAACAACATATCTGCTGACATCAAGTCCTAATCCTGGACAAAGATGGCACCCCTCTGCTAGCCCACTCAGTCAGGGACTGAGGAGACTACCCACCCACGCTACGTGGAGGCCGGTGCCCAGTGGGCCGGAAAAGGGCAGGAGAAGGATTGCGAGTGACCGACGTACAACCGCTGGCGGAAGGCGATGTCCAAGTCTGCGGGCCAATTGGAGTCGGTGAAGAAACCCCCGTCGCCCAATGCGCCCTGCAGCAGATGCGCAGAAAAGGCATCGCACAGGTCGCGGAAAACAGGAGGCCGGGGGAGAGACTTGAAACATTTCGCCAGATGCTCCGCATCCACGAAGGCCGACGTTCTCTTCTTGAGTGGCGGGGAAGGCGGGCAATCCTGAGGGGAAAGGCATGCGGCGATAAGGCGCGCCACCTCATCCAAGGCTCGTAGCGTCTCCATCCTAGGGCCCGCGACAGCCGGTAGCGATGAGGAGTCCTCCCGTGAAGACGAGTGACTGGGATCCGCCGCACTGTCATCTCCAAGGAGCACCGAAACGGAATCCTCCAGGGCCAGACTGAGGGAGTCGTCATTGTGAGGAGGCGCGGGGGAGCGGCGAAGGTGCAACTCCACAGTACAATGGAGGGCGGAGGGGTCAAGAGCAGCATCCCGCCGAGAAGCTGAAGCGCAGGGGGGTGGGGTGGGTGTGGGTGTTCTCCCCCCCCCCGGGAGCAACTTCGGGAGGAACGATCCCGCGGGGGCCTGCGCGAAGAAGCTGAACTGCGACGCGAGGACCAGCGACTCCACGAGGACCGGCAACTCTGTGGTGAGCGACTGCGTCTAGGGGAACAAGGTCGCCTGGAGGAGGAAAGGTGTCGAGAATGGCGCCAGTCGGGAGAAGGCGAGCCGAGTAGCTGTGCAAAGAGCTAGGCAGGCGGACTGAGGAATCAGCGTCTGTCGTGTTGGCAGATTTTGAGCGATGGCCACGAGGGTCTATCCGAGCAAGTGAAATCCTGTCTCGTGAGCGCAAACAGGTCCGAGGTCCGATGGTCCGTGCATGACTACTAGCCCCAAGTACCCCTCCCGCAATAAGGGGTAGAGAGGGCGGTTTATCTCTCGGAGGGCAAGACTCATCAACAGCACCTGACGAATGGCACCCTATATGTCCAGAGTCCTTTCCCGGTACTTCACCATGGTCCGCGGGCCAGAAGGCTTACGTGCATGCAAACGGCTCTCTTTCCGACTCGATGTATGGGACGGACCTACAGCAAATGCCACGCCGCTCCCTGGACCGGCACAGTCAGGTAGGCGGGCTGTGCATGTGCTCTGTGGAACAGGCTCAAACGTTTGACTCACATCGCTCCCCAAGCTGGCGTGCCGTCTGTCTGAAGTCAAAGTTTCAGCGCCGACCTTCGCAGCTGGCACCGACGAATCTTTGTCCCCTTCCGGTGGAACACGTCCCGACGCATGCATGGAGGCAGGGGGAGCGTTAGAGGAAGCCTGTTCCCGGGCTGGTGTCGGCCGTTCGCGTCGGTAAAACCTCCACAGCTGCGACCACCTCTCTTCCTGCCAGGGGGTGCAGACCACGCACGGGTGAGTGGAGGCACAGCCGGAGCAGGGTAGGCACACTGCATGCTGGTCGCTCGGCCACTGAATCTCGCCACATCGCATACAGGAGTGTACTTGCCAACTCGTCATGACGGATAGCCAAGATACCATGGAATCGCAGAGGGAAGGCCCTCAGCAGCCAACGGTAGAGGCCCACAAACGAAGGCGCCCAGCACGCACGGAGAGCACGCGGGAGGGAAGTCCACTGAGGCCAGCAAGTCGACGAAAACCCAGGAAGGAGTCTCGACATCCACCAGTTTTCCGTCGGCACTGAAGACGTCAGCTCGAGAAGTCAGCTCAAGATAAGGTCTCCCTTTGGCACACGAGCTAGTCCAAGCACAGGGTGTCGACGAAGGTACAGAAGACCTTGTCGCCCCGTACACAGTCCACTACACGGCACGTACACAACCTTCCAAGTCTAGCTAAGAAACTAAACTGGCGAGCATACGTTGGACGCGTGACCGGATGGGGATGGAAGGGAGGCTACTCGGGTTACTGCCTAGGCTATGGCGCCCCTCGCTTTACAACACTACCATATACGTACACAACAATTTTTGGCTAAAATTAGTCTAGCTAAGTCACGGTTCCTAACAGTAATGTCATCAGTAGTGTGTTTTGAGGAAACGAACAGATATGCGATATCTATTGGTCTTCAATACAGTAATGATTAAATGTTTGGCCATTCATTCAAGAACAGCTCAATTGATCAATTCCAAAATGAAGTTTCAAATTCACCTAATAACACAGCATGTCCAGAATTTTCCAGTTAAACCAAAGGTCTATCATATTTAATTAATTTTACAACTACTTACCAGTTTGCGCTGAGCCTCTTCAATTTTGCGGTTGTTTTCCTCCATAATGGCCTCAAGGTCTTCGCGCTTTTTACGCTCCTCCTCCTGTAGAAAAACAAAAGGGAGGTAACAAAAGGCAACAATCCGCCTGCCAGTAAGCAAGAAGCGCTGACATGGTTTGTGCATTAATGATGATACCAACAGCAGCTGATGTCTATACACATGCGTAAAGTAATGCTCATAGATGCAATGACTCTCAAACCACCAGCATAAAGCAAGCAGATTCACAAGTCAAAGAATAGTGTAACATAACCTAATCTTTATTCTCAGTTTCAAGAACCTGAACATTTCTAGTTTAACAAAATACTTGTAACATTAACGAAGTAGACTACAAAACTAGTCAAACAACAGCTAACTGTTATCAAGTTTATGGTTCAAGTTAGCCCATAGAAATTTAGCATATATAATAATGTTTATTACAATTAACAAATTAAATTTGTATTTCAAAATGTCACATCAACTGAAAACTATGCATATAAGTTCTAAAATAGAGCTGATTAATAACAATATGACCACACAATATGCGCATTAAGCATCTCAACACACAAGTTTAACACTGACACACCGACTCACAAAACACCTGCAAAAGCTGTCATGGTAATCATTATGACAACACATCAATCAAAACTGCTCTGCATTCTCAACGCAAAGGAGAAGAAAATAAAACCAAGAGGATCCTGCAAAAATGAACGAATTAGACATGTATGGATAAACAAGGGGATCAATGAGAAATTCTGTCTACATACAAGAATATGAGCATGTGTCAAAAAAACATTACTATACCTCAGATGACATCGTGTGTTTTACATACCGTTACTGCCACTCATGTTAACATGGGCCCTTCCACAGCTCTCCCGCTGAAAATGTTTTTTACTTGGCTTTTTCGCTTCCAGGTACAAGCGCGCTCATGGCACACATACACACACACGCACACAACGCCACACCGACGGACAAACACCACCCACGTCCCCTGCCTTCTACAAGGTTTCTCCCTCAGGTTCCACCCAAATGTGTGTGTGGATTGTCACCTATTCACAATCTAGCCCTCTGAGATGATCAGCATCTTGCCTAATCATCCCTTTCTTGGCAACGTCAGAACTGTGTTGACAAGAGCTCTCCTCAGAAGTTGTTTCCGAGATAGAAAGGAGTTAAAACAAAAGAAAAGACACAGTATACATTAAGAAAGAGGGTACTTGCTGTTTGCTTCACTGCACATAATCCTGCCCACCTGAGCAAGCTTTCTTCTACCCTGAGGGCAAACCCTACAACAAACTCGCAGTGGAAGAAAAATGTGAAACGAAAAAATCAGGTTGCACCTTCAGGGATGTGGATGGTTTGGCTATCTCATAAAATAGTTCCCTTTCTATTTAGTTGGCATAATGCTGAAAACAAAAATACATTTCAAGAAAACAAAGATGATGGAATAGAGGAGGGGGGACAACTGCCGGCATCAACTATCAACCCTATCCCCACACCTTTCGTCACTTTGAGATCATGCAATTTCATACCCCCCAAAAAAAAATTCACCTATCTCTTTTTTTTATCTAAGCAAAATTTTATTTTGCAAACTGCTCTTACAAAGACACTGCCTCACAAAAAAAAAACAAAAAAACACCAGTGACTGTTAAGTTACACACCCATTCTCTTTGGGAGCTACAATGGCTAAAATGCTATTGGAACATGAATTTTGCACAATCAGTGTAATTATAATAAATGCCACGCACATTTATGGTAATTATTAATTTATACATTTTAAAGTTACTTATAGCACCATCTTTCCATTATCTTCACATAAATATAGCCCACAATACTACTTCCACCCATGTCTTAGCTGGATCCTAAGTAAAGGTTTAGAAAAATGATCCACGTATGTATCAATGTATGTAAAGTATTTTGACAATTAAATGCTACAGGACCCCAAAAGACCCCTTACATACAATCTTCTGCAGATTTATGCACATCCTTATTACTCCGAAAATGATCATGACAACAACAAAAAAATCAATACTATTTAGTACAAAATATAAAGGCAATACCGCAGTCTTTTTACATTTTATTTTTATTTAGGGAAACACTTTTCAAGCTTTTTTTTTAAAAGGGCAGTTTATGAACTTAAACGGGTCCAAAAATCAGCCTCTAAATCTGCTTATATCTGCCATACTCCCATAATCATACACCTTGCTCATAGTTTAATCCCAGTCCTTGCTTGAAGTTTTGTGGAAGAAAAAAACAGAGGGGAAAAGCAACATGCCAGCGTGTCCCCCAGTACGCGGGAGTGAGTGAGTTTACCTCCTTCTTTATCTGAGCTTCGAGCTCGGCCTGCCGCTGCGACTCGAGTTCGTTGAGCATCTGAAGCTCCATGATTTTCTTGGCCTCCTCCACGCGACGTAGCACCTCTGTTTCAATCTCATCTTTCCGCTTCTCTAGTTCTTCCTCTACACGTTTAGCCACCAGCTCCTCCACGCGACGAGCCACCTCTTCTTCTATCAGTTTCTCTTCTAGCTCTTTCTGTCGCCTGTAGGAAACAATAAAGTAAATGTATCAATATTAATGCAATTTGTATGTGTCACCCCAACCCACCCTGCACTACCACGCTCAATGTCATCCCCACAGGAGAGGGGCAGGGTGATGCATACAAATAAACATTGTAACAGACAAAGTTCCGTGACAATAGGTCATGACAAGTGAAATACATGTACATGTACTTAACTTCACTAGAACTCCCAGCAGCAACTGATCTGTTTCAGTACATGTCCACCTTCTGCACAGCTGACTAATATTAGGTACTGGCAGGTCAAAATTCCAATATAACATAAGCAATAAAGTATTTACATATTATTATAGAGGACAACAAACGGAACACAACACAACAAAAATTATCTTTCTATGTTTAATGGTTCAAAAGTTATGGGCAAAAATCTATGGCAAATATTCCGCAGTTTTTACCCAAAATCGGTCGAAAGAAAGATTTTGCCCAGTTCAGGCCAGCCTAACACAAAAGATATTAAACACAGACATCCCAGAATTACAGAAATGTATCTCTATATAATATAGAAGAAGCCCAATTTTTTTCAGGTGCATAAGCCTGTAACTTTTGCAACACTGCTGCCCTTAAAAAAGCTGAAAAGTGTGTTTTCCAAGGCGGTCAAATGGCCCTCCGAGCGTAAAAACTTCAAAATAGCATATCTCGGTCATTTCTTGTCCATTTTTTAAAATTCAAACTGTGTTTTGCTAAGTTTTTGAAGCTCTTTCAAGTAAGTAAAAGAAAGCAATAATTGAAAACCATCTTATTTTTACCCCCCACCACGTAAATATCAGCTGCCCCGCCCCCCCCCCCCCCCCCCCCCCCCAAACATACTGGCAAACACATGACTGTGGAGTTGCTTTCTGCAAACCATTCATTATTAAGCCAATCTCTCCACATCATAAGCAGTACTGCTGTTTGTATGCAGTGTGCCTTGCTGTGACATTCTGCATGCTGTCCAGGGTGACGCTTCTCCCCAATCTCTCCACATCATAAGCAGTACTGCTGTTTGTATGCAGTGTGCCTTGCTGTGACATTCTGCATGCTGTCCAGGGTGACGCTTCTCCCCGACAAACTCCTGTCTGCCTCCATGATTTCTTATGTCTCATCTTCAAGAGGTGTACCTGGAGCAATAGTTTGTTGTTCACTGATGCCTCATTGTTCTTCCTTCTTCCTTTACCAGTCTGGGTAAACACTCTCCCCAAATCTAAGAATACTGGAGAACTTTCTGCAATTGGAAACACAGTATCCACTTAACAATTGATACAGGATCCACTTAACAATTGATGCAACAACACCTAGACAGTTAACAATGATGAGACTGAGAGACAGAGCGAAGGGAAGGGTAATATTTCACCATATTTGCTTATTTGGTCTTTACAAACGTCTGAGGGGGCTATCTCAAGCAGTAGCTGCCACAAGAAACGAATAACGCGAAAGCGAAACAACTTTTCTAGCAGACGACGGTCCCACTTCCGGTCTAGATTCCCATTCGACACATCGTTTGCGATCGCTACTTTACCCGTTTTAAGAACACCATATACCCATGGAATTTATTGAACATGTATAGAAAACCCCATTTTATTACCTACATTCGTATTTTGTCTCTTGATGTAAACATACGCCTGCAGTTGTGACCGATCTCTCACACACCGCACGTAGTCGTTGCTTCGAACAAACCCGACTACGGCCGGTGTGGAAATATGCACATTACAGCAGATTATCGCACAAACTTTACCCAAATCTTAGGTTAAGTAACAAATAACACATTGTAGAACCATTATCAAGCAAACAAAAACACATTTCTTACCTAGATCATGCTGGAGATTGCTCAAAACCGTCGCGTGTTCGTCGCACGCCATGGCTGCCATTGTGAATAACACGAAGGCGTAACGGCCAATGAGAGGACTCGGTTTATGACAAAGCTACTCTTCCCCGTTCAAGCTATCGTGTTTCTGATTGGCCCAAATTAAAGAGAAAAGCATGGGCTTTCCAACAAGTATAGCCTTCTAGGGGTTATTTTTTTGAAAATCATACTGAAAATTGCATTTATTTTTTTCAAATAATCCATTATTGGGCTAAATTTAAACAAATATTAGACTTCTTTATATCAATGTGTAGGTCTGAACTCGGTCAATAGCCTTCTGCTATTTTTAGATGTGTAGCTTGCATGGGGAAGAGTAGCAAGTCGTTTTCCCGAGGGGGTTGCTTGCGGGTTCGCGCGGTACAGTTGCCAACGCGGCGCGTGCAGGCTTGAGGGTGCGTTTTAAAAAAAATAAAAATAAAAAAATAATCGCTGAAAATCATCAGTTGCACTCCCAATAAAAAGAAAGATACTTTTGAAAAGAGAAATAGCTCAACTTTATTGAGGTATGCATTTGACTGCAGTATGTGAGCATTTTGTTAGTACAATCGCTGTTTCAAAGATGAGAAAAATTCGTGATGCGTCACCGCTGCGGCCAGTTAGCGGCAAGCCCTGCCAGTACCTACTAATATCATATATTGGTAATTCTAAAAATGTCTTCAATTTCCCCACTTCTAGTAAAACACCAGAAGCCAGCTGCATCAGTGAGCCTAGTCCCGTGCCAGCAACTAAGCAAGGTGCTCCACCTGGCACCATAGCAGAGCACCCTTGCTAAGTGGATGACAGAACTAAGTTCACTCATGCAACCAACCCCATGGGTGCAAGTGGACCAATCCTGAAATCTACTCTGTCTCCTGTGTGTGTGTGCGTGTGGGGGGTGTCACTCACAACAAAAATGGCAAAGCCCTTAAGGCACAGAGGCATCAACAATCCAGTTCTAATGTAAGTAAAGGGCTGGCATATATATATATATATATATATATATATATATATATATATATATATATATATATATATATATATATATATATATATATACAAGCCATGAACAAGCCTGCAGACGTCGTGGGCAACTCCTATAAAATCTTCGTTCGCGAAGTCAAGCCAAGAGATATTATATATACCTGCGATGTTTTCTCAAAATGTCTGCATTTTTTCTAAAAACATTTTTGTCAATCTCCAATGACCCTTGATCTTTACGAGTACCGTAGTGAACCAAAATAGTATGCACAGAAAGGTCTTATCAGCCACCTTTCTGCCAAATTTGGTTGAGAAGTTTTGCAAGTGCTGATAAAAGCTAAAAAGTAAAATTCTACTTTTTTCACATCATTTACCAATTTTCACCCTTGACCTTTAGCATTTATACAAAGGTCTTACCATAAGGTGTGGGTTTGAAGTTGTAAAAAGTTTTCGAAGACTTTTTGTGTCAAGAATGAAGAAATAATTATTTGTGACCTAGATTTCTTGATCCTTCTCAGGGGTCATTAGTACTTAGAAAGTCTTACCACAGACTTGCCTACCTGAAAAAACTGTTGTCAGTACTCCTGGCAGTTAAAAACCATATTATGGCAGTTTTGACAATATTTATTTGTAAACCGGTAAAGATACTACTACTGCTACTATGCATTTTGCTATAAAAGGAGATGTATTTTTACAACATGCCAGCCATAAATGAGAAAATAATCATTTTCATGATATACTTTCATTTAATTCAATTGCGTTTATATGTAGGGTTACTTTGTGGTTTTTTTTTTTTCCTCTTTTCTTTGATTTTTGCCTTTTTTTTTTTTTTTTTGTTAATATAATTAGAATGACACTTGCCGACTTGGTCACTTTACTGAAGATCGTTTGGTTTTTTTTATAAACAGTCGATTCATGGTGAATAAAATGCTGCGTAAACCAACCTTGTGCAGTCTGACCTGCATCGATGCAGAACCTTTGGCAGCATTTTCAATCTTGGCATGGGCTTTGGAGGAAATATGTCTCTCACAATCTTTTCGAACACCATGTGCCACCGTGAAATCTGTTTGGCACAATATGCATCTCGCAAAATCCTGATCTTTTGACGATACAGTCAAATAAGGCCACTTTTCATTGTATGCTTTCAAAAAGCTGTGCTTTCAAGCAACTTGCTTGGCAGTTCGTCAGAAGAATGATCAACATCACAGCTTCGTTTCATTTTTGGCTACTATGAACAACTATCGGATTCTATTCATTCTCACTGGTGTAAATCAAATGGCATCGAAAGCTAAACTATCCCAGGGAAGCAGTCACTTTCATAGCGCACCCCCCCCCCCCACCCTCTCCCCAATCTATTTTTTGTGCTTTGACTAAATAGATCACTGGTCGATCATGCACAATTCTCTCCCCTGACAGTGCTTTTAACTACTTTACTTTGTAATCTTCCTAAAATATTAGCACTGGCAGTCTCCTTTTTCTTTTCATTTATTACTACAATATCGACTGCAACCCCTTCTCCCCCTTTTAGTAGGTTCTCTCTTAGGGTGCATGGAAATTTATCTCTAAGTGGAGGTATGGAATGTATGCTCAGGCAGACACCACAATAAAATGTCTTTATCCAAGGAAAGTAACAACAAAAACTAGCGTCTTTTAATAGGGGAAAAAAAAACCAAAATACAAAAACGTTGTGACCGTATTTTTAACCACCTGACCATATGATCGTATTCTCAGGCTAAAATCCGTATGAATACGGTCAACTACCGTATGGTAGGCAAGTCTGTTACCATCAGGCATCTTGTGTCTTTTTGTGTGTGACTGAGCATTTTTTTTTGTTGGTGTGTTCTTTTCATTCTTATTTTTCTTTGTATATATTCTGTTGCGTGAGTGTGTATGTTACTTGTTAGTAACTATATAGGTGTTGTAGGATGCAAGGTGTATGTATGTTAGTATGTCATTTGTACGGTGCCTAGAGCTTTTCTATCGAACGTATAGGCGCCTTAAAAATATACATTATTATTATCTCTGTAAATGTTGGGTCAAAATATGGCTATCTTGGACCTATTTCCTGATGCCCCGTGGCACTGACTTTTGTGAAATTGGTATGTTTAGAAAGGTCTTGCCACAAAGAATCCTTGGGCTATGTTTTAAAACTGTGGCTTGAAGTTGAATAGTCTCTGAGAAAATGCCAATGTTAAAGTTTACCAATACTATGGACATGCTGGACAGACAACCACTGGCCCAGTACATACTTGCTTTTGCTTTGCACGTGAGCGAATAAAATGACACCGACATTGTGAATAATCATTCCAGAGATGTGTGTCTTAATGAAAGAGATAACACTGCAAATTCACTTTTGCAATCACCTTAAAACAAAATAACAAGGAAAATTATTTCTCACGAATTCGTCAATTCGTTTTCTGGAATAATCATGCACATTCTACAACAGAGATCCTTCTGAAATCCTCTCTCCCTTGTCTGCACTTTAGTCCTTAAAGGCTTAACCCCCTTTTGCATGGAGGCTTGTTAAGTTCCTCCCTTTCAGAGTGTATTTATAAATCAGTCAATTAATTTCTTTATCACAAAAAATAAGGAGACTTTTGACCTTAAGTTTCTGTCTACGTCAATATGACTGTATAAAGTGTTAAAACAAATGCTTTTTTTTTTCTTTCAATTATGGCAACACAAGAATTACAACAATGTTCAGGCATGTTTATACTGGAATTGCTTTCTCATGGTAGTGATTTGACAAGTTCTCTGGGTAGTGTGACCAGCTCTCCCAGACTGTTATATGACTGTTATATAAAGGGTCTCTGGCCACGACAGCCGGCTGTCAAAATTGCTAACAGGATGCTGAATCAACCAACCGTAACAGGGTGATGAAAGCCTAAACATTCATGTTTGAAAAATTAGTATCCTGAGACAAAATGCAGTCACCCATCAAACAAAATGTTCTACAGATCGATATGAACTCCACATTTGGAGGTCACCAGCCAGCCCTGAAAGTCTAAAATTTTGCCCACCAGCCTTTGGCTAGTGACTTCCAAGTTTTACTAGCCAAACTGAAAATGTTACTAGCCAAAACTGAAAATTTTACTACTGAAAAAAAGTCCCCATGTGAACTGTGGTGGGATTTTTATTTATTTATTTTTTGTAAGTAGAGCTGGGCTTCTGTTTTCACAACAGGTTAAAGGGTCTGTAGACAGACCCCAGGTATAAATTTTATAGAGTACACAGACCCCCATCCTAGCATTATAGAGGGTCCGCAGATTTATTTAAGAAAAACTGCATCATCTGTATGTTCCTTAAAATAAATCAACTCATTTCGCTCTCTCTTTAAATGTGTTGTGACAGTGTGTGTGTGTGTGTGTGTCCTTTCCATGATACTGATTCTTTAACTGGTGAGCTATCGCGCAAAAGCCCGTCTCCCTCGCTCTCTCACACACAGAAAAACATATATCCATTTATTTGTATGATCGTTTGATAGTGTATTGTAACAAGAGAATATATAGCATTTTCTGCTGAATGCGGCAGATTGACAACCAAAGTGTGACTTGTCTAAACTCTGTGTGTGTGTGTGAACTGATGTTAAAAGTTTGTTTCAACCCGTTTAACCACTCAGAAAGACGTGTTTCTCCAATTTTTGCCTAATAACTGTGTACCAGAAGATGGATCGACCACGATTTAAAAAAACTGACAAACTTATTTCTGTTCAAATTTCTGGACTTGCTTTTTGAGTTTGCCTCAGTGCTCATTGCGCATGCCATTCGAGTGCCGTTGTGCTTTAGCCATGGAAATACACGTAGCACAGCCATGAACTCTGAAAACTGCATCGTAGCGGCAGTGCCACACACGACCCAGGGGTAGCATTTCTGGTAGTGTCACTTGAGATGGCGGTGTCTAAGTGCAACATTCTTCTTAGCGATTATCAAGATCAGATGGTGCCAGATTGAAGAATCAGAAGCATTCCAGCTTCCTTTGCTTTTTCTCCGCCATGTACAACTTCGTTCAAGATCGAAAGTGAAACGCACGATGCCGCATCCCATAATAGTATGTATGGTGACGTCACAGCAAGTAACGCGTTCAACATGTAGTGCGCACTTTGTAATAACATGCTGACACCACACATAAACTAACAGTTTGCCCGCCCCGTTACACTCGCACAGACCCCGGCGTCGGGTCAATTATGAACTCAGCCGCGATTGAGCAAGCGGTTAAATGAACCAATTCATTACTAAAAATAAAACGACTGTCACCGACCACTTATGGTACGCACAGTTCGAGTGACGTGTCCAGCTACTGCCGCAAAGTGATGTTAGAGGCGGCTGGCGGTGCGGTCAGGTCACGTGCCGGCGTACCTGATGTTCGGCTGGCGGTTCACCGTTGAACTGGAAAACGCACGAGCGCACTCGCATTTGGCGAGTGGGTATTTTTTTTTTACTCGCCAAAACAAAAAATTCACTTGCCATGGCGAGTAAATTACTCGCCATTTTCAGAGCTGCCAGCTCCACTACCAATCACAAATTTCAAGTTGCCCTTTTCATCACCCCTGGACAACATAGTAAGTACATGTGACTTTATTCTATGTCTGATTTCACTTACACTAGAGGCTGATAGTAGTGATCTCTTTGCAAAACATTATTCCACTGGGAGTGTAAACAAAGAATTTCAGACACTTTCAATAAAAGTAAAATTAAGGCAAATCGCTCACATGAGGCGCTGCTTTTCCAATTCAGCCTTCTTTTCCTCCTCTTCTCTTTTCTTGGCTCGCAAGATAAGATCATCATCACTGCTTGAACTGCTAGATGAGTAGGATCGCTTCCTGTACAAACACAAACAGGTCAAATAATACAAGTTATAAATCTAGTTACTTCAGAGTGGAACTTTGTGATAAAACAGTTTGTATTCCTGTTGGTCTTTCACTCAGATACAATACTTTCTTTTGTTAGAAACATGCATACAGGTTTTGTTTTATAACTTCGTTTGAAGAATTTAACCATTTAACAGTATACGATGAGAGCAGGCGCAGACAGCATCGCTGAAACCATCGCCACACGGAGATGGAGATGGCTAGGCCACGTTTGCAGAATGTCACCCGACTTATTACCAAGGGTGGCACTGAGATGGACACCACAGGGGAAGAGAAACCGTGGGCGACCAAAGGAGACGTGGCGCCGAACCGTGGAGCGAGAGCTCAAGAACTGAGGCCTTACTCTGCAAACAGCACCCAAAATAGCAGCTGACAGACAAAAGTGGCGCTCCCTTGCCGTCGCCTCAAGCACCAGACGGCGCAGAGAGGATTGAATGAATATGCTGTGGCTGAGCGACGTGACAACATTGGATACAACTTACACGCTATACACATGTGGCACAACAAAAAAACCAAGTCTCTTTACATTGCTGTGGTTGCAAGTGCAACTTACAAATTGGTGCAAACCCTGAGGGCAATAGCAGCATTTGTACACGTGCATGTATTACAATTTTTACCACCACTTGAGTCACTCAGACTTGCCAGAACTACTTGCAAGCTGTATGTTCTGCACATTTTCTCTTGTGGTAAACAAGTCATTCATAAACTTTTTAAACATTTCAAGGGTATGTCTTTTGGGTAGCTAACCATCTCTATACCACTTTCTTATATGTACTGACAAAATTAGGGCTGTCGCTTAACCATGCTGTATAAACTGGACTCACCGACTGCTCTTTTTTCTGTCGCGAGACCGAGACCGCAGACGACTGTGACTGCTTCGCTCGCGACGAGTTCGGTCTCTTGATGTGGATCTAGACTTCGATCTAGCCGATTTCTTGCGTTTCACTTTGTGTTTGTGTCTGCTCGAAGATCTGCTTCTGCTACGAGATCTCCCCATTATGCTGCACGAAGCCCGTTATTCACAACAAACTAGCTGACAAACTAACTAGTGTTCGTCGAGTCAGTCGGACATCTGCAAGATGGCGGCAGGCTGCACAATGACGTCACTATGGTTGGAGCGGCTCGCTGAAGCCAGATAATATTTCGGTCAAAGCATCTCGCAAAATTTAGTCCATTCTCGGTCTGTCGTCCATCAATCAATACTCAGATGTTCCCATTACATGAGTTTCTTCCTCTGTAATTCATAAGTTGTAGAGCTGCAATAGGAAACAATCAGAACTAAAGAGAACACTAATGATTTAATGCATTCATTGTGTATACAGGGACGTCATACTAAATATCATATGCACTCAGAGTAAGGGGGGGGGGGAGGGGGGCGAAGGTCCAGGGGTGCCAGAACCCGCCCCCCCCCCCCCCCCCCGCTTCCACAAGACTCCAATTCTTTAAAATGCTATAACAAAGTCCCTTTTTGGGGTGTTTGGAACCAGCCTCCCCTTTTTGTTTTTATTGGGAGAATTTTGACACACACATACAAACACTTGCCCCACTCCTGGCCACACCCCCGCTAACCCCAGATGTTTGATATTTTGGCGAGTGGTGAGAGTCTTCACACACACGCCTTCTCCCCCTCCCATTGTTTGATTTTTCAGCCACTGGAAGATGGTCTAGCACCAGGGAAGCCTTTTGTGGCGGTCTGGTTGAAGGTCCCAAACAAAAAGTCGGAACCCCCGCCCCAGATCGTAGACCAAGCGCATACCAATGAACAGCGCTTGGAGTCCCTAATAAAATATGTTAAAAATGTGTAAGAGTGGTGGCAGTGCTAAATGACAAAAATATCAAAAAGAAAGCAAGGAACCAGAAAAGCAACCTACCTGGAGCGCCTATGACACCATAAACTCATATAGAAGGTTCTAGTCAATGCACAAGCCAAGAAGTACCCAACGGAGAAAGAAACATGCTTAGAAAAGACGGGTACAACACAATTTATTAATATTTCGGGTAAATACCCTTTGTCAAAATAGACAAACAAACAGAGAGATTAGCCGCTACTTATCTTCATTTCGCAGAAGGAATGTTGCAACTCATCGATTTCAGACCTCCAGCCATTTTGTCCACCAAAAATTTAAGAATTTGGGATAAATAGATTTCACATCATTAGCATATTATGATGCCAACAAGAAAACAGTTACGTCACTCGACAGCAAGATGATGTCTTATTCTTGTTGTTCATAATTTCTTTGATTCCCCATTGCAGTACATATAAAAACACTGTATTCCTTCAGAAGGCTCTTTAAGGGAAGAAAAAGATAAATACTAAATAATTCTGCACCACCAGCTAATACTTTTATATGCGGTGGAGATAAAACCATCACGTGTTCAAATTGGAGATTTTTTTCCTTTCAAATGATGAAAAGAATTTACCCCAAACAACGGATCCGCTTCAATTCCATCGTGCGTCCTAATGTCTGAAGGGAACTTACACATTTCGAAAGCATGAGCAGGGGCGGATTAGTTACCTGGAGTGGGGGAGAGGGGGGGTTCCATCTTTTTGTTCTTGACCTTCAACCTGATACAAAAGGCCTCCCCAACGCTACACCCGTGGGGGGGGGGGGGGGGAGGAAAAGAGAGGAACCGGGCGTGTGTGTGTCATTGAAGACTCGCCAAAATATCAAACAACAGGTGGGTGGGTGGTTAGGGGGTGATACCTGGAACCCCCCCCCCCCCAGATCCGCCGCAAAATATCTTATGTGTCACCGTCAAATCATATGGTAAGGTAATGCATCAAGGATTCTTTGTGGTTGGATTTGGGGCCTTGGTTTTAGAGCCCCCCAAAATAACTGAGGCCCTGGCTGGAGTTACCCTACCCCTTCCAGGTAACTGATCCGCGCCTGTCAACATCATATATTTAGGCGCATAAATATACACGGTACAAATCTGTCTAGTTTGATTCCATCCAGCTGTAATGTGCTGCTGCGATTTCACCAATGTCTAGCAAAAACCTTACGTCTATCCATTGTTAATCTACTCAGTATGAATGCACACAGGCTGAAATCCACCCACCTGAGAAATCTGGGTGGAACAGAGTATAATACAATGTATTCTGTCTTGGAACAGGAGCAGCAAACCTCCCGATAGAATGACATCGGACGAGTTTATATTTCTTTGGACGAATTTGTATGGACAAAATAAGATATGGTCGAAGTTTTACCTCATCCTTTATATACTAATGCATACTATTTGAGTAGAAAATATTTCATTATACCGACCAAACGTGGTAGTAATGTTTTGCAGCTTCATAGTATTATTTGAAATGAATATTATAAAAATCTAGAATGATGACCAATCATGAATTAATGTTATACTTTTGTTTATCGGGTACTTTTGCCATCACTGACCTGCAATTCGATGTACAGTTGTCAGTGTTCTCACAAACCAGATAGATAAGGCTAGCGCTGGTAGAATTGTACACATACCAAGGGAATTACTCAGCGCTGGACATTCAAACAGTTAGATCCCCTGCCCCGAGGGGATCTAACTGTTCGTCTGTCCAGCGCTGAGTAATTCCCCTAGATGTCAGTGTTGTATTTGGTGTTGTAGTGAATATGTGTAAGACTACAGTGACATTGCTGGAGTTTGCACGTGCAGTGCAGTCTAGGGCTCGCTGTATATAGATAAACCGTCTGCCCATGTATTGTACAAGAGATTAACATTTGTTGTGTTTGTGCGCATCAACAAGCACGTACAGTGGTAAATGGATAGTTCTACTGAAATGGACTGGTTAGTGGTACTGCGGGCAGAACAAGAAAAAAAAAAAAAAAAAAAAAAAAACCGATCTCAAGCAAGAGGGCATAGATTCGCATGAGCCCCTGCAACCTCACGAAAATCTATGCCATTGTTTTGAACGGGATCGTGTTCGAGGTATAAGAAGATTATAAACGAGATCTGTGTGATGGGTCCTCTTTTTGATAGCTCCCTTTGTCGATGGATCACCGTGTGGATAGATAAATTCTCATGCTGGTGGATTCCCAGCGCAATACATGGTATACAATATTCAGTCGGGCTAATTGATAATTAAACCATTTAACCCCACGGCCACATTTCCCAAATTACCCCACCCGGGTCTGCCCTGGGGGCCGGATTTGGGTGGGATTAGGTATTTTTTAGTTCCCAGGGTCACCCGGGTCAGCCCCACAGTGTGGGTTTTTCTCTCTATTCTGGGGCATGTGTTTCTGTCTACCCTTTGTCCATTCACTTGTATTTGCCTTTTTAAAACTCTCCCTACTGTCTGCACTGCCTGAGAGATAATAGAAAGTACTTTCCAAAGACTTCGGATTACCCATTGTCTTAATTAACCCCAATAATTAACTAATTACGGTCGTTAACGTCCACACTGTCGTTTCTCTCAAATCAAACCAAAATCCTGTCAGTGCACTCTATAATAGACTAATGACTTTTACACACCCCCCTGTCAGAGTCGATTTCTGAGAAACACGATTTTCTCAAGTAAAACTTTATACGTTACTAGCAAGTTACAACTAACTTTTAAGAACCTGCAGAGGTAACCTTTAAGTTACTTATCATAAGAACTTATTAATTACTTATCATAAGAACTTATTAATTACTTACTGTAAGTTTTTATAAGTTCTTACAACAACTTGACTTAAGTCACAACTTACTCGGTCAGATTTGTCAAGATACAAGGACAATAAAAAAACTTTTTTTTCTCAGTAATACTCTGGCGGTGGTGCTGATGGGGTTAAATAATCAGGCACAAGTGGTGTAAGTGGCATGTCATTTTTCTGTGAAGTGTATGACATTAATAAACGATTACCAAATCTGATCTTTATTTGTTTAAAAGATTGTGTAGTTTTTCTGTGGTTTCCTGTACCCCTATCTTTTTTCCCTCTGCTAAAAAACTGGCCTTCAGTTCTTCAACATTTACGGGAGATTGACTACGCATCTTATTTTGTATTTCAGACTTCTGTTTCTTGTAATTATTTAAATCATCCTGGACTCTCTTAAATTCCTCGTCATCAATAAAATTATCGTTCAATGCCTTACTGATAATAAATTTCATACTGCTCAGCTTTGCACCAGCAAGTGTACTCAATGCTTCATGTTTCTGTAATTTCGTGTGAAACCTCTTGTTCAAGGCTTCCAAACCAAAGCAAGCCAGGCATGTAGCAATGCTAACACCCTCAACTGCTATTCCAGCCAAACTTCCAATTCCTGTGGCGAACAGAACAATACCCCCTACAGAACATGAAGCTGAAACTGCACCAATAGCCATAGAAGTGTTTTGAACAGAATTAAATACTGACTTATACCTCCTTTTGCACCGTGAGTACTTAGCCTCCTCACTCTCCAAATATTTCAAAGCTTCTGTAATATTATTTAATCTGAATTCATCTGCCTGTAATGTTTTATCTGAAGCAATTGGCACAGCTGTCACCTGTGTATCAGGCGCAAGTGTTGTTTTAGTCATCACATTTGTTTCAGTCGGCTCAAGCGACGGTAGTTGCGGAT